>JAGKQI010000056.1:0-106963 GCA_018806915.1 Phytophthora colocasiae | reverse complement strand
ACTTCCGGAGATAACCGCAACATAGAGTTCCGATATACAAATATGTAGCTGCTCTTATTCTTTCCTGGCCCACACTTGAGCAGATGGGCTAGTTCTCCCAGGTCAACTAGGAAATGTTCACCAGACACCTGGTCTGTCTGAGTATTCCTGTAACTTTCGGCGCACCACCCTCTAATATATAGAGGAAATAAAACCAACCCACTATCGGTTATATACAACAGTCTATCGGGAGCGTCTTGAGAGCGACTCAATTCTAGCTCCCAAAACCTGTCCAAACGTTACAATATGAAATGGGCAACCACTAGAGACAAAAACAAACGACCCAACTAGTAAATGGAATAGGTGCAAGGTCCTCTCAGGTCTCTGTTACGCTGATCTCCACCTAAAGGGAGCTTGATGGGTGAGAGAATCACACGACTCAAAGCTTTGTGTCGTGGCCTTTACACTTTCCAAAAGAACCGAAGAATCGACCTTGGGGTTATAACGCAATTTGAACTCCGGGGGTACCGGAGCAATTTGAACTCTGGTTATCTATCTCGTATCTCTCTGTCTTCTGTCTTCCATATTCTCTTATACACTCTGGTCTCAGTATAACTCAGGAATCTTCACTTGGAGGCTCACTATGGTAGTCGATGCTGCAGATCTTGTCGAGTCGACACTTTAATGATGTCATTAGAGGGATGAGCGGGTTGCGTTTCACTTGATTGCGTGAAGGTCGTGTTGGGTACACTTGATTTCAGTATGGGGTGGGACTTCAGGAGTGTCAGAGTCTGGTATTCTGTTCATCAGGGTCTGGAATCATGTGCGTCGGAGACATGTCTGCATCGGAACCATGTACTCCGGAATCATGTACATCAGAGTCCATAAATACCAGAGTCGTGACACTTGGGTCTGTTCATCGGAGTCTTGGCCGTCGGAGTCTGTTCATCGGAAACTGGTAAATGTCTGGAATATTGTTTGTATAAGCCGGACACATCAGGACTTGTTTACTGGTCAGAATCATGTTCGTCAGGGACTCATGTACCGTCCGGACTTCATGTACGTCGGACTCATGTACATCAGACTTCATGGTGTGATATCAGAGTTTCCACACGTGATACCAGAAATCCATGAATGTTTTCAGGGTGCGGAGCACGTATGCTACAACGCTACGAAAGTCCAGTTGGGATATGCGCCCGGGGTGCACTTTATGTCCGGTGCGCGATACTTGGCGGTATCTTGTGGGTATAATCTGTATTCCTTGAACCATCATCGTCACACAGGACAGGCAACGGGATGAGGTCTCTCAGAGATACATTCTTCTGAGAGACTTTCTGCCAACCTTTAGGCACTCATCGTCGGGGAAAGTCCGAGGTGATCAGACTGAGTGTTGTTTGTCTCTCGGAGTTTTGTGCACTTTTCCGAGTGGAACACTTCTGATCTCTTAGGCAACCCTTTGCAGTACAGGTGAAGGTTAATATATATAGCAGTTTTCTTCCACATGATCCATAATATTGTCACACGGGACGCAACCTCGTCCCACATCTCCTTTCTCCCACAACCCAGTGTACATCCTCAATCACATCACAGCGTAACGTCCATATCCACTCGAAAAATCGTAATTAGCAACGTGTCAACCGCCCTCCTGGTCATAATTCGTCAGTGCGGAGACTTTCTCCAAACTGAGCATCGCCCAAGCACAGGCTAGTACGTCAGAGCTCCCTGAACATAGTGGTAGCTGTGACGTCCTCAAACCCTTCAGTATTTTGGAGTCTCCTACGAGTGTCTTATCGCTTGGCCATCTTCTTCTCCTAGCGTCACCGTAATCCCACTTGTAAAAATTCCATCATACGGCACATGACCACAAAATCGTCTCCATACAAATTCCACATAACAATCACCATCTCTGGGAGTCACGTATCCCGAAATTGCGCATTTCCGAAAGACATGTCTCTCAGACACCTCATCTCTGAAATACATCGCCCGGTGAACATCACTGTTCACCAGAGTTTTCAGAATAGGTTTTAGAGTTTAAACTCTGGGGTGATCGTCTCCAGCTTGCATTACCTGAAACGAGCTCGCATTTATGCTCGTGCGCTCTTGGATTGAACTCATATAGCAAAGCGCCACAGTTCAGCTTTGACAAGGCTAGCCACTCTGTCTCGTCGTTACCCCTTCCACTTCTAACCAAATATTCGCAGAAAGTCTCTTGGAGGTCCTGGTACAGCTTACTCCACCGAGTGTCTATTATCGTTTCCACTTCGTAATTCATCATTCTCAGTAAATCGGGCTCCCAACTGTCTTCTGGCAACAGCGCTGCATCAAAGTCATCATCCCCATGGACATCAAGTTCCTGACAGTGTTTGGTCTTCTGGGAAACAAGGCTCTCGGTTTCAGGCGACTTATATGCACCCAAGGGTTCTACCCGATACCCGGCGTCCTCGACCTTCTTCAGTTTCACACGAAAATCAATCCAACATCTCTTCAATCCGGAAAGGACCATGCCACATGTGTGCGAGCTTTCCGACTCAACCCCGTTTGTACCTTGGGGATGTATAGCCACACGGCATCACTGAACGGCAAATCCGGACTTCAGACGTTCCGACAACTCCTTCCCACTTTCGGGTCTGTTCTTCAGAACGCTCCGGCTTGGCCTTCTTCTGAAGTTCTTCAGCACAGGCTTGAGCGTAGCTGTAATCTCTGTTGCATCTTCCGAAGCGCCACTCATAAGCAGTGCGCTCTTGTACACCAGAAGGCTTTGGACCGAGCATCGCGGACACAGTCCCATGAGCATCCCGCATCCAAATTGCACCAGAAAGAAAGGTGTTTCCAGACGGGTCGCATCAAAGGAAGTGTTCAATGCGAACATCAGACGCTCGGCGTGGTCATCCCAGTCACTCTGATCAGCTTCGGCGATGCTAGGCCTTCTCGATGGCGCGCACGACCGTCTACGAACAGACCGTTCTTGCATGGCCGTTCGCCTGAGGACGGTACCGCCAGAGTCGCTCGCTGTCTGCTTCCCAGGAGATCCCGGAAACACCTGAACCACTTCACTCATGCAGAACCGAGTGGTCCTGATCATGGCGTATCAGGGAGACTAGCTCCGAAGTTCCAGGAAGACACGTTCCTCGTAGGCCCTCAGCGACATCTTTGAGCCGTAGTAAAGTACTCATAGGCTTGCACATCACATATCCTGAGAACATGTCTTGGAACAACAGCAGGGACGTGTTGCTCTCTTGGCGGACTTTGGCATGTGCGTCACGAAATCCATGGACACTACTTCAAAAGGTCGACTGGGCTCGATGTTGCCGGGCGACGGTCCAGGATTCGGGGACGCCCTTGCCACTTGCACAGCTCCATACACTCGCTTGATCGAACCTTTTCCACATCAGCGTACATGTTTCAATCCAGTAGAACTCGGAGCTCAGCTTCTCGAACGTACGTTTGATTCCCTGGTGAAGCACCCTGGTAGTCCCCATGAGCATAGTGCAGCATATCGTGGCATGTAAGTCTCTGGGAACCACAAGTCTGAGTTCATCGACCATGTCTCTCGGACGTTCCCTGGTAGCACGGCTGGGAGGAGGCGGTACAAAACGTCTCTGGAATCCAAGATGAAATCATCGGCGATCCTAGCAAGCTTCCTTATTCGGGGTCGTGGTAGATCTCCTACGTCGCCCTTTAAGGAACTTGATGAGTTCTGCCAGATGAACATCTTGAGAATCTGGTGAACTATGATCCGCCGCCAGCGTTCTTCCTGAAACTCACAATGAGCCCATGGGTTCACGAGCCTCCGCGTCGTCTGGTAGGTTTGCTTCTTCCTGATTGCGTGCACGAGTGATGGCAACAAGCACCCGGTGGCAGCATGAGGCAGGGGCGCAGACTCTGGCCCTGGAGTCATCCATCTCCAGGTGTACAATCATGTTCACTCCAGAGGGTCCGGTGAACATCGTCCGGAGATTTCAGAAGACATCCCTTCGGGAGTAGCTTCATCAGTTTCTCTGGGATCTTGGACACCAGTTTTAGATGAGTCAATTCGTCAGGGTCTTGGACTCTGCCAGGACTCGCCAAGGACGAGGGTCTTGGACGTCAAATAGTCCGCTGCTTGATTGAACTCACGCTTCACGTGCACCTAGCTTCCAGAGACTGGAACTTGATCTTCCAGAGACTCAAACTCGGCCAATTTCCGCTGCAGGTTCGGCTGATTACAATTGATCCAGACCTTGGGCCTGCTGGATAGCAATACGGGAGTCTCCGACAACCACCAAGTCTCGGATACCACGTTCCAAAGCCAACTTCCAATCCATTGATCAGACCACGGTATTCTGAGTCATTCCAGCAGTGACATCTTTCAGAGCGAACCTTGGGCTTCCAGGATATTCCACCCCGGAGCTCCCAGAGCACACATCCGCCCAGCTTCCCAGGCGAGTGGATGTCTTGGCGGCACCATCAAAACTTAGAACACAACCTCGGTAATCAGCCTCTAGCATCTCCACGCTTTTAATGGGTGCTGGAGGTTTAACTCGCCCCTTGACGGGGATGAGGGTTTTTCAGAGACCTCATCGAGGTGTTCACGGGGTGTGATGCCACTCCAAGAATAGCCGGGAGACCATCTTCATCTCGCTGGATTCTGCGAATCTCCAAATTCCAGGTCATGACAACTTCAGTCCCCACTTCACGTTCCGACCATCAGCCGAGCTGGATGACAGGAGCCATTTCAACACCGGAATGTCTGGTGTACACCGTGATCACGTGATTCGTGTTTATCAGGAGCCCGAAAGTTCTCCAAAACCCTAAGAATCGCGATGACCTCCTTCTCTGCGATGTGATACTGGAGTTCTGCCTCATTCAACACACGTCCAGTGAACCGTACGGGGTGTATCACTCCATCGTACTCCTGTCCCAAGACGGCTTAAGCAGCCCACGGGTTCGCATAGGGGTATAATAACGAAAGGCCTGGTGCGATCTGGGTGTCTGAGGAGCGGTGTCGAGACAATCTTGCGCTTCAGAATCTCAAAGGCTTCCTTAGCTCGAGAGCCAAATCTCGACCAGCACGAATCTGTTCATCAGACAACTCGTAGAGCACAGCAGCGATCACCGGTAAGTCTTCGATAAACTTGTTGTAATAATTCAGACTTCCCATGAAACTCTTCGTACTCCCTTGAGTGTCGACGGAAACGGCAATTCTTCCACTCCTTGACGATCTTCTTCGTGTAGCTCTCAGTCCTTCAGCACCTGATCTCATGCGACAGATAAAGGAATCGTCAGCTTCCTGAACTCGCTCTTGGGCGAGGCCTCACAGAAATGTTCCAGTATCCGAGTCTGAAGAGCAAAGGCATTCAGGTCTTCTAAACAAAGTTGATCCCAGGTGGGCGCCCCATGAGCAATGTCGTCAATGTAGGAATCTTCGACCGAGTACCAGGTCCCATGAAGTGGAGCGGGACTGGGATGTTCCTCTGAAAGACAGTCATTTGGGTCGGTGAGCACCGGAACCTCTACATGTGTTCATCAGGAGTTCTGAAGTTGTTCACTCAGACATCCAGTGACCATGTACGTCAGAGTTCTGGGGTTCTAACTTCAGAATTCCAGCACATCGGGGGTCAATCCTCAGCTTCCTCTTCCAGGTGACAATCGCACCCGAACCCCCACAGGCAGTTATCCAGCATAGCCTGGTACACCAGAGGGGCGTTCTTCAGACCGAAAGGAGCATTCTTACCCACTGGGAAATGTCCAAATGGGCAAATGAACGCTGAGATCAGCCTTGCACGCTCTGTCATTCGAATAGCCCAAAACCACTCTGCCATATCCAGACCTCATAAACCCCACAGTGCTGCCTCAAGAGCCAATCAAACAGGATTTGCTCTATTTGTAGGGGCAACGGATAATTTTGGTTGACAACTGGATAGCAAACCATTCACCACTCGATAATCAATACACATGCGTATGTCCACACCATTCTTCTTGAGGATGCAATCACAATTGAAAAGGTGATGCCCAAGGCGAAGTCGTGAATACTCGATGAGTCCGGGTCTCCAGGAGTTTTCTTCAGAAGTTCGTACACCTTTGATCATCAAGGTGAGGGGCAACGCGGACCTCGGACGTTGGGCAACAGGTTTAGCGTCTCCCACGTCCAAGTCACAGACCACGCCCCTTGCCGGGGCAGGTGCGGCATTGCCGTCTCCCCAGAAAGATTTTCCGATGATACTTCGGGATGTCCCTGAGTTTCTGCTCCATCTCCGGCGTCGTTTTTCCCGGGTACTCCGACGTCAGCCTTGTCGATATCGCATTCGGGAGTCAGATCTTCCAATTCCAGGTAGCATAACCAGTTGGTCACGTAATTGAGAGAGTAAGCTCCTGTTCCTTCCCGTATGCCAGACACCGGTTCCAGATCCAATTCCTCATTCGTGCACTCGCATGCACCGCTCGTACTCAGCTCGGAGCTTTTCCACAGGGGTGCCTGGCATACTCTGGATTGGGATGTCTCCATGAACAGTCTGTCGGATCCATATCTCCCATGAACAGTTCACCAGAAACACTCAGGGTGACTTCATCCTCGACCATGTTACTCGGAATTCCAGACGTGGTTCCGGAGTCCTTCGGAGTCGTTTCTTCGTGATGGCAATTCCAGATCTCCGGTGTTCACAGAAAGGTATCTCAGGTCTCCTCTTTTCCGGCATCCACCCAGTCATCTGTCTGCGTAGCCACATCCAAAGCGAAACGAACTCGTTTTGTCTTCGTGGGACCGAAGTAGGCTCTCACAAACTGTACTCGAGCATTGTCCAGCCTCGGGCGCTGTAAGATCTTTAGTTGGCCACGCGAGTATACCGGGTGATCCACACACGGAGGTTGAGGTATCAGATTCCTCCAAGTCGGCTTCTGGCTCAGGCGTCTTTCTTCGTTTCTGGTGACGGAGTGTTCCTCCAGAATCAAAACTTCCCAGTCACGTGATAGTAGGGCTGCAGAGCCTGGCCGTACAAAGCGACCACAGTGTCGTGGGAAAAATCCATACTCCACAATCCTTGCAGCGTCAGAGAATTCATTCACCCAAAGTATTCTTGTCAGAAAATGTTCACCACGCGCACCGCCACGAGCGCCATGACCGGGCTGCATAAATCAACTGAGTCACCCAAGGGTCTCCACGTCCCGCCCACACGACTTCTCGTTGGCCGGGTTCGTCGAACCATAATCAATACGAACAACAGATTCTTCACCAGGTCTCAGAAGTGCAGCTTCACTTCTGGTCTGATGGACCTGTTCCTGCCGATATGATCACCGGGCCTCTTAGCCTGCAATATCATCACCACGACTTCAAATCTGGCATAAGATACCAGTCCCTCACGGACGCTGATCCTCAGACCAGCAGCGAACATGAATCCCATTCCCAACAGCACGTTTTATACTCTTCGCCGATATTCGTGAACTCCAGACATCAACAATGTAAACTACTTCTCGGTCCGAGAGTCAGCTTGATCTCAGCACTGTGGCACCAATGTACGTCGGAACTCCTCCCATCCTGACACTCTTGTTTGTTTGTGTGACTTGAGCCTGGGTTCGAAACTGCTTACGCGCTAGAAGTCGTAACTCAGGATGTTGATAGTCGCACCGGTGTCCCAGGAGAATCTTGGTCCGATGGGGATCACTGACAGCGCCATGTACCATAACCACACATCACGCTTTGCGGGATCAGGGTAGATGATCACTCCCACCAGCCATAACATGATTCCCTGTCTTTCAGACGAAACTGGATTGTGTCGTCCGGAGGCAGTTCATTTGTCTCTCGGAAAGTCCGGTGAACAGTCTCTCGGAAAGTCCGATGAACTGTCTCTCCAGACGCGGAATTTCTGAAGACATGGCTGATTATTCTTGAAGCTAAAGCGGTCATGCAATGTTGATTTTTAGGTTGGAGCAGGAGTTGTTTTCAGCTCCCGGGTCCTACGTACACTAGAACACATAACTTCTGAGGGGGTGCTGCGCTGCCTTGCCCGCCCGCGCGTGTTCGGATCCCACCATCCGACGGAAGCTTGCTAGTTTAACTGTTTCCCAGAGTCAGCCCTCGTCACCCAGGAGTTTCTCCAGTAGGTGATCCGGCAGGTCCCCTTCAGTGTAATTCCTTGACTGGGCTAGTTTCTTGAGGGAGTTCCAGGGTCTTGACGTCCTCGCATGGTCTCCAAGAGTGCACCTTTCCGCAAACCTCACACGGCGGTACTTTTCGGCACCATCCTGCTCGGGTGACCTCTTCTCCTGACATCTGTCTGCAGACAGCCATCTCTCTCCAGCCAGTTTTACTGTTCTGAATGGGCCTGAGCTGACGGCACTTCTCGCAGAACTTGTTGTTCCAGTAGTCAGGGTGTATCGCGCGCCGTGTCTGCTGGAAGTCTTGACCTGACGATCCTCGGGGAGACTGGGGCGGCGGTCGCTCATCCCATGTTGTCCATGACCCGGGATAAAACTTCGTTTGTCAGAGTCTGGAGTCCAGTCCAGCACCACCAGGCGCCTGAGGAGGCCAGATTGTACACCAGACGAAGATTGTACACCGCCAGACACCTCCGCGATCGTGCTCTGACGACGAAGCTCTGGTATCCCTTCTCTTGAGTTCTGCGGTATCTGGCACATCGACATCGTCAGGAGGCATTCGGGTCTGCTTCTCGGGCGACGTAAGTCTTCCCCATTACAGCTTCCGGCTTAAACTGTCCGCGTGGGGAGATTGTCCAGCTCCGGAAATCCCGATGTCTGGTGATCGTAGTTTCCTGATCAGCCGTTCGCCTAGTACATCTTCGTCCTGTTGCAGAGCATATTCCAAGTCCGAAGATACTCCTGAACTTCCCGGCCTTGTAACGCGATCTTCAGACGCTCGTCCTTCCAGCTTGGTGATGTGTACCTCAGAACGTGTTTCTCCAGACGTCTGGAGGATTTTCTGAAGTCTACCTCAGCTTTTTCCGGCGGCTGAGTTCAGGCGATAGAAGAAGTCCAACGGAGTCTCAGAACCCTTCATTTCCATCGTGAAATATCTCTCGGAGTATGATGACCGGAGCCTTGCAATAGCGCCTGCAGAGAAACTCCGATGACCAATTCCTTTTCCAATCACGAGGCTTAACGCTCTTCAGAAGCTGGTTGAACCAATCTCTGGCGGACACCGGGAGCTTCAGCTTGAGTTCCTGTATGCCTGGGTCTTGTTCGTCCACGCTCCCTGGGATGCCATGTTCACGAAGCGTTCCCCACCAATGAACACGTTCTCTTCCTCCAATGTCAGCTTGGGGATCAAATTCTCCAGATGATACTTGAGTTTTATAAAGGGCTACCTCATGGTCCAGGAGGGTCGCTCCAGCTTGTCCCTGGGGATGCAGAAGTCAGGTTGACCACCTCCGGAGGATCCAAGTCATCAGAAGACGAATCACTTTGAGTCCTGAGCTTGAATCGCTGGAGCTTCCGCCCGGAATCAGGATCATTCACGCTGCGTCTTCCAGGCTTTCGCGGAGCGTCCCGACCCATCTTCGGAGCGTCTTTCACTCGGTTTTCCGGTGTCCATCGCGCCTGGGAGTCGCTGGGCGCCTTCGCTTCGGTCTTGACCTCGGTCAGGGTGCCGCTTGAGCCGTCTGGGTCGTCGTAGCGGCCGCGGTGGCGCCGCGCCATGCCTTCCAGCCTGCCGTAGGGGAAGAGGCGTATGGAAGGCCCCTCCGTCGTTTTAATGGAGTCTAACCCACCCCTACTGGCGACCCCTTCTGATCCCCTAACCCCAGGTGTGCAATCTCCCGTATCCCGACTGTTCACCAGAAGTCCGGTTGCCGGTTTGAGGGTCATGTCTTTTCACCGGAGATCCGACTTGGAAGTTACTTCAGGAGTGGGCGACCCCTATGAACTTTGGACAATGTTGCACGAAGGATTCCTCAATTCTTGGCGGCCTGGAAACGCTGCATGTTCCTAGAGGGAACTTTTCTCGCTCCCTGTCGCGCTCCGACTCCACGTCGTGCACCCTCTGTCGTAAGGTCTCCATTTGCGAAATCCAGGTCACGTTTCCAGCTCGTCTGCCCAACGCGCACGTTCGGCTTCGGCCTCGGCTACGTTGTTTCCAGCGATCTGCAAACTCGGTCTCCAGACGCTGTACGTCGGAGAAACTGTTCACCAGTGAAAACTTGTTCTGTCGGACACCTGTCTCCTCAGACGATTTCGAATGATATTTTGAGCTTGGACTCTGACGCTTTGACTCCGACGTTCTTCCAAAGTCATCCACGCGTCTCTGGGCTTCCAGTCTGGCGCTCTCAGACTCAAGTAGTCGGTCGGTAGAGTGTCTGGATCTGCTGGCGCGTATCAAGTTCCCGTTGTTCCACGTCGACGTTCACGCCTCCATGGACTCCAGACGTTCTCTGGCCAGAAATTCCTTCTGCTCCTGTTCCATCCGACGCTGCCATTCCTGTTGCTGCCGCATGACGTTCCAGTTCGGATCTGCGCTGGGCCTGATCTCTGGGAACTTCGTGGTGCGGCTTGACGCAACGGAACTCAGGCGTCTGGAAGACACTTTCTGAGTGACCCTCGCTCTTCAGACTCTGGGTGCCTGCTCTGGTGGCTCCCTCCCACGACTCAGGACGGACGATGATGGAGCTTCCGGCGTCCGGTGAACAGAATCTCTGGTAGACAACTGTCTCGGACTTCACCTTCACCGGAAACTCCGAAGCTTCTCTTCCAGCATCTCGAAGTCTTCAGGCTCCGACTTCACCGGCATCAGTGTTCGTGTCACGTGGATTCCCATAGACTCTCCGGCGAGCATTCCCTCCGGCATCAGCACCTTGGGCGATCATCCGCCAAACCTCCGACAGACAACGGCATATGTGCAGACATGCCCCTCGACTCATGGACATCAGCGACGAGTCTGTGGAACTTCCACGAGAGGTCTGGAGTCCCGACCAGAGTGGTCGTCAGATCGTACAAGCGAGGGGTCCCGATGACACTTGGCACAGGCGCATCAGTCGTCAGAGAGCTACCTCCGATCTTCCAGACATTGGCACACCAGACTCCAAGCGAGGTGGCTGTGCCGAGATGAGACTCTCAAATATTACCGGCAGCGAACTTAGCGACGGCGTCGACAGTGCAGATGGGTGTCGACGAGACTTGCCAGGCGCGGCGGACCATGCTGCGAACGCCCGGACTGCGGCGGTTCTCCACTGCTGGACCCGTGCCAGGAACTATGGGTGACTCTGAGTCCGGTCACGGAGCTCTCATAGTCAGCTGTCGTCCTTGTAGGTCAGCATTCTCATCGCTGGCGTAATATACCATCAGCTTCGCCTTGACGTGCTTCGTTGCCTGCCTTTGTGGCATATTCTACCAGGGAGTCGATTGACCTGGTGACCTGGCGGTCACGGTGGCCCCACTCAACCAGTTCTTCAGCAAGTCGGCTCCTGAAGCTCCGTCGCCACACTGCGCACTTCTGAGGTTCGAAGATAGCAGACGCTTGGGTCTGAGACCACCTCGGTAGCAGGTTCTGGAACTCAAATCCTGCACTTCATACAGTGCATCGTCTGAAGCGACAGCGACGCATTCAGGTGCCGCTCAGAGTATTCATCGAGATCTCGACGTATGAGCAAGTCTTGGATTCGGCCAAAACTATGGCGCGCCTCAAGCGGAACTCCGATATCCACATGTCTTCTGGAAATACTGAAGAACACCGCCACTTGATGTAGTCGCCCGTCGCTGCCGCAGCCTTCTGAAAGACATTTGCGTCGAAGGCTTCGCTGTTCGCCAAGCTGTATTATTCGACGTTCGGCGTGGAACAATTCCTCCTTCCAGCGTCCATGTCCCTCCAGCGGCGGAACTCACGGCGTACGTACTTCCAGGGCATCGTTCTCCATCCAGCTGAATCGGCCTCCCAGACTCATCAGACGGTGTCTTTCAGAGAGAATCTTCCGGACTTCCATCGGCATGTCTCGTCAGGACATCAGGTGTCTTCGGACTTTGGAGTCTTCGAGACACGTTCATCAACCAGTCCGGGTTCCATCTTCCACTTCCCCACGGACTTCCAGAGGCCGTCGACTCAGAACACAAGTCAATGACCTCCGGGGACTCAACCACGTCGGCGCCTCCCTCAGACGCCTTCATCACCACCCCTCACGGGCAGTGGCCACCTCGTCACCAGAAGCTTCAGCTTCGGACGGACCCTCCTCAGAACCTTGTTCGCCAGACCACATCGGGTGTCTCTTGGAAGCTTCAGGCTCCAGCACGGCAGGCTGGTCTTCGACCGCCGGTTCCGGAGACGTTCACCTCCTCGACTGTTCTTCCTTTTCACGTGCCAGCCTCTCTTCTTCTCGCGTGCCGCGCTTCTCGGAACAGCATCCAAAGTCGGGTTGTTCGTCAGGCTGGAAGACCTTGAAGACGCTTCGACTGACGTGTCGCCATACTGCGACCACCGCGTCCCCCGACGTCCTCCTCTCCGTAGTTCCATGTGAAGCCATCTTGAATATAGATTTGCTTGACAGAAACCCTCTTCTCAAACTCTCTTAGATCCGGTGAGTATCACGATACCAAGATCCGGGCACGTGCACCAGTTGTCGCGAAGTCAGTGCAACTTTTACCGCGGTAGCAGGGGCGTACAGTGAACCTGGATAGTGTAGAGCTACCGGTAATTATACCAGAGTCGCACAAAGCAAGGTGGGCGTGTGTTACCTTGTGTTGTCCCTCGTAGGTTCGTTGTCTTGGTTAATGAGACCCTCTGCCGTGGGTCGTGAGAGTGTTGGTGAGAGTGAGGGTTCCTTTTGCGTGAGAAGCCGTCGGATGTCCTTCTGGTCCTCACAGGAGCGATTGGGGAGTCGAACGTTTTCCGGGTGAACACTTGTGTACACCAGAGAGATTTCTGAAGGCAAAGAGAAATTAATACAATGGGAAGTCCAGTAATTAGACTTCCGAGATAACCGCAATATAGAGTTCCGATATACAAATATGTAGCTGCTCTTATTCTTTCCTGGCCCTTGAGCAGTGGGCTAGTTCTCCAGGTCAACTAGGGAAATGTTCACCAGACACCTGGTCTGTCTGGTATTCCCGTAACTTTCGCGCACCACCCTCTAATATATAGAGGGAAATAAACCAATACACTATCGGTTATATACAACAGTCTACCGAGCGTCTTGAGAGCGACTGTCTAGCTCCCAAAACCTGTCCAAACGTACAATATGAAATGGGCTACCGCTAGAGACAAAACAAACGACCCAACTAGTAAATGGAATAGGTGGGTCCTCTCAGGTCTCTGCGTTACGCTGATCTCCACCTAAAGGGGCTTGATAGGTGAGAGATCACACGACTCAAAGCTTTGTCGTGGCCTTACACTTTCCAAAGAACCGAAGAATCGACCTTGGGGTTATAACGCAATTTGAACTCGGGGGTACCGAGCAATTTGAACTCTGGTTATCTATCTCGTATCTCTCTGTCTTCTGTCTTCCATATTCTCATATACACTTGGTCTCAGTATAACTCAGGAATCTTCACTTGGGCTCACTATGGTAGTCGATGCTGCAGATCTTGTCGAGTCGACACTTAATGATGTCATTACAGGGATGAGCGGGTTGCGTTTCACTTGATTGCGTGAGGTCGTGTTGGGTACACTTGATTTCAGTATGGGGTGGACTTCAGAGTGTCAGAGTCTGGTATCCTGTTCATCAGGGTCTGGAATCATGTGCGTCGGAGACATGTTCATCGGAACCATGTACTCCGGAATCATGTACATCAGAGTCATAAATACCAGAGTCGTGACACTTGGGTCTGTTCATCGGAGTCTTGTACGTCGGAGTCTGTTCATCGGAAACTGGTAAATGTCTGGAATATTGCTTGTATAAGCCGGACACATCATACTTGTTTACCAGAATCATGTTCGTCAGACTCATGTACGTCGGACTTCATGTACGTCGGACTCATGTTCGTCAGACTCATGTACGCTTGACCGCTATCGACTCATGTACTTCATGGTGTGATATCAGAGTTTCCATACGTGATACCAGAAATCCATGAATGTTTTCAGGGTGCGGAGCACGTATGCTACAACGCACGAAGTCCAGTTGGGATATGCGCGGGGTGCGCTACGTCCGGTGCGCGATACTTGGTATCTTGTGGGTATAACTGTATTCCTTGAACCATCATCGTCACACAGGACGGCAACGGGATGAGGTCTCTCAGAGATACATTCTTCTGAGAGACTTTCTGCCAACCTTTAGGCACTCATCGTCGGGGAAAGTCCGGTGATCAGACTGAGTGTTGTTGTCTCTCGGAGTTTTGTGCACTTTTCCGAGGAACACTTCTGATCTCTTGGGCCCCTTTGCAGTACAGGTAAAGGTTAATATATATAGCAGTTTTCTTCCACAGATCCATAATATTGTCACACGGGGCATAACCTCGTCCCACATCTCCCTTTATCCCACAACCCAGTGTACATCCAATCACATCACAGCGTAACGTCCATATCCACTCGAAAAATCGTAATTAGCAACGTGTCATCTCTCTGATGTTTTGGTGGGCCCACATGTACAAGTGGGTGGCCAAGTACATCAAGACATGTGAAACATGTCAGCGCGTGAAGCCTGCGGGGCACGCGTTGGCTCCGCTGCAGAGCCTGCCAGTCCCAATGGACTGCTGGAAGTCGATGAGTCTCGACTTTGTCTTCGGCCTTCCGGCCGATGACCAGAAGAACACCGGCATTGTGGTGTTTGTATGCCGGTTGAGCAAGATAGTGCATCTTGCTCCGGTCTCTGAGACCATTACCGGGGAACAAACTGCGAAGTTGTTCCTTGATAGCGTCTTCCGCTATCACGGGTTGCCTGAGACTGTTGTCTCTGATCGCGACCCGCGGTTTACCGCTGCGTTTTGGAAAACGCTGTTCCAATTGCTTGGAACACGGTTGACGATGTCAACAGCGGACCATCCGCAGACCGATGGTCAGACTGAGCGCGTCAACCGAGTGGTTGAGGACGTGCTGCGCAGTGTTTGCGCTGAGGCGCCGCGCTCTTGGTTAGCGCAGCTGCCTATGGTTGAGTTTGCACTCAACAACGCGGTACACGCGTCAACGGGGTTCACGCCGTTCTACTTGAATGGGCTTCGGAACCCCCAGGTGCCGCTCACACTGGGTGGGGGCACCGCGGCTTCGAGAGTAAGTGGGGGAGAGGCTCGGAAAGAGCTTTCCTCCTAGGTTTCCGGTGTGGAACCAGCCGCACTGCGGAAGAAGTTGTCGACATTTGTCGGCAACAGGCTGAATGTGATCAGCCGGGTGCGAGATGCAATGGCACTCGCACAGGACAAGCAAAAGGAGTACTCAGACCAACATGGGAGAGGAAACTTAAGTGTATTTAATGTGGGGGACTTAGTGCTACTCGACACTAGGAACCTACCTCTTAACACTGTTAGCTCCACGGTGAGCAACAAGTTGAAGCATCGCTTCATTGGACCCTTCAAGGTCCTGAGTAGGCACGGCGCTGCCTACACGATCGACTTAAGTCGATGACGACCCACCCGACGTTTTATGTGGGTCGTCTGAAGCGGTACCATGACCCTCAGGGTCATGCGGCCCCTCAAGAGGTTGAAGGCGGCCGCGAGGAGGAGAGTGAACCTCCTCGACGCGAGGTTGAGCGTCAGGCGCAGAGCGCCCCAGGTAATAGGGAGTTTGGTGACTCCCAGGGGCGAAGCCGTACCCCGGTGGAAGGTACGAGCGGTGTGGATACACCGAGGGGCCAAGCGACTAGGCCCGAGTCGCGCGACGACGGGGAGTACGCGTACGGTTGCGACTCCCGGCGAGACATCGTCGCCTGAAGGTCGTAGACCTCTTGACGAAGGGAGTCAAGTGCCCGCGAAGAGGCACTACGGTCTACACGACCATGAAGACCCTGCATCGCGAGACACAGGTCTTCCAACTGGCGCAAGACACCAGGCAGGTCGGCTGCATGGGCAGCTTGGCCGCCATGCTCAAGACCAAGAGCACCCTCAAGCGCAAGGACACGCGCTCGGAGGAGACGGATCTCCTCCTGTTGCTCAGCAACAAGTTGGTCAAGAGGCCCAGTCGAAGGCCTCTGAGTCCCCAACGTCGGGGACGGCTCGAAAGAGCTGTCGAGCGAGGCCTCCTCCGGCTTTGCTTGACCGGAACGGAGAACGCCACTACCATGTGGAGCGGGTTCTCCAGGAGCGGCGTCGCGGTGGGAAGCGCCAGCTCCGAGTGAAGTGGCGCGGGTACCCTGCGTCGCAGAGTACCTGGGAGCCGATTGAGCGGCTCCAGGTTGACTGCCCGAAGGCTGTCGCGTGCTGGGAAGAGGCACGGCGGCAGCCTCGTAAGTAGTCCGCGGCTTCTTAGCCGCTGAACGGGGTTGGAACACAGGTGTATGTGTTCCATACCCGCGCTCATTGTGAGCGCTGGACTGAGACTCAGTTCTCAGTCGCTCCATCTGATGATGGAACTGACGTTTGCCTACGAGGTGGGCAAACTGGACACGAAGGTCCCGGAGGCGGAGGATGTCCTCCAGGTGATCTTCGTCACGGAGTTTGTGGTACTCCTGGGTTGACTTGACTGTCAACCGGACCCATTGCCAAAAGAGGTCCTCAGCGTCGACCCACGACGCAGTGTTCTCTGGGAGAACCCATGGGTAACCCCATGTGGGCTTGAGACCACCCTTAGTCTCAGGCTTCTTGCGAAGCGAGGTGAATTCCTTGAGAGGAATTCGGTGCTGTGCTAGAAGCACGCACCTGGCAACAGAGAGGTTGCCTTGAAAGAGAGGTTCTTTCTGAACCAAGGCCCGCTCAAAGGCGCCTTTGGAGGTATGGCCCCTATGAGAGGACGCGGGTCCTGGAGCTGCTCGAGATACGCAGCAGCTCCCGAGCCTTGATCGGGCGGGTAGTAGCCCGCTGGTGGACAGAGTCCTCATCGTGTTGATGAGACCCACCTGCGACCGTTGGTGCGGTGCGCATTGGCTGTTGAGCAGCCTGAAAGAGCTCTTGCTGCTCATCGAGATCGTTAGTGATCTCTTGGGGCTCGCGGATGAGCCCCTCCTCCTCATCGGCGTCGTCATCGTCGACGTCGTCGGGGCTGAAGATCTCTTCGAGCTCCCTTCTCCTTGTCATGTCTTGACGAGGAGACTGTGAAGCATGACGCTTCTTGGAGTTGGTGCTGGGCACCTTCTCCTCTGCCAGAATGGCCCGGGCGCGTTCGCGCCCTTCAGCAAGTGTCAGATGTCTGACGGGTGGTGGCGTAGTGTCGCCACCACGGCCGCTGGTGTTGTCGGGAGACTTGGACGCGGTGTCCTTGTCTCCATGGTGCTCCTCCGTGGTCGGAGCACCCGCCGCAGGCTTGCCCTCGTCGTCGCCGTTGTCGCTCTCGTCGCCCGAGTAGCTGACAAGAGTCGCTTCCTGTTCGGAAGGACTCCAGGAACCGGGACTATGGTCCCTATAAACGAACCGAGGATTCGGTCGGTTATCAGGCGGTAGGGATGGAGACCTACTGCGCCTTTGGCTAGGGCTAGCCGTCGCAGCAGTGCTGCTGGGCGAGCTAAGAGCCCTGGAGGCCACATCGGTGGCCTCATGAAGTGCCGAAGCCTTGCCGCGAGGCTTGGCTGGCTTGGTTGGCTTTGCAGCCTTCTTCCGTGAAGACGCTTGCGCGTCTGGGTTTGCACCCTTTGCAGACATGTTGCTGGGCTTTCAAGGAAGCCTGGTACGCGTTGGCAGTGCGCCCTGTGCTCTGTGAGAGCAGAAGCCGCAGCGACTAGAGCTGGCGGCAGGTCGATCGATTTCGACATTGAAGAGAGAAATGTGAAAGGGATTTTCTCTTCTCTGATTGGACGAGAGTCGAATCTAAGTGGGGAGGATGTAACGGGTTACATTGAAGAGTGACTTTAGTCACTCTTCCGAAGTGGATACATTTGGTGTGTCACACATCATGGTGACACGTGGCAGGTGGCTCCGCAGCCACCTATCACCTTCTATATAGGTTACACTATAGATATCTTTTAGTTTGTATTGCAGGCCAAGCTAACAAGTATCTATAATATATTCAGTCTTAAATCTACCTAATCTTTAGTTAGTCTCCCCAAGTCTTTGGGGACCGAGTGAACTGCCGTTCACTAAGAGTTTGTATACTCCAAGCCTTCCTCTGTGTGAAGTGCTGTGTGACCCCCGTCACAAGTTGGCTCCTATGCTTGGTAATCATTGGGCCCAAGTGTGTGCCAAGTGGCATCGCGTTCGGAGGCGTGTAACACGCACGAGAGACAGCGCCGCCCGCGCAAGGCAAGGTGCCGTAGCCATCGGCCGATAATCGCGTCGTGTGTTTACACTTTCCGGATACGGCATCTGGAATCTTGGTGGGGGAGAGTGTAACGGGGATGTTACACGAATGTTTCTCGTTGGTGTGTGACACGCGTGGATACATTTATGTGGGTACATAATGGTGTGTGACACTCATGGATACATTGATGTGGGTACATAATGGTGTGGCACACACGAGTAGATACGTAGATGGCCTCAGAGCCTCACGTTGCATTTTGATTAGGATTTAGTATGTTAGATACTAAATCCGTTACATTTAGGATTAGGGCAATAAAGTCAATAAAAATCAGTTTGCATTTTACATAGTTAGTGTTAGTCCTTTGTTATAGGGACACTGACTCTGTGAGTCCCGTATTTAGTGGACTACTTGGTTCTTGTATAGAACCGAAGGCTAGTGCCTTGCAAGCAGGACTCTACGAGTCAACTAAACTTCCTCTGTGCGGTGCACATCTACTCAGCCCCGCTGCAAGATCTCTCTTTTTGCCCATATTGAAATCCTGGTCCTTGCCAGCATTGTACTACACAATATGACCGAATAGAGCCCAGTGCCTTGTAATATGATACCTTTCGGCAATACAAATTTACAGTTACGTAAAATCGCACTTAATTGAAAAAAGAAATAAAAACTTTTTTCACTTTTTTTATTTATGATAAAAACTTTTAAAAGTTTTTATTGCCATCACTGTTCTAACGTGTTGATTACCTGTTGTTGCTCCGGTAGTGATTCCGGAGCCTGGTATTCGCCAAAGTAGAGTTGCAAGAATTGTAGATTGGAGACCGTGTCAGGCGCAATCCTAAGTAGCCGCGCTTTAATGCGTACTGACGTGCACACTTCTTTGTCTTTGCCGTCATTGTTCATGATATACTCTCGCAGGTCTGTCAGACAGCAAGTGTAAGATTAGGAATGTCGATGGCCACGAAGTGGTGACAAATTCTTCCCATCGACATTGTCAATAGTTTTTCGCTTATCAATGGCGGTCTTGAGTTTCGTTAAGGGCGACTGGTAGCGTGTGGTAGACGGTGATGGGAGGTGGGCTGTGACGTTGTCAATTGCCTGCTTGCCGATCGTCTCTTTGTCACGTTGCTTCTTCGGTGACAGAAAATAACGAGCTCTGAGAAGCTTGATGAATGATGTGGTTCATAAATACGAGGTTGGCGCGGCTGCCACTTGGGACCAGACGTAGCGCGGATGACGATAGCATTACGATACAACATTTAACTCAAGTCGCGTTGGTGAAACAAGCTTAGCCACGCCATCGCCTTACAACGGACGTGGTTTAATACAATAATGGATACAGCTACTAACAACCATGAACGAGAAGGACAATTAGAATACACGGGGCAAGCACAAGAGCCAATATGCTATCCTCTTCCCTTGTCTTGGGTCCTGAGGAAACTCACTTGCGCACTAGAAGGCAAATTCGACTTTCTTATTTATGGTTATCCAGTTTCTCATCCTTTACCCTATCTTTCCCATCGCAAATCTCTATCTTGGATCATGCTCGCTCTCCTGCAACTGCTTTACTTCGTTGAGATCTTGGATCTTGAGGACCCGGCGTCTGGATCCGAGGACCTTGGATCTCGAGGATCCGGCATCTGGATCCGGGGATCTTGGCTCTGGATCCGATGACCTTGGATCGCGTATCTTCTTCCATCGGGATCCGCACTTATGACGGTGGGATCCGCACTCAGGTCGATCAGGCCAACCCGATCCTAACTTAGGATCTGCCCTAGAGTAGGTTCCACGTATCAGGTATCTGTCCTTGTCGTAGCACCATGTCGCACGTCACCCATCATCGTGGTCGTTCTGCATCATATCCGGCTTGATTTGAATCCACTTTGAAGAAGGTCGTCACAGAGGTTGTCTTGCGAGGAGGCCGAGGCGATGGAAGTCACTTGAGGGGTAGAATGGAAATTCAGAAGTGATTGATTGATATGAGCTTACACTGTCTTCTCTACCTGGTGTGCATCCAATCATTTGGTGCATCCAATCACCAACATTCTGTACTCGTCCAATCATCCTACTCGTCTAATCATCGGTGGCGTAAACATCTTACCGTAATCATTGCGGGATCGTATTGGATCACCTGCAACAGCCCCTCTCAATGCGAACACGCTTGAACGCCAAGAGCCGTCGTTAAGTCCTTGTGACGAGGTCCGCCGAGTCCCTTGGTCAAGATGTCGGCCAGCATGGTCGCAGTCTCGCAGTACTCGACGATCACTTCACCGCGCTTGACTTCATCACGGATGTGGTGGTACTTGATGTCGATGTGCTTCGCGCGGCCATGGTTCACAGGGTTCTTCGTCATCTTAATGCACGACTGATTGTCTTCGAAAATCTTCAGATCCGGGATGTCTTCGCCTGCAGCGTCAAGGATCTCACACAGAAGCTTGTGCACCCACTTGCCTTCTTGGATTGCCAGACTGAGCGCAATGTACTCGGCTTCACTCGTGGAAAGAGACACACTCGATTGCTTCTTGGATCCCCACGACACAGGTCCGCCAAGAACTTGAAACAGGTAGCCCGAAGTTGACTTGCGGTCACTGAGTCACCAGCCCAGTTCTGCATCCGAATAGCCACGAAAGTCGATTTCCTTGGCCGGCGAAAAACGGAGTCCGTGCGACTTGGTGCCCTGAAGGTAACGAAAGATGCGCTTGACTGCAATCCAGTGCTCGATCTGAGGGTTCTCCATGAAACGCGAAACGTAACCAACCGCAAAAGCAATGTCCGGGCGAGTCGACGTCATCAAGTGCATGAGAGCACTGACAGCTTCGCGGAACGGCGCATCCAACTTGGTCGAGACGTCACTGGCAACAAGCTTCATGCTGAGGTCGACTGGACTGGCAGCAGGTTTGCAGTTCTGCATACCAAAGCGCTCCAGGATGTCGTTGATGTAGCGAGCTTGACTCAATGTGACACTGCCATTCGCATTGTTGACCACCTCAATCCCCAGAATGAAGGAACACTTGCCGCTGTCGGTCATCTCGAATCGTGCCTTGAGCTGTTTCTTGACTTAGCAATCATCGTCGAAGAGCTTCCGGTCACTAAAACATCGTCGACGTACACCAGCATCAGAACGCAGTCACCATCGACAACCTTGATGTAGAGGCACGGATCGTAGCTCGAAACGCGAAATCCGATGGAGCGCACATACTCGTCGAAGGACTCATTCCACACTTGAGAAGCTTGCTTGAGACCGTAGATCGCCTTGAGCAGTTCCACGCAGTCGTAGCCGTCATCAAGTTCCACGCCTTCTGGAACACTGCAGAACACCTTCTCCTTCATCAAGCCGTACAGGAACGCCGTGACAACATCAAGTTGATCGAGGGGCCAATTGAAGAACTTGGCCACAGCGATAATCGTTCGCAGCGTGACGTACTTGACCACCGGCGAAAACGTCTCGGTGTAGTCGATGAGTCGAGCCTTGTACTTCTCGATGGACCCGTCGGCTTTACGCTTGATCTTGAACACCCACTTCGTTGGTTGTTCGGTAATTTGGTGCCACGAAACACTCCACGAAGTCGCATCGACTTGAGTTCTGCTCGGATCGCCTTGCGCCAGTGGACTTGGTCTTCGCCGCTCACAGCATCTTGGAACGTCTTCGGCTCGGCGCTGTCACTAGTCTCCACTGCATTCGCACTCGCACGCCAGTACATCGGCTGAGTCGAGTCATCATCATCATCGTCTTCAGATTTGGCTTCTTGGTGGTCGGAGTCCCGAGCGCTTGCTTCTTCTAATTCAGCACTGCGACGCGGTCGACGAACATGTTCACGATCCTCGGCGTTAGAACGAGCCTTGCGTTTCCCCGCCTGCTTGAATTCACGCGTTCCATGATTTTCGAAATCTCGAGGTCTTCAAGGATATCCGCAGCATCTTCGACATCTTCATCATCATCAACAACATTGGCTTCGTCGAAGGTCGATTCGTCGAAAGTGACATCGCGTGAAATCACTACCTGGCCCGCCTCGATGTCATAAACGCGATACGCCTTCGAACGCTCTTCATAGCTGTGGTGGAGCGGATCTGGCCAAAATCTGGTTGAGGCCGATCGCGATCGCCACTTGCGCCCAGACACCGACTAACGGAGGGGGTCCCCCGATGATCCGTGATCTTGTTGCGTGTAGTGTTCACCTTGTGTACCCGTCGGTAGGCGGGTTACGCTCTTCCAGGTAACTTCTGAAGATGTCTTGGGACGAGAAGAAGGTCTTGGGTGACGCAGGGGTTTGAGGCGGCGTGGAAGTTCTTCACTCCACCTCGGGGTACTTGATCCCGGTCGTAGGCGAGTTCTTGAGCCTTGATCCGGGTGCCTGGTTCTTGATCCAGATCTTCCAATAGTCCAATGTTCGGGATTCAGTCCCTTCCTTTCGTTGTTTTCCGCTTCCGATAGCGGGGGTCTTGAGGGGGCGAGATTCGACGGGATCCTTAGGCTAAACAACCAATTCCTTCCGATCCGATGTATGCACTTAAAGGATAGTTCACTAGATAGGGCAAAGCTGGCCAATATATTATCCAGACTTAACCGCTATACTAGGTCACGTATCCTTACCTTCCTGACGCTTGTAGGGCCAATGTAGTTCCCGGTTCCAGGCGTAGCGAAGACACTTAAGTGGTTCAGGGCAAATTCGAGTCTGTTTATGGTTATTCCTATGCCTACTAATCCCATCCTGATTTACTATCCTACGATCACATGACACTGGCTACAGAGCTGATCCCTAGCTTGGTTCCCCTAACCCTGATCTTGAGCCGATCTCGTACTTAACCGAAGCTTGATCTCGTACTTAACCGAAGCTTGATCTCGTACTTAACCGAAGCTTGATCTCGCACTTAACCGAAGCTTGATCTCGTACTTAACCGAAGCTTGATCTCGCACTTAACCGAAGCTTGATCGCGGTCTGATCCCGCTTGGTAATCCTTCAAAGAATCCGGATCAGGCCACCAGAAGAGTCTGCGTCGCGCCTGGGGCTGAGCTTGATCCGGAGCTGATCTCGTACCTAAACGGGAGAAGATCACGCAGTGATCCTGCGTGATCCTGCTTCGTTGCCGCCCGGGGAAGTAGGATCATGCTGTTAGAGGCTTCGAGGCGCCGGGGTAAGCCGATCGTGTTCACTTGGGACCCCGTCATCGTTGATCGCGCGAGAACATCCTTGATTTCCCCATTCTTCCTCCGGCGATTCGGATCACCCACGAACACCACGGCAGGGTTCGGATCACCCACGAACACCGCTCCACCTGCTTCTTCGCCGGTGTCTCCGTTGCCTGTTCCCGGCGGGACCCATCGTACCTTCGTCTGATTCGACCCAGATCTGGCGATCACAGGTCCCCCCTGTCGCTCGTTCCGACTCTATTCGGGTTCGTGGCTGACATCGCCTCTCCGGGAAAATTTTTTTCGTCCGCTTCACCACATCCGCCCCCAGCACGTAAGTTGAGCTGCCGCAGCTCACTTCGGGTTTATTTCCACATTCACCACCTGGAACACAAGTCGTTCAAGCGCCACCACTCTCTCGAAATGTCCGATCCGCCTTCCTCGCCCCCCTTGACGCCGAGAGCGCCCTCGAGCGAGCACTCGATCCGATCCGCCCGATCCACGGCCTCCCGCTTCTCAACCCCCGGGGTAAACCCTGAGCTGGTCGGTCACCTTGCAAGCGAGGCTGGCCCATAGCCAACGGATACGCGAGACCTTGAGTCGCGATCGGGACCACCTGGACGACACCGTTCGCCGGTTGCGATCCGACATGGAGGATATGGAGCGCTTCCGGGACGACCAAGCGGAGGAGATTTTGCGGCTGAACGCCGAAATCGCTCATCTGCGATCGGGAACCGGAGATGCTATCGGTGGGGACGCGATCGCCGCCTTGCAGGATCAGCGGGCCCAGCACGACGCCGAACGACGGGAGTCTGAGCAGCGACTGGCCCGGATCCAGGCGCGGCTAGACTCTGCGCTCGAGGATCTCGACTTCCGGCTGGCCGAACTTCGCATAGCCGGGGAGACGGAGATTGAACTCCGGGATGAGCTTCAGGATCGCGAACGGGAGCTCGCCGCCGTGCGCCATGACCTGACCTCACTCAGCGTAGCCTTGATCGCTGGCAGAGGAACGATTCCTCCCAAGGTCCACAAGCGGCTATGGCCATGCCTGCTGATCAGACTCGCCCGACGGCAGAGGAAGCTCGGTTGAGGTTGGAGCTGACGCGGACCCAAGCGGAGTTGCTCGCCGCTCGAGCCGAAGTCGCGTATCTGGAACGCGAGGCAGAGGATCACCAGGTTGAACTGGCTCAGGCACACCTCGCCTTGGAGGACGTATCCGCCCCGGATTCTCGCGCTCCGCCTCTGGGTGCAACCGCCGATGCCGCCGCCGTATCCAGCCTGGAGCAAGATCTGGCAGACGCCTTGGGAAATCTGGAGATAATCCAGCACGACCGGGACCAGCTCTCCGTCCAGCATCGTGCCGCCATTGCCGAGCGGGATCAGGCCGTCGCAGACCTGGATCAGGCCCGCCTCGACCGGGATCAGGCAATGCAAGATCTCAATCGAGTAACGGTAGACCGTGATCGAATCCAGGTCGACCTGGACGATGCCACCCAAGATCGTTTGTCTGCCCTCGCAGACGCTTGACGTGGCTCGTTCCGCCCGGGATGCGGCGACACAGGAGCTCGACCAACTCCAGCGACAGAACGCGGAGCTTCGACAGGCTCACCAAGAGCTGGACGCTGATTATGCCGAAGCCGAGCAACAGCTGCACCACGCCGAGGATTCCTCTGCTCGGTTGTCCTCGTGGATCGCGGATCGACGGGCGGCTCGTGCCACCAAAAGATCTCGAAGCGCCTCCGCTTCCCGGCCGTTCCTCCTTCCTCACGCAAGCGTCCGGCTCGGAGCACCTCAGCTCCCCGTGATCTAAAACCTGCAGCTACCGAAGCTCCGGGTCAACCCAGCCTGTCACACCCACGGTGGTCCCGACCCCGGCAGGATCAACGGCGAGTCCGCTGGATCTGTTGGCGGATCAAGCTTCTGGGCAAGCCGGAGGGAGGAAACGACACTCCAGCCCCTGATCCGACCCCAGCGCCTACGGATCAGTCCGGATCGCTCCCCGCCGAGGGTGATTCGCCGGATGAGGACGAGGAAGACTCCGACTACGATCCCCAGCACCCATTCTCATCGCCGTCCGAAGAGGAAGAAAGTCCAGAACCCAGCAATGGAACTAGTTCTGAAGCCGAATCGGAACGTTCCAACGAGGCGGAGGACTCCGAGGAGGACGAGACTACACATGGGCCGCCAACGGTCTATCTCGACGCACCGGCGCGAGTCCGGTCAGGTTCCGAGAGCCGGACCTTCTGGCACCCGTGGATCGGGGTCTCCGGACGGCTCAAGCCCATCTCCAGATGGATCAGGGTCCGCCGTCTCCAGGATCGCCTCCGGGTTCCCCGTCACCCCCGCCACCTCCTTCGGGGGGTTCCTCGCCCCCGGGGCTCCGCCCACCCCTGTTTCCCGGTCGCCTCTTTCATTCCAGGGTACGATCGGCAGCGTACCTTCGCGGCCGCTGACATCGTGCCGTGGGATCCGCAGGTGATCGGGCAGTATTCGATCGTGGGTCTGATCGCCAATTCTCTGGGCAAACGGTTGTTGATCCCTTCGGGTTGGCTGTTCCTTCCCAGATACAGGCTGGGCCTGCACCGACCCCGCACCGAATACCTCCACGAGCTGATCACGGGCGTGAACGTGCTTGATCTGCTGGCTCTAGAGCCGTGGAACGACTTCGCGAACCCGGGTCCCTTACGTTCGACCTCGATCTGCATGAGAGGGAGGGAACACCCTCGCGGCCGTGGCCGCCACCTATCGCGTTCTGGGAGGAACGGCACCGTCAAGCATTTTGGGAGGCCACCCACAACTTTGAGATCACCTCTGCCATGCAGGATGCGGATCTTGAACTGCAGCGGTATTACGTTGCTCGCAAGGCCCGGCGGAGTCGGGCTGGGTCTGCTTGGCGCCAATTCCTCGCCTCCTTCCCCGCCATAATGCGCGATCAGTGGTTCGATCTCGACATCCTGCTGGATCCGTTCTTCCTTCACCTCCCCATTCCGTCGGTGGATGTGGTTCGTTGGTATCCCGGCGTGGTCTCTCGGCGTGCCAACCTGTCGGATCCCAACGCGAACGTCCCAGAGCCGGCGAACCTGATCGAGGCTCTGGAGGAGTGTGACGAGGCGGATCCGTGGCGTAACCAGTATCGGCAAGACCCGGTCAACCATCCCGCTACCAGGATTCCCCGACTTATCGGCAAGTTCAATCCTCCCCCGCTGGGGCCGCTTCTCCGTAAGTCGTGCGAACTGATCACTTGCAGCAAGGCTCGGGGCTTCTCCCCGAGTTCGGATTCGGAACCCCTTCCAGGGCCGTTCTACATTCTTCCATCTCCATTCGTAATTCTCATAATCTCCACTCGTAATCCGTAATCTCCATTCTCACCGTCATTCCCTCGTACTCTATCATTTTTAGGAATGTGATCCCCTTTCATCTCCATCTCGACATCCCGGATCACCATCGTCCACCGTCAAATTCCCTACGCACATGCATATACACAAATATAAAACTCTCGCTCTGATCTGGATTCTCCTCCACATCAGCTTCCTCGATCACGGCGAGGCAACCCTGTCACCTCGCCTGACTCTCCTTACACCTCTTCATGCGACTGCATCACGCCGAACCGGTTCCGATTAGCGTGGTCACGTAGGAACGCGCTCAATATGGCTCAACAGTTAAGATCAGCTTCATCGACCCAAGTCGGTTCGTCATAACCGACCCAGTGCACCAGGAATTCACGATAGATCCGGCCGTAGCGAGTTCGTTTCCCACTTCGCATGTCCGAGATCCGTTCGACCTCGTACTCATCGGCATCCAGATCTGGAACCCAACTGTCCTCCGGAAGGAGGATCTCATCGAAATCGAGCCGATCGGCTTCATCTACCGTCAACTCGATCCGCGGTCGATCTGGGAAATTCCGTACCAGCTTTAGCTTAGAAACATGAACCACCGGAAAGATATGGTAACCAGAGCCCGCGATCTCCAGCTTGATCGTGAATTCATTGAGCTTCTCTGCAACACGGAACGGGCCATGCCAAAGGTGGGTGAGTTTACGGGCATACCCTTCCTTCACACGATCTAGGTATAGCCAAACTCGTGATCCAGCTTCGATCTGATGCGGATCGACATCCTCATTGTGCCGATCAGCTCGGTCCGCGATCGCCTCTCGCAGCTTAGCGTTGACCTGTTCTCTCGACTGCTGGTAGTATCTCTGAACGCGATATCTCCACCGTCTTGGATCGCGATCGTGGCGTCTGGTCGACCCGATCGGGATCGTTGCTTCCAACGTCGATCTTGGATCCCATCCGTGTACCAAATAGTGAGGGGTATCTCCCCGGGACCCGATCGTGAGCCGTGTTAATGGCGAAAGTCAATCTCTCCGCATATTCATCCCAGTCCTTTGATCGAGATCTTGAACATACATCTTGATTGCCCTAGTGGCCGTTTGCACCATCCGTTCCGCAGTTCCATTGGCCTGTGGTCGGTAGGCCATCGTCGCCCGTTGTCGCTGCCCCAGGATCCTATTAAACGATCTGAAGAAGTCGGACATGAAGCCCGGCTCTCGATCGTGCCTGATCATCTCGCTAGCGCCAAATCTGCGGAACACGCATTCTTCATAAGATTCCGCGACGGTCTGAGCCGATCGGGAGGAACTAGCCTTTGCGATCACATATCCCGTGAACAGATCCACCCAGATCAGCAGTTCAGTATTGCCTTTGTTGGATCTGGGCAGAGAGGGTATGTGATCCATCGCTATGATCTGGAATGGGTATGTAGCTTGCAGATTCCCAGGTGACTCGCCCCGGATCGTGGGTCTCCCTTTCCGGTCTCACAGTCTACACACTCGCCTACGTATCGCTGCACACTCCGATATAATCCCTCCAGTGAAATGATCTCGGATCCGCTGATAAGTGCGTCCGATCCCTTGATGTCCCCTTCCAGAGTCGTATGGTAGTGGTGGAGGTCATCCTGCTGTAGCGTTTCTGGAACCACGAGTCTCATCAGACGGTCGCGATCACCTCTTGATCTCGGCCTGGTGGGCAATAAAACAACAGATCCTGTTCATCTACCTCGTACTCGGAAGCGATCTTGGCGTAGGATCCAGACTCGGCTCGAGTAAGATCCGCGATCTGCCCAGCCAGGTACTTCTTTAGTCCGGCGATCCAGACCTCCTCGTCCTGAGCTCGCCTGATCCGATCCACTCGCATCTCCCGGATCAGTTCCTCTCGCAGGACGGCGGCATCGGGTCGCGCTCGGGCTGCACCCGTGGCTACGGCCGACACTTGCACCGTTCGATCTTCAACTCGAGGGATCAACACCTCATCAAGCCGATTTAGGGTGACCAGATCGCACCGATATGCTTCATCGTGGACCTCGATCCCGCTTCCTCGCTGCAGCGCGGCACTCGCCAAGCTGTCTGCGCTCCCATTCCAGTCTCTCTTCACATGGACTAGCTCATGATCTCCCCAATTCCGCAAGTGATCTAGCACCTTCTGTTTCAGTAACGTCAATCCTGGCGCCTTGCAGTCGATCTCGCCCCGGACTTGTCGGATCACTAGGTTCGAATCGCCACAAATGACCAAACGGCGGCGTTCTAACTGTGCGATCATGCCAAGACCTAGCAAGAGCCCACGGTATTCCGCTTCATCGACAGTAAGACTCTCCGCATAGTCTGATTTAGCTTTGATCACTTTCCACTCCGGCAAACTCCACACGATCGCGCTGAAAGCGCCTCCCCCTCGTTTCACGCGTGCCGAACCGTCGAAACTTACTACCCATAGCTTCTCGCCTGGATCTACGGTGGGAATCGGCATCTGGATCTTACGCCTTGGTTCCTTCTGTGGCGCGATCGCGATCAGGGCTTCGTCGATCTCCGATCTAGGCGTTATATTAGCTGCGATCGCCCCCAGTATCTCATCCTCTCCCTTCGTACACTTCGTGATCTCGAGTGTCCATGGGGACAGGAGAGCAGACCATTGTCCCAGACGCCCTTGAAGGCCGGCAGACTTGAACAGCCAGGCAAGCGTGGAGTGCCTGGTTAGGACCTTGATCCGACGTCCCACCAACAGGGTGTAGTGTAGATCCAGGATCCGAAGTAGAGCCAACACCTCCTTTTCGGCAACATTATAGTTTAACTCGTTCGTCTTCAAGGTTCGGCTGGCAAACGCGACCGGGTGGTAGATCTGGTCGTGTTCCTGCATTAGTGCGGCGGAAATCGCCCAGTCACTGGCATACACGATCACCACGGGTAACTTTGTCATGTCGAAGTGACGAAGGATCGGGGTCGACGCGATCTTGGTTTTCAAGGCTGTAAACGCCCTGTGTGCCCTACCCCACCTTTCGTCGCCAGCTCTTTGGGCCAGATTGGCTCCGACCTTGCTTGAACAGGGAAAGGCGTCGCCCCCAAGTTAAGATCCGGCGTACTATTCCCTTTGAGTCAAGGTGTCGGGTGATCCATCCTGATTCGACTTAAGCGCAACGGGATCTCGATTGATCGGGTCCGTACTATCCATGATCTTTCGAAGATCTGGTCGCTTCTTCAGTTCTGCGAACTCCACTTCACGTAGTTCATATAGGACCGATGCATAGATCGCATAATCCTCGATGAACCGACTATAGTAATTCAAACTTCCCAGGAACGATTGCATGGATCGGAGCGACCCAGGGAATGGCAGATCCGTCAGAGACTTCAGGTCTTTCGGGTTTGCCTCCAATCCGTCGATCGACACTTTGTGTCCGAGATATTCCACCTTATCCATGCCCCAGAAGCTCTTCGCCACACTGATCGAGAGATTCCACTTATCACAGGCCTCCAATAGGTCTTCCACCCGATCGCACATTTGATCCCATGTTCCAGCCGTGATCAAGATATCGTCGATGTAAGATCTCCGTCCTAGAACCGACGGGCGACCAGGATCTTCCGGGACCCCTGATTCAAACACATCTGTAGAGTCTTTCGTATTCCCTGACTGGGAGATCTTCAAAAATCCATATAGGGCGTTGTCCACAAGACGTTGATAGATCTGAGGGGCGTTCTTCAGCCCGAACGGCATGCGATTCCACTCGAAGAGGCCGAACGGGGTGATGAAAGCTGAGATCGCGCAAGCTCGATCGGTCATTGATACGACCCAGAATCCACTCGCCATGTCTAATGAACAGTACCACAGAACCTTGTCAAGATCTTCTAACAGGTCATTGATCAGAGGCATTGGGTAGATCATCAGCCTCGTGAGACCGTTCACCAGCCGATAATCGATACATAGTCGGATGTCTACACCGTTCTTCTTGATGATCACCACGATCGGCGATGCCCATGGCGAGGTCGATGGCCGGATGATCTTGGCAGCTAGGAGTCCTTTGATAAGATCCGATACTTTCTCGCGGAACTGTGGCGCCACCTTTCGGACTCGTTGTGCGATCGGCTTTGCATCACCCACGTCGATATCGCATATAACACCCTTGGCCGCTGGAGGAAGTGCGTTCCCCTTTCCGATCAGGAGATGTCGCTTCTTCCAAATAATCTGTCGAAGTTTCTCGATCTCCTCCGGGGTAGCCGATCCCGGATTTCCTACTTGCAGATCTTCGATCCTGACTTCTTCAGTGGTGGAAATCTGGATCTCCGGTACTACTGCGAGATTATCGGCTAGATCTTCGGCCGAAAAATCGCCACTTTCGTGTAAGTGGGTCTGATCAGCGTTCTCGATCCCTTCAGGCGATGTCGGATCCGGTTCATCCGTTGATTGATCACGCAGCCTATCGTCCTTGGCTGTCAAGATCGGGGTGTCTTTAACCATGGGGACGGCATCGGCGTCGGATACATGTTGGATCTCGATTTGAAAATCTGGTTTTTCTGTTTTTACCTCGATTTCCTCTTCACATGTCCGATCTGTCCGACCTGGGGCCTGATCTGGCAAGCTCTCATTCGTCTCAGTCTCACCATTCGTCTCAGTCTCACCGCCCCCAGCTTCGCCACTCGGGGCCTTGTCGGAACTGATCGTGATCGGTGGGGTATCCATGGGATCCGGTTGGGGATCGATGAATGCGACCTTGACTTCGGCCGTATCGGTCGGTGATCGCGGTTCCAATGTCGATATTGGTGCAGGATCAGGATCGGTCTTGATTGCCCCACCTCGACGGAGTATAGATCGCGGCGTAACGTAGGTCGGCCGTTCGACCGGCGGTAAGGGGATCTCTACGGTTTCCTGAGGTTCCGGTCTTGCGTCCACTGTCGCTTCTAGAGCTAGATTCTGCCACTCCATGTAACGCCGGGACCCGACCAATACAAACCCGGGGTAGCGAGGAACTTTTTCTTGATCAAGTACCATCCCGACATGTAATCTGTGATCCAGTCGTAGAATCTTCTCGCTCAAATTCGTGATCACTAAGTACCGAGTTCGGCCGGGTCCATTTACCACGGTGGGTACCCATTGGTCGCCTCTGTTCACCCACAATTTCTCCGTCGCCGATAATTTCACTCTCGATGCGGCCTCTTCGGATCTCCCAACTGGGATATGTAGATCTTCTTCCAATTTTACCGATCTTACCTTCTCCCCGTATAATCTCTTGCGACCACTAAGTGGGATCCCCACTTCATTAGGTAAGCACATCGATCCCTTCGCAAGATCCATCCGGACCCCAGCCGGGATCATGAAATCCATACCCAGGATCGCATCTTGCCCGGATAGATCCCCGATCCAAATATCGAAAAAGTAGACCAGGTATCCTGCAAGCGTGATCTTGATCCTCGTTCTTCCCTCGGTGGTGTACACATTATCACCGATCCCAACACACTCCTGTCTCTGACTAGTGTCAAAGTGGCACCCAACCTTACGAGCAAAGGTGGTATCCAAGATGGATACCTCGGCGCCAGTGTCCAGGAGCAAGATCGCTCTTTCATGATTAATCTTGCCTGAGATCTTGGCTTGGTGGAACCATTTTCCTGGTGCGTGGTATTTCCAGTAACCCTGGATTCTCCTTCCTTGAGATCCAAGGCCACTTCCGCACCAGATCGCGAGAACTCATCGATCCGGGAAGACTCGCGATCTTAGCAGTATACGAATGCAACTTACATGTATTACCGCGCAGATCCGAATTCTCCCTATCTTGATCTCTCGATTTCTTGTTCACATATGCATAGATGCAGTACTCCAGAACGCTCGGCTCGTACCGGTTTCCAAACCGGCGAGCGTCCTAGTTTAACATCTTTTCCACCTTCTCGGGAAACAGTCCGGCATGTCGGGTCGGATCGTACCACTTGCGGATCTGGTTGTAGGAATTCTTCCATGGGGCATTCTCCAGCTTCATGGATCTCCCCACAACCACGGCATGTATATAGACAGCGATCCGTTGGGTGGCCCCTCTTTCCGCACGTGTCACAGGTTAGACGTCTCCAGCAGTCCAGATCCGTGTGCTTCCGCGACCCACAATGCGAACAGCGACCTCTATCGTGATCTGGTTGTCTGCGATCCGTGGTCCGGCCTCGGTCCTGCACGTTCGTGTGCGATCGCAACTGATCCTGTTGGTGGGAGCGCCCCAGCACCGATCGGCTTGTCTTCTGACGCGGCAAGATATATCCTCCGGAGATCGCCTTCAGAATCGGATCCATCCGATCCGGATATTTCCTCTGATTCTCGAGCTCGGATCTTGAGTTTGGATCGCCCGTACCACCGCTCGGGTGGGAGCTGCCAGGGCACTGGCCGGTGCCTTTTGTCTGTACTTCGATCCGAACGCAGATTTACGCTGCCTGCTTTTCGCCCGTTCCCGGGCACGGAGTACCTCCTCCAGCTCCTCGACGTCACTCAGTCGGAGTAAGGTCAGCCGATCAGCTAACTCCGGATCTCCCAATGTCTCTATGTAGTGGTCCACATGTTCTCGGCGGGCCTTAGGGCTCCCGTCCTTGATCTTCAGTCTAGCACGTAAAGCCGCCACGTTGAGCCGGTAGAGATAATCGAGAGGGGTTTCTTCTGATCGCTTGCGAGCGTGATAGTATTGCCACGCGACCGACATACCCAACCCACAATATTGGGTCTGGAAACTGTCCAACAGATCCGCCCACTTGGTTTCGTCGTTCGACTGAGCTGCCTGTACCAGTTCTTTGCCGGTCCCACCATCAGATCTGCAAACGTGAGGCATTTCTCTTCTTCCGTAGCCTGATCGCGTTGGAACGCCGACTTGACTTTACTGATCCAGGCCCGAGCGCGATCTTCGTCCAGATCTTTACCCGCAAAATCTTTCAGATCCGAGATCGCTGAGATCCGGACCCGCTGGATCATCGACGATCCTCCTTGACCGATCGCCGCGGATGCGATCGTGGCTCGGCTCGACATCTGTCCCCCGGAACTTGGTATGCCCAGATCGTCCGGATCGTATTCCCATGCATCCGGATCCGAGGCCGTGACGGACTCCATTTCAACATCTAACTCCCCTTTGATCGGCGATCGGGGTGTCGCGAGATTCCGTTCTTTCAAGAAACGATCCATCGCCATTTGAAAGTAGTCGTCCAACTTGTTGCTCGATCCAGTGGAGTTAGTCGTCGGCGCGGTCTGGTCCGTCCGGATCCGGCGATTTTCTTGCTGATCGGGCATCTTGACCTCCAGCTTCGCAGCCACCGATCGTGCATCCTGTTTCTTCATACGCGATTTCAGGAACTTGGCGCCGGAGGGCTCCAACGACATGCGTTGCAGCCTTCTCAGGCTATCTGGAGTCTGGTTCCGAGGTCGCTGACGCGTAACATGACGACCCAGTCTGATAGCCTGGGTCGGGCGTCAGGGGCGCTCGCCGACCAAGATCTTGAGGGAATCGAATAGATCTGGGTCGCAGATTGAATCGCTTGCAGCTCCAAGTCAAATAGAGAGTTCGGGTCGAACTCTCCAGCCACCAAACCAGCTTCTTGGAGCAGATCAAGTAGGATCTTCACCGCGTTCAGGCGGTCAGAGCTAGTCCGGGGCTTCGACACTGGTCCGGCGAGGTTACCGATCTGGCGGACTTGTATGATCGTGAGAACGGGATCGTTAAGCAAGGTCTCGCTTAGCCTCTTCCTGTAGTAGGCCTGCTCGATCGCATCCCTGGTGATCGTTGATCCTGGGTTGATCACATCTTCTGGCTCTGAGTCTGGAGCTTTTCGAATTTCGTCCGGGTGCTCTTTGATCTTCTTTTTTTGTCGATCTTGAGGCAACAGTGGGCTTGGTGAGCAGATTAGGTTTCAGCTTTGCTGATTCCTTATCGCTCGTGTGCGGATCTCGATTCTCGTCGAGATCCGCAATGGCCCTCGACGGGGCCTGGGGAGGAATTCGAGGTTTTTCTTCGAGATCTGGATTGCGATCCAGGTCTGCCTCGTGCCTGTCAGTAGAAGATCCTCCCAGAACTCTGCTGATCTGTGGATCTTTCTGTGTTCATCGGTGCCTCCGTCGATCCAACCTTCGTAGGCACTTCTTCCCCTTGTTCTTCTTTAATCTTGACATCTTCTTGGGACTCACGGTGATATCCGAAGTCACCAGAAGATCCGGGCACGCGCACCATTGTGGTGGAGCGGATCTGGCCAAAATCTGGATGAGGCCGATCGCGATCGCCACTTGCGCCCAGACACCGACTAACGGAGGGGTCCCCGAAGAGCCGTGATCTTGTTGCGTGTAGTGTTCACCTTGTGTACCCGTCGGTAGGCGGGTTACGCTCTTCCAGGTAACTTCTGAAGATGTCTTGGGACGAGAAGAAGGTCTTGGGTGACGCAGGGGTTTGAGGCGGCGTGGAAGTTCTTCACTCCACCTCGGGGTACTTGATCCTGGTCGTAGGCGAGTTCTCGAGCCTTGATCCGGGTGCCTGGTTCTTGATCCAGGTCTTCCAATAGTCCAATGTTCGGGATTCAGTCCCTTCCTTTCGTTGTTTTCCGCTTCCGATAGCGGGGGTCTTGAGGGCGAGATTCGACGGGATCCTTAGGCTAAACAACCAATTCCTTCCGATCCGATGTATGCACTTAAAGGATAGTTCACTGAGATAGGGGCAAAGCTGGCCAATATATTATCCAGACTTAACCGCTATACTAGGTCACGTATCCTTACCTTCCTGACGCTTGTAGGGCCAATGTAGTTCCCGGTTCCAGGCGTAGCGAAGACACTTGAGTGGTTCAGGGCAAATTCGAGTCTGTTTATGGTTATTCCTATGCCTTCTAATCCCATCCTGATTTACTATCCTACGATCACATGACACTGGCTACAGAGCTGATCCCTAGCTTGGTTCCCCTAACCCTGATCTTGAGCCGATCTCGTACTTAACGAAGCTTGATCTCGTACTTAACCGAAGCTTGATCTCGTACTTAACCGGAAGCTTGATCTCGCACTTAACCGAAGCTTGATCTCGCACTTAACCGAAGCGATCTCGCACTTAATTGGGGCTTGATCGCGGCCTGATCCCGCTTGGTAATCCTTCAAAGAATCCGGATCAGGCCACCAGAAGAGTCTGCGTCGCGCCTGGGGCTGAGCTTGATCCGGAGCTGATCTCGTACCTAAACGGGAGAAGATCACGCAGTGATCCTGCGTGATCCTGCTTCGTTGCCGCCCGGGGAAGTAGGATCATGCTGTTAGAGGCTTCGAGGCGCCGGGGTAAGCCGATCGTGTTCACTTGGGACCCCGTCATCGTTGATCGCGCGAGAACATCCTTGATTTCCCCATTCTTCCTCCGGCAGGATTCGGATCACCCACGAACACCACGGCAGGGTTCGGATCACCCACGAACACCGCTCCACCTGCTTCTTCGCCGGTGTCTCCGTTGCCTGTTCCCGGCGGGACCCATCGTACCTTCGTCTGATTCGACCCAGATCTGGCGATCACAGGTCCCCCCTGTCGCTCGTTCCGACTCTATTCGGGTTCGTGGCTGACATCGCCTCTCCGGGAAAATTTTTTTTTCGTCCGCTTCACCACATAGCCCATGAAAATTCCTTCACGAGCCTTGGGGTCCCACTTGAGTCGCTTCTCCTTCGGCGTCAGGACGTAGGCCTTGCACCCGAAAACGCGCATGTGCTTCACGTTGGGCTTCCTCTTGTACACAATCTCAAACGGCGTCTTCCCTGGGGTCTTGGGTGACGGCAGTCGATTCTTGATGTAAATTGCCGTCATCGCCGCTTCCGCCCAAAACGTCTTGTCCAAACGTGCGAAGTGAAGCATGCTGCGCCTGATAGTCACGATCGTCCGGTTGGCGCGTTCCGCAGTAGCATTCGTCTGATGCGCATATCGAACCGTCGGCTGGACTTCAATGCCATGATTGTCGTAAAAGGCCTTGAGCGAGTTGGTCGCGAACTCCTTGGCACCGTCATGACGCACGAACTTGACGCTGGCATCGAATTGGCGCTCCACTTTAGCGAACTTGCGCAGACAGTCAGTCTTCACTCTCCGACTTGGCGCGCAAACAGAATCCCGTCATGCAGCCGCTGGCTTCGTCAGTGATCAGCAGTAGATACTTGCTGCCACCAAGCGACTCTTTCTCCATGGGGCCACAAAGATCGAAGTGCAGGAACTCGAATGGCTTGTACTTGAGCTTGTCAGGGTTACTCGGAAAGGGTTTTTGGACCATCTTCCCTTGCTGAAACCCGCGGCATCCGCTTGAGTTCTTGGACGAGGTCGGCATTTTCGCGCCCGTCACCATGCCGCTCGAAACCATCTTCCGTAGCACGTCGTTCGGAGCATGACCCATCCGCGCATGAAGATAGACACTGTTGATCGAGACCGTAGTCGTCGAATTGGCAGAACCCTTGGGTACTCGTAGCCAGTAGAGTCCGTCGATCAGGTCCGCGGAAGCAACAATCTTCTTCGTCGACTTGCGCGCAATGTGCATCTCGGAGCCGTCAAACACCACCTTGAAATCTCCACCTCGGTTGATCTGAGGCACAGACAGCAGGTTCTTGTTCATACTCGGAACGTAGAGAGCATCTTCGATTCGGACGTCACGCACACTCCGGTTGGGCAGAATCACTTGTTGTACAACGGTACCAACTCCCAAAATCTTGGCCGTTTGACCGTTGGCAACTGTGAGTTCGCCTTCGTCGCGCAAGTTGATGCCGATGAATTTGGACTTGTCGTTGCAAATGTGGTGGGTTGCGCCACTGTCGAGCTGGCCGCATGACGGCTGTACTAACCGTACGCGACGATGGTAAGGAGCTTCATTTTATTCGTATTTTTTTCATATTTTTTTCCTAATTTTTTTTAATTTTATAGGAATGAAATTGCCGATTCTCTTCATCATCCGAGGCGTTCCCGGTGGTCGACTACAGTCCAAGGAGATGGAGGAATATCCAAACGGGCACTTCTACGCCTTTCTACATGGAAATTCTATGCTGAAAAACTGTTAAAATTTGAAATAGACAGACCTTCTGTCCTTCTTCTTGACAACTTTGAGTGTCAGAAGAAGGACAGCGGGAAATTGTCGAAGAGGCAAATGCTACAGTGGTTGCCCCCAAATAGCACTGCTATTTGCCAGCCGCTAGATGTGGGAGTAATGGGCCCACTAAAGGCCAAGATCAGAAGCAGTGGTAGTGTCGTGCCGGCGGATCCGCTAAGGAAAAACGTATCCGCGCAATTAACGCTACAATTGCTGCTTGGGATGCACTTAAAAAGGAGACTATAATTCGTAGCTTCCGGAAAGCTATTCCTAAGCATCCAGAAATATCAGTTTAAATACACACCTTTTTATGGTTTATCACAGGATTTGCTGTTGCAATTATGCACAAAACAGCATATATGTGTCCAATCATTGGTTGTGTCGGATTTATCTGTCGGACATATCGAACCTCCTAATTGTATGGCGGATGGCATTCAGTGACGTCGGATATATCCGTCGTTGTCTGTAAGCCAATTATGGACCTCCTAAAACTGTTTATTATCTATTTCTAAAGGGTCTGCCAACGTGTGGTTGGCAGAAACTCTGCTTAGTGATTGGTAGAAATCCATTACTTTCTACCAATAATATGCACAAATGCACACGAACCACCCAATAATGTGGTTCGCCCATGTATCCTTTGGTGTGTACAGCACACCAAGGTCTGAGGCCCATTTCCAACCTCTAACAGTTATCCTAACTGTTAGAGTTACAAGTGGTACAACCACTTGTACGTGTAACCCCGTTACACCATCCCCCCGTTAAGATTCGACGCATCGGTCTCGATACGTCAATCAACAGAACTTGACAAGACCGTCAAGTTCCCGAGAGAAATCCGAGTTCATTTCGCAATGGACTCGCCAACGCCCACGTCTCCGTCCGCTTCTGCGGACGCGCAAGCCTCTCCTGCTGCTTCTGCAGCAGGAACAACGACCTCAGCAGTGCCCACTAGCACTGCTGCTTCCAGCGGCCCGACAGAGAAGCTCTCTGTCACCAAGTACCATGCTCTCCATAAGGAGAAGCATGAGAAGAAGAAGTCTTCTTCTCTAGCAGAGATTAAGAATCCTGCTGTCCCTCTCAAAGAACTCTTTGGAGAGGACTACGAAGACATCCTCGACTACGACGAGGATGTCGAGGAGGGGGAGGTTGATGTCAAGGCTCCCGCTCCCGTGTCTTCGTCCGAAGACACGTCAGACCCACCCGTGGGATCTCGACGACCTCGTGATGAGGCCTCGGACGCTTCAAGCTCGAAGCGTCCGCGCAGTGATGATGAAGCGTCCCCCATGTCGAGGGCGCTCACTGCACCGCGCACTGATCCGCCAGTGCGCACGCCATGGATGCCTACTGAGGCGGAGATCCATGACCGGTTCGGTGCTAGTTCACCACCGAACCCGATACTGTTGTACTCATGCAACAGTATCAACGACGACGACGTCGCCGCTAAGGTTGTCTTTGAGTCCGAGACTCAAAGACGCGACTACTATATCGGGCTCTTCCATGAGCTTCGATACTATGCAGCGAAGAAGACTTTCGGCGCAGAGCAAAGTGCCAGAGTGGCAGGCACTTTGTCAGTCGTGGAACGCCTTTGTTGATAACTTCAACAAAGACCCGAAGGCATATCGCGATCGCGTTGCTGCGGCTCGCGATCGCTACTACACTTACACTACACGTGGTAAGTGTGAACGCCTCCATGATCGGTCCATGGAAGCGGGGATCCCATGTGCCGTTCCCTTTGGCACACCCTGTCCGTGTTGCCAACCCTTGGCAACACGTCTCACCGAAAGTGATCTCCTGGGGTCGTGTACCCGATCACATCAAGGAGCTCCGTGGTCGTATTGTGCCACGCGAAGCTCCGAGTGCTGTGACTGACCGCAGCACTCCTCGTGCAGGGCTTACCCCTGCAAGTTATGGTGGGCTTCGTACGCCATCACCATTTCCGGAACGTCCTCCATCAGGACGTTCCGCGGCTCCCACGTATCTCGATGGGGAGGAAATCCTCTCCAACGAATACGAAAACGAACCTCTTGAAAGTTCGTTCTCTTATGAGCCACGATCCGCTCAACAATCCAGCGGATCGCTCCACGCGCGTCGCGCAACGGCGGCGGAGGGCGGAACACTCCTCCGTATGGTCACCGCTATGACCATGACGATCGTGCCCTGCACGATCGAGTTGCTGCGCTGGAGCAGACACAGAGCGCTGAAATAGCGGCTCTGAAGCAGGAGGTTCGTGTCCTCCGTGCTGAGGTCTGTGTGGTGAAGCGCGAATAAGAAATCCGGGAAAAGGCAACGTCAGGCCCGGAGAGAGTCGGATCAAGCGACAGGGGCCTCTGGCGTAGCAAGATACCGGCTGATGACCCCAGATTGCGCGAATGACGGCTGACGAATGGACCCGGATCGGTAATCGCCTTGATCTCTCCGCAAGTGAATGATGGATGACGCCTTGATCGGGTGAGACTAAGCGATCAGAGAGCCCCGCCGTAAAGTCTCACGTAGTGGCTCAGCACCGGGGAGAAGGAGACCAGCAGCGGCAGATCAGGACAGCCCGATCTGCCGTGGACCGACGACGACCTGATCGCGAGATGCCGCCGCAGAAAGGGGTCGATATCCAACGATCAGGGTGCATTGCACGGGATCAGCGACGCTACACACCGTGTGAAGGAGACTCGAAGAGTACCCAAGGAAGCAGTCATGCAGAGGCCATCCCAAGAGGTGATTTCTGGTTCGAACAATGGTGGCAGCATCAGTCGCACGGGGGGAGCGATGCTTAAGTATAGGGAGATCGCGATCATAAATATCGGTGACGCGGAGACACGAGATCAAGTGAGAAGATTGCCGATCAGGATCATTGTTCAAGCTGGCCGATCAAGGCTACGGTCAAGACTACTGTTCAGAGCAGCTGATCAAGACGGCTAATCGAGATCGAGATCGATGATCGAGATCGATGATCGAGATCGATGACCGAGATCGGTGATCGAGATCGCGATCAAGGGTTAGGTGAGATCGAGATCGAAGATCGGAGGAGCAGCTGTGTAGCCGGATGTCAGGTGATCGTAGGATAGCAGATGAGGATGGGACTAGTAGACATAGGAATAACCATAAACAGAATCGAATTTGCTCTGGACATCACAAGTGCCTTTGTTCAAGACCGGAACTGGGAATTACATTGGCCCCCCGGCATCAAGAAGGTAAGGAGAAGAGATCTAGCATAGAGGTTAATTCTGGATAATACATTGGCCAGTTTTACCCTATCTAGTGATCTATCCTTTACGTGCGAACTACGGATCGGAAGGAATTGGCTGCTTGGCCTGACGATCTCGTCGACTCTCAACCCATCAAGACACCCGCTATAGGAAGCGGCAAGCATCGTAAAGGAAGGGATCAGATCCCCAACATTGGACCTTTGGAAGACCTGGATCGAAGATCAGGCGACCGGATCAAGGCTCGAGAACTCGCCTGTGACCCGGATCAACCTCTCCGAGGTAGAGTGAAGTATTCCCACGCTATCTCACCACCCCTGCGTCACCCAAGACATTCTTCTCGTCCCAAGACATCTTCAGAAGTCACCTGGAAGAGCGTAACCCGCCTACCGACGGGTACACAAGGTGAACACTACACGCAGCAAGATCACGGATCATCGGGGGACCCCCTCCGTTAGTCGGTGTCTGGGCGCAAGTGGCGATCGCGATCGGCCTCAACCAGATTTTGGCCAGATCCGCTCCACCACAATGGTGCGCGTGCCCGGATCTTCTGGTGACTTCCGGATATCACCGTGAGTCCCAAGAAGATGTCAAGATAAAAGAAGAATAAGGGAAGAAGTGCCTACGAAGGTTGGATCGACGGAGGCACCGATGAAAACAGAAAGATCCACCGATCAGCAGAGTTTTGGGAGGATCTCTACTGACAGGCACGAGGCAGACCTGGATCGCAATCCAGATCTTGAAGAAAAACCTCGAATTCCTCCCAAGGCCCCTTTGAGGGCCACCGCGGATCTCGATGAGAATCGAGATCCGCACACGAGCGATAAGGAATCAGCAAAGTTGAAACCTAATCTGCTCACCAAGTCCACTGTTGCCTCAAGATCGACCAAGAAAAAGAAGATCAAGAGCACCCGGACGAAATTGAAAGCTCCAGACTCAGAGCCAGAAGATATGATCAGCCCAGGATCGATGATCACCAAGGACGCGATCGAGCAGGCCTATTACAGGAAGATGCTAAGTGAGACCTTGCTTAACGACCCCGTTCTTACGATCATACAAGTCCGCCAGATCGGTAACCTCACCGGCCCGGTGTCGAAGCCCCGGACTAGCTCGGACCGCCTGAACGCGGTGAAGATTCTACTTGATCTGCTCCAAGAGGCTGGTTTAGTGGCTGGAGAATTCGACCCAAACTCTCTATTTGGCCTGGAACTGGAAGCGATTCAATCTGCGACCCATGATCTATTCAGCTCTCTCAAAGTCTTGGTCGGCGAACGCTCACTGACGCCCGATCCAGGCTATCAGACTGGATCGTCATGCTACGCGTCAGCAACCTCAGAACCAGATTCTGACAGCCCGAGAAGGCTGCAACGCATGTCGTTGGGCCCCTCCGGTGCCAAATACCTGAAATCGCGTATGAAGAAACAAGATACACGATCGGTGGGCACGAAACTGGAGGCTAAGACACCTGGTCAGCAAGAAAATCGCCGGATCCGGACAGACCAGACCGCGCCGACGACTAATTCCACTGGATCGAGCAACAAGTTGGACGACTACTTTCAGATGGCGATGGATCGTTTCTTAAAAGAACGGAATCTCGCGACACCGCGATCGCCGATCAAAGGGGAGTTGGATGTTGAAATGGAGTCCGTTACGGCCTCGGATCCGGATGCGTGGGAATACGATCCGGACGATCTGGGCATACCAAGTTCCGGTGGACAGATGTCGAGCCGAGCAACGATCGCATCCGCGGCGATCGGTCAAGGAGGATCGTCGATGATCCAGCGGGTCCGGATCTCAGCGATCTCGGATCTGAAAGATTTTGCGGGTAAAAGATCTGGACGAAGATCGCGCTTCGGGCCTGGATCGGTAAGGTCAAGTCAGCGTTCCAGCGCGATCAGGCTACGGAAGAAGAGAAATGCCTCACGTTTGCAGATCTGATGGTGGGACCGGCAAAGAACTGGTACAGGCAGCTCAGTCGAACGACGAAAACCAAGTGGGCAGATCTGTTGGACAGTTTCCAGACCCAATATTGTGGGTTGGGTATGTCGGTCGCGTGGCAATACTATCACGCTCGCAAGCGATCGGAAGAGACTCCTCTCGATTATCTCTACCGGCTCAACGTGGCGGCTTTACGTGCTAGACTGAAGATCAAGGATGGGAGCCATCAGGCCCGCCGGGAACATGTAGACCACTACATCGAGACATTGGGGGATCCGGAGTTAGCTGATCGGCTGACCCTACTCCGACTGAGTGACGTCGAGGAACTTGAGGAGGTACTTCGTGCCCGAGAACGGGCGAAAAGCAGACAGCGTAAATCTGCGTTCGGATCGAAGTACAGACAAAAGGCACCGGCCAGTGCCCCGGCAGCACCCACCCGAGCGGTGATACGGGCGATCCAAACCCAAGATCCGAGCTCGGAATCGGAAGAAATATCCGGATCGGACGGATCCGATTCTGAAGGCGATCTCCGGAGGATATATCTTGCCGCGTCAGAAGACAAGCAGATCGGCACTGGGGGCGCTCCCCACCAACAGGATCAGTCGCGATCGCAGGTGAACGCGCAAGATCGAGGCCGGATCGCGGATCGCAGGGGTACATCAGATCACGATCGAGGTCGCTGTTCGCACTGTGGATCGCGGAAGCACACGGATCTAGACTGCTGGAGACGTCTAACCTGTGATAAGTGCGGGAAGAGGGGTCACCCAACGGATCGCTGTCTGTATACCTGCCGTGGTTGTGGGGAGATCCATGAAGCTGGAGAATGCCCTATGGAAGAATTCTACAACCATATCCGCAAGTGGTACGACCCGACCCGACATGCCGGATTGTTCCCCGAGAAGGTGGAAAAGATGATAAACTAGGACGCTCGCCGGTTTGGAAACCGGTACGAGCCGAGCGTTCTGAGTACTGCATCTATGCATATGTGAACAAGAAATCGAGAGATCAAGATAGGGAGAATTCGGATCTGCGCGGTAATACATGTAAGTTGCATTCGTATACTGCTAAGATCGCGAGTCTTCCCCGTGTCGATGAGTTCTCGCGATCTGGTGCGGAAGTGGCTTTGGATCTCAAGGAAGGAGAATCCAGGGGGTATTGGAAATACCACGCACCAGGAAAATGGTTCCGCCAAGCCAAGATCTCAGGCAAGATCAATCATGAAAGAGCGATCTTGCTCCTGGACACTGGTGCCGAGGTATCCATCTTGGATACCACCTTTGCTCGTAAGGTTGGGTGCCACTTTGACACTAGTCAGAGACAGGAGTGTGTTAGGATCGGTGATAATGTATACACCACCGAGGGAAGAACGAGGATCAAGATCACGCTTGCGGGATACTTGGTCTACTTTTTCGATATTTGGATCGGGGATCTATCCGGGCAAGATGCGATCCTGGGTATGGATTTCATGATCCCGGCTGGGGTTCGGATGGATCTTGCGAAGGGATCGATGTGCTTACCTAATGAAGTGGGGATCCCACTTAGTGGTCGCAAGAGATTATACGGGGAGAAGGTAAGATCGGTAAAGTTGGAGGAAGATCTACATATCCCAGTTGGGGGATCTGAAGAGATCGCATCGAGAGTGAAATTATCGGCGACGGAGAAATTGTGGGTGACCAGAGGCGACCAATGGGTACCCACCGTGGTAAATGGACCCGGCCGAACTCGGTACTTAGTGATCACGAATTTGAGCGAGAAGATTTTACGATTGGATCACAGATTACATGTTGGAATGGTACTGGATCAGGAAAAAGTGCCTCGATTCCCCGGGTTTGTGTCGGTCGGATCCCGGCGCTACATGGAGTGGCAGAACCTAGCTCTAGAAGCGACTGTGGACGCAAAGCCAGAACCTCAGGAATCCGTAGAGATCCCCTTACCGTCAGTCGAACGGCCGACCTACGTTACGCCGCGATCCATACTCCGCCGAGGTGGGGCAACCAAGACCGATCCTGATCCTGCGCCAATATCGACATTGGAACCTCGATCACCAACCGATACGGCCGAAGTCAAGGTCGCATTCATCGATCCCCAACCGGATCCCATGGATACCCCACCGGTTACGATCAGTTCCGACAAGACTCCGAGTGGCGAAGCTGGGGGCGGTGAGACTGAGACGAATGAGAGCTTGCCAGATCAGGCCCCAGATCGGACAGATCGGACATGCGAAGAAGAGATCGAGGTAAAAACAGAAAAACCAGATTTTAAAATCGAGATCCAACATGTATCCGACGCTGACGCCGGCCCCACGGTTGAGGACACCCCGATCCTGACGGCCAAGGACGATAGACTCCCTGATCCATCAACGAACGAACCCGATCCGACATCTCCCGAAGGGATCGAAAACGCCGATCAGACCCACTTACACGAAAGTGGCGACTTTTCGGCCGAAGATCTAGCCGATAATCTCGCAGTAGTACCAGAGATCCAGATCTCCACCACTGAAGAAGTCAGGATCGAAGATCTGCAAGTAGGAAATCCGGGATCGGCTACCCCGGAGGAGATCGAGAAACTTCGACAGATTATTTGGAAGAAGCGACATCTCCTGATCGGAAAGGGAAACGCACTTCCTCCAGCGGCCAAGGGTGTTATATGCGATATCGACGTGGGTGATGCAAAGCCGATTGCACAACGAGTCCGAAAGGTGGCGCCACAGTTCCGCGAGAAAGTATCGGATCTTATCAAAGGACTCCTAGCTGCCAAGATCATTCGGCCATCGACATCGCCATGGGCGTCTCCGATCGTGGTGATCATCAAGAAGAACGGCGTAGACATCCGACTATGTATCGATTATCGGCTGGTGAACGGTCTCACAAGGCTGATGATCTACCCAATGCCTCTGATCAATGACCTGTTAGAAGATCTTGACAAGGTTCTGTGGTATTGTTCATTAGATATGGCGAGTGGATTCTGGGTCGTATCAATGACCAATCGAGCTCGCGCGATCTCAGCTTTCATCACCCCGTTCGGCCTTTTCGAGTGGAATCGCATGCCGTTCGGGCTGAAGAACGCCCCTCAGATCTATCAACGTCTTGTGGACAACGCCCTATATGGGTTCTTGAAGATCTCCCCGTCAGGGAATACGAAAGACTCTGCATATGTGTTTGAATCAGGGATCCCGGAGGATCCTGGTCGCCCGTCGGTTCTAGGACGGAGATCATACATCGACGATATCTTGATCACGGCTGGATCATGGGATCAAATGTGCGATCGGGTGGAAGACCTATTGGAGGCCTGTGATAAGTGGAATCTCTCGATCAGTGTGGCAAAGAGCTTCTGGGGCATGGATAAGGTGGAATATCTCGGACACAAAGTGTCGATCGATGGATTGGAGGCAAACCCGAAAGACCTGAAGTCTCTGACGGATCTACCATTCCCTGGATCACTCCGATCCATGCAATCGTTCCTTGGAAGTTTGAATTACTATAGTCGGTTCATCGAGGATTATGCGATCTATGCATCGGTCCTATATGAACTACGTGAGGTGGAGTTCGCAAAACTGAAGAAGCGACCAGATCTACGAAAGATCATGGATAGCACGGACCCGATCACTCGAGATCTCGTTTCGCTTAAGTCGAATCAGGATGGATCACCAGACACCTCGACTCAAAAGGGGGATAGTACACCGGATACCGACTTGGGGGCGATGCCTTCCCCCTGTTCAAGCGAGATCGAAGCCAATCTGGCCCAAAAAACTGGCGACGAGAGGTGGGGTAGAGCATATAGAGCGTTTACAGCCTTGAAAGCCAAGATCGCGTCGACCCCGATCCTCCGTCACTTCGACATGGCGAAATTGCCCGTGGTGATTGTGTATGCTAGTGACTGGGCGATTTCCGCCGCACTGATGCAGGAACACGACCAGATCTACCACCCGGTCGCGTTTGCCAGCCGAACCTTGAAGACTAACGAGCTGAATTATAATGTGGCCGAAAAGGAGGTGTTGGCTCTACTTCGGATCTTGGATCTACACTACACCTTGTTGGTGGGACGTCGGATCAAGGTCCTAACCCGACACTCCACGCTTGCCTGGCTGTTCAAGTCTGCCGGCCTCCAAGGACGTCTGGGACAATGGTCTGTACTTCTCTCCCCATGGACGCTCGAGATCACGAAATTGTACGAAGGGAGAGGATGAAATACTGGGGCGATCGCAGCTAATATAACGCCTAGCTCGGTTTTCGACGATGCCGTGATCGATATCGCGCCACGTACGGAACCAAAACGTCGGATCCAGATGCCGATCCCACCGTAGACCCAGATGAGGAGCTGTGGGTTATAGTTTCGACGGATCGGCACGCGTGAAACGAGGAGGAGGCGCTTTCAGCGCGATCGTGTGGAGTTTGCCAGAGTGGAAAGTGATCAAGGCTAGATCAGACTATGCGGAGAGCCTTACTGTCAATGAAGCGGAATACCGTGGACTCTTGCTGGGTCTTAGCATGATCACACAGTTAGAGCGCCGCCGTTTGGTCGTTTGTGGCGATTCGAACCTAGTGATCCGACAAGTCCGGGGCGAGATCGACTGCAAGGCGCCAGGATTGACGTTACTGAAACAGAAGGTGCTAGATCACTTGCGGAATTGGGGAGATCATGAGCTAGTCCATGTGAAGAGAGACTGGAATGGGAGCGCAGACAGCTTGGCGAGTGCCGCGCTGCAGCGAGGAAGCGGGATCGAGGTCCACGATGAAGCAGATCGGTGCGATCTGGTCACCCTAAATCGGCTTGATGAGGTGTTGATCCCTCGAGTTGAAGATCGAACTGTGCAAGTGTCGGCAGTAGCCACGCGTGCAGCCCGAGCGCGACCCGATGCCGCCGTCCTGCGAGAGGAACTGATCCGGGAGATGCGGGTGGATCGGATCAGGCGAGCCCAGGACGAGGAGGTCTGGATCGCCGGACTAAAGAAGTACCTGGCTGGGCAGATCGCGGATCTTACTCGAGCCGAATCTGGATCCTACGCCAAGATCGCCTCCGAGTACGAGGTAGATGAACAAGATCTGCTGTTTTACTGCCCACCAGGACCGAGATCGAGTGGCGATCGCGACCGACTGATGAGGCTCGTAGTCCCCGAAACCCTACAGCAGGATGACCTCCACCATTATCACACGACTCTGGAAGGAGGACATCAGGGGATCGGACGCACTTATCAGCGAATTCGAGACCATTTCCACAGGAGGGGATTGTATCGGAGCGTGCAGCGATATGTAGGCGAGTGTGTAGACTGTGAGATTGGAAAGGGGAGGCCCACGATCCGGGGCGAGTCGCCGGGGAATCTGCAAGCGACATACCCATTCCAGATCATAGCGATGGATCACATACCCTCCCTACCCAGATCTAACAAAGGCAACACCGAACTACTGATCTGGGTAGATCTGTTCACGGGATATGTGATCGCGAAGGCCAGTTCCTCACGATCAGCCCAGACCGTCGCCGAATCCTATGAAGAATGCGTGTTCCGCAGATTTGGTGCTAGCGAGATGATCAGGCACGATCGAGAACCGGGTTTCATGTCCGACTTCTTCAGATCGTTCAATAAGATCCTGGGGCAGCGACAACGGGCGACGATGGCCTACCGGCCACAAGCCAATGGGACTGCAGAAAGGATGGTGCAAACGGCGACTAGGGCGATTAAGATGTACGTTCAAGATCTCGATCAGAAGGACTGGGATGAATATGCGGAGCGATTGACGTTCGCCATTAACACGGCTCACGATCGGGTTCGGGGAGATACCCCTCACTATTTGGTACACGGATGGGATCCGAGATCGACGTTGGAAGCAACGATCCCGATCGGATCGACCAGACGCCACGATCGCGATCCAAGACGGTGGAGATATCGGGTTCAGAGATACTACCAGCAGTCGCGAGAACAGGTCAACGCTCGGCTACGAGAGGCGATTGCAGACCGAGCCGATCGGCACAATGAGGATGTCGATCCGCATCAGATCGAAGCTGGATCACGGGTTTGGCTGTATCTAGATCGTGTGATGGAAGGATATGCGCGTAAACTCGCTCACCTTTGGCACGGCCCGTTCCGTGTTGCAGAGAAGCTCAACGAATTCACGATCAAGCTGGAGATCGCGGGATCTGATTACCACATCTTCCCAGTGGTCCATGTTTATAAGCTAAAGCTGGTACGGAATTTTCCAGATCGACCGCGGATCGAGTTGACGGTGGATGAGGCAGATCGGCTCGATTTCGATGAGATCCTCCTTCCGGAGGACAGTTGGGTCCCAGATCTGGATGCCGATGAGTACGAGGTCGAACGGATCTCGGACATGCGAAGTGGAAACGAACTCGCTACGGCCGGATCTATCGTGAATTCCTGGTGCACTGGGTCGGTTATGACGAACCGACTTGGGTTGATGAAGCTGATCTTAACTGTGGAGCCATACTGAGCGCGTTCCTACGTGATCATGCTAACCGAAATCGGTTTGGCGTGATGCAGTCGCACGAAGAGGTGTAGACGCGAAGAGGGCGGTGTGACCAGGTCACAACGCCGAGATCGCGGATGCAGATCTGGATGTCTATCTGGATCGGATGTAGAGATTTTATATTTTCTTGTATATGCATGTGAAACCGGAGTGATTGGATGGAAGGTGTGGAGATTTTGAAGATGTTGAATGGGGATCAGAAACTGTGGAGTAAGTATGGAGAAGAACGCTGATCTTTGAAGTTGGGAAAATTACGTGGAATTGAAAAGAGGCTAGGCTGGAGTCGGGATCGCGTGGCGAAGTACCGGATCGTGATAAAGAATATGTAAGCGTGCTGATCGACTCCAGGTTCGGCTGATCACCTCCGGACTGATCGAGATCGCGAGATCAGGGAGTCCCAGGAGGTGTAGGTGGAGCAGGCGGGTTAAACTTGTTTTCGAGCCGTGGGATCTGCCGAGACGGGTGATCTGCCGGCCGATCGCGGTAATGGTTGCGCCAAAGGTCCTCTTGATCGCATTCTGCCAACGCAGAGATCCAGATCGGTGGGCTCCGGTCGGTTCAGAGTCGGCTGGGCCAGGTTAGCCATTCGGGAGACCGATCCGGGGTACCAGTATACCCGATCACGGATAGTGGGGAAGTGCAGGAAGTAGGGATCAAGCAGAAGATCGATGTCCGCCCACATCGCACGCATCATGGGCAGGAATCGTCCCAATAGCAGCCGCCAACGTTCTCCGGTGCGGCTACGCCGTTGCCGACGTTCGAGGTAATACCGATGGAGGTCAGGATCAGCCTCATACATCGCCTTCGTGATCTCGAGATAATGGGTCGATTCCCAGTAGGCCTGCAGGTGATCTGACTCGAAGGCGGCGTAGGCATCCGCGATCTGCCCCAGCGGAGTTCCAGCACGACGATGTAGACCGAGATCGAAGGTGAGGGGGGCCGGTCGGTTGCGGAGCACCTCCCAAGGTCGGGTAGCAAGTAGGGCCTGCACGTTGGGCCCAGTGTTCAGGCTGGCCAACCAACCGATCCCGGCTAGGGAAGGGCGGTTAGCCGGTGATCTCGCTGGGTAGAGGAATCCGGGAGGTAGCAGCAGCCTCTTGGACAATGTGGAGAGGATCATACCGACGATCGCCAAAGTTCCGATGAACATCGGATCCCACGGAAGACATCACCAGCCGCAAACTGCCGGACGTTCGCATACCCGGGAATGGCCGAGCTGATCGCCGAAACAAAGGAGGGTGCAGCTGGGGGCGCGGCGAGCCGCCGGAGAGCCGCCACCCGGAGATCCCCCACCGGGAGGGCTCCCGCCAGCTGGACTACCCCTCGGGGATCCCTGAGGAGAAGTGATCGGAGTCTGTGGGGAACTGCCCCCCGGAGGTGTCGGCTGCGCCGGAGGCATCCGAAGGAGCAGACCCCCTTGATCACCGGATGCTGGAGGAGGATTTCCATGCCGGCGGTGCCACGACAGCGATCGGGTATCGTAGCCCGAAAGAGCGTCGTCGGATCCAGCGCCAGAATCCTCTTCGTCATCGTCATGCTCCGGATCGGGTTTGCGTTTGGACCGATCCGAGCCACCCTTCTTGGGGGAAGGTGCTTCCACGGTCACTTGCGAGGTGGCCTGGGTGCGATCTGCTTCCTCCGCATCCGGCCCAGTCGGGATCACGGGTTCAGGACCCAGATCGAAGGGGTCTGGGCCTTCCTCGCGAGCTCGGTCGCCTGGGCCTGGCCACCAGGTTGGTCTCCAGCGGGAACGTCAGGTGTGGCCGCGTTGTGATCGGTCGGGGGAGGCTCCGTCCGCGAAGCCTTGTGCGGGGGCGATGTAGCGGGAGATGGGGGCGGACTGAGAGCGCGTTTGACCCCCCCGTTCATCTTGAGCAGCGCGGAGCCGAGACACCATTTCGGTCAGGACGTTGGTAGTCGCCCATACGTTATCTTCCGCCTGATCGTAGTTCTCCTGCAGTGCTTGAAGACTCGCTTCTAACTCCTGCACTTCGGCATGGGTACCGATCAGATCATCCTCTACGACAAACAGAATATGAGTGATCATGGTCAGGTGGAGGGGGATCTAGACTATATGCGTACCTAGACGAGTGGATCGCTGTCGCTCGGTGCTGAGATCCGTCTGTGCTCTGTCGCGATCTGCGAACGCTTGGTCTCGTTCCACGAGTAGGCGATCCCGCTCCGAAGTGACTCGGTTCAGTTCGGAGTTAGCGTGGGCGAGTTGATCGGTGACCAGGTCACGTTCGGCAGCGATACTGGTCAGGGAAGCGGTCGCTCGGGCGGAGTCCGCCAAGGCTCGATCTCGCTCAGCCAGGGCCAATCGGGTGGGAGCCCCGGTCGAAGGCGTGGGGCTGGAATCCAGTTGGAGATGTGCAAGATCAGCCGGAGATCCGGTTGTAGCTGGCCTTGGCGGTGACGGAGTCTTGCTTCGCCTCAGCCAGATCGCAAGCATGGATCCGGGCTTCCGCCTGGAGATCCTGGATCTCGTTAGTGGCTTGTTCCACCTCGTCAGTCAAACGATCCCGGTCCTCTGTAGCTCGATCTAGGTCTGCCTGGGCAGAGTTGAGACGCCGCGCGAACTCGTCGCGTTCCGATCGGAGCTGGTGAACCTGCACGCGCAATCCATCGAGATCAGAGGCTTCCTCCGCGAGATCAGCGATCTCGCGCTCCAGACGCGCGATCTCGCCCTGCTGGTCCGCCCGGAACCGCTCCATGGCGTCGACATGCGCCCGAAGTTCCATGGCTTCACGACTTAGCTGATCGCGTTCGCGCACCAGGCGATCCCGCCCTGGACTGCCCGGCATCGGCCCAGCCTCATCGGATGAGAGCGGGCGCGCGTGGTCTGGAGCCGGACCCGACGAACGTCGCGAGATGTCGGAGTGGGGAGATGGCGGACCGTCAGGAGATCTTGGGGAGTCGGGAGGTGTGGGCAGATAATCGCTCCCCGGATCACTCCCTTGCTGACTCATGTGGGCCGGAGAAAGTCGGGTGATGGTGGTCGAGGTGCAGTGGGGTCACTTGTGTCTTGAACAGAAGATTGGAGAATGAGACCTGAAGTGGACCGGGACGGACCAACTTGCAGGCTGGGGGCGGATGTGGTGAAGCGCGAATAAGAAATCCGGGAAAAGGCAACGTCAGGCCCGGAGAGAGTCGGATCAAGCGACAGGGGCCTCTGGCGTAGCAAGATACCGGCTGATGACCCCAGATTCCGCGAATGACGGCTGACGAATGGACCCGGATCGGTAATCGCCTTGATCTCTCCGCAAGTGAATGATGGATGACGCCTTGATCGGGTGAGACTAAGCGATCAGAGAGCCCCGCCGTAAAGTCTCACGTAGTGGCTCAGCACCGGGGAGAAGGAGACCAAAGCAGCGGCAGATCAGGACAGGCCCGATCTGCCGTGGACCGACGACGACCTGATCGCGAGATGCCGCCGCAGAAAGGGGTCGATATCCAACGATCAGGGTGCATTGCACGGGATCAGCGACGCTACACACCGTGTTAAGCCGAAGGAGACTCGAAGAGTACCCAAGGAAGCAGTCATGCAGAGGCCATCCCAAGAGGTGATTTCTGGTTCGAACAATGGTGGCAGCATCAGTCGCACGGGGGGAGCGATGCTCAAGTATAGGGAGATCGCGATCTTAAATATCGGTGACGCGGAGACACGAGATCAAGTGAGAAGATTGCCGATCAGGATCATTGTTCAAGCTGGCCGATCAAGGCTACGGTCAAGACTACTGTTCAGAGCAGCTGATCAAGACGGCTAATCGAGATCGAGATCGATGATCGAGATCGATGATCGAGATCGATGATCGAGATCGATGACCGAGATCGGTGATCGAGATCGCGATCAAGGGTTAGGTGAGATCGAGATCGAAGATCGGAGGAGCAGCTGTGTAGCCGGATGTCAGGTGATCGTAGGATAGCAGATGAGGATGGGACTAGTAGACATAGGAATAACCATAAACAGAATCGAATTTGCTCTGGACATCACAAGTGCCTTTGTTCAAGACCGGAACTGGGAATTACATTGGCCCCCGGCATCAAGAAGGTAAGGAGAAGAGATCTAGCATAGAGGTTAATTCTGGATAATACATTGGCCAGTTTTACCCTATCTAGTGATCTATCCTTTACGTGCGAACTACGGATCGGAAGGAATTGGCTGCTTGGCCTGACGATCTCGTCGACTCTCAACCCATCAAGACACCCGCTATAGGAAGCGGCAAGCATCGTAAAGGAAGGGATCAGATCCCCAACATTGGACCTTTGGAAGACCTGGATCGAAGATCAGGCGACCGGATCAAGGCTCGAGAACTCGCCTGTGACCCGGATCAACCTCTCCGAGGTAGAGTGAAGTATTCCCACGCTATCTCACCACCCCTGCGTCACCCAAGACATTCTTCTCGTCCCAAGACATCTTCAGAAGTCACCTGGAAGAGCGTAACCCGCCTACCGACGGGTACACAAGGTGAACACTACACGCAGCAAGATCACGGATCATCGGGGGACCCCCTCCGTTAGTCGGTGTCTGGGCGCAAGTGGCGATCGCGATCGGCCTCAACCAGATTTTGGCCAGATCCGCTCCACCACATCTGCGAGGCAGCTCAGAGTGCCTCGAACCTCTCGTCCGGTCTTGGGACGAGAGTGAACCGGTTGATCGACCGTGTCGACGGTCTCGAGAAGGCCTTCCAGGCCTCTCGCACTCCTCAGTCGGACTACCAGCCCTAGGTAGTCCGTGCTGCACGTACGGCTTCAACCGCCCGACGTAGAAGGTCGGGTGGAGCCTCATGCTGGACGGTATGTCCAGCCGGTACGCGTTACCATGCCGTTCAAGTACTTTGAACGGCCCAATAAATCTTGGAGCAAGCTTGCTTGCTCCAAAGTCAGACACTGCATGTCTAGGTAGGTTTTGTGTAGCTAACAAACTAATGAACCCTTTTCGAGTTCATTTGTGTTGCCTCTACCAACAGTATCAGCGTTCAGCTTCTGTCGATCGACAGAAGCTGCGATAGCATCCTGGACAAACCGTATGACGGCTTGTCTTCGCTGGACAAAGTCTAGCGCACTCGAGCTGACTTCTATCAGTTTGTCGCCCTTGTCAGCAGCAGGCCCTGCCTGCTCGCTATCATCTCTCATGTCTGTGCCCTTCACAGACATCGCGCGCTCGTTCCTGCTCGAACGAGACGTCGCACGCGTCACCGCAGCTGATAGTGTGCTGCTATCAGTTGCATTCTGCGGTTGTTCGGACGCAACCGTAGATCCTCCCCCACTTAAGGAGGAAGCTACCCCGCCGAGCATGCTCGGCAATCGTGGATGCCTCATGGCGTTCACGTAGAACGGTGTATGCCCTGTCGAGGCATGCACCGAGTTGTTGATGGCAAACTCTGCCATCGGCAAGCACTCGCTCCAATGCGGGAACGAGTGAGCGTAGCTCTTCAACGTGTCACCCAATACACGGTTGACACGTTCGGTCTGTCCGTCCGTCTGCAGATGATCCGCAGTCGACATTGATAACTGTGAACCAAGAAGTGTAAACACTTCTTGCCAGAACCGCGCTGTGAAGCGTGGATCACGGTCCGACACAATGTCGAGCGGCATGCCATGGTGTTTGAACACCATGTCAACAAACAGTCGCGCAGTCTGCGCGGCTGTAACAGTAGCCGGGACGGCAGCAAGATGGACCATCTTGCTGAATCGGTCCACAAAGACAACGATGCCCGTCCTCCGCTTGCTGTCAGGCGGAAGACCGAAGACAAAGTCCATGGACATGGACTGTTAACACTCCGACGGAGTCGGTAGTGATTGAAGAGGAGCCTGCGAGAACTGCGCAGGCTTCACGCGTTGACAAACCTCGCAAGCACGTACGTACTTGCGCACCCACTTGTACTGGTGGTGCCAGTAGAAGTCACGCGTGAGAAGAGTGTACGTCTTCTCACGACCCGGATGCCCTGCCGTAGGGGCATCGTGATACTCGAACATGATCCTCAACCGGAGGTATCATGCGGAACGGCAATGCGATCCGCATTGTCGTCTACTGCACTGTACAACAGTAGGCCTTCGTGTACACGATAGCGGTGTACACGAGCTCGAAGATGAGGGGTTAGCTTCCGACGTGCCACGTCGGAAGGTGCTGCGAGGAACTCCAGCAGCCCCTTCGCGTCTGCATCCCTTGCATACGCGTTCTTCACGTCGTCAATCAACGTTGACGACGGCACACTTGTCCTCACGACGCCAACGCAGTTGGCGTCGACCGTCTCCGCATAGTCAGGTCGACGCGATAACGCGTCGGCCACTACATTGAGTCTTCCGGGTTTGTACTCCACCCGGAAGTTGTACTCCGCGAAGAAGGACAACCATCTCGCCATACGTTGCGAGATGTGCAGCGACTTAATCGCCGTACGCAATGATGCGTGGTCTGTATAGACCACGAACGGTCTACTCTTAAGTAGATACACTCGGAACTTTGCGAGTGCATACTTCATGGCAAGGAGCTCCTTGTCATGTACGGGATAGTTACGCTCAGCTGGCTTCAGCTGACGCGATTGATAGTAGACTACACGATCACGCCCTTCGTGATCGTGTTGCATCAATGCACATCCGATTGCAAAGTCGGATGCATCGCACACTACGTGGAATGGACGATCTTGGTCCGCCACGGCCAAGATCGGCGCTTCAGTCAAGCCCTGCTTTACTGCACCGAATGCCTCCTCGCACTCGGTCGTCCAAATCCACTCAGCTTCTTTCCTAAGAAGCTGTGACAACGGGCGAATCTTGCCCGCGTAGTTCTCCACGTACTTACACAAGTACGTGGCAAGACCAAGGAACTGCCTCAGTTCCTTCGCATTGGATGGCGTGGGCCATTCATTGATCACTCTGACCTTCTCTGGGTCAGGGCGCACGCCGTCTTTCCCCACGAGACACCCCAGCACAGGTATCTCGCTTGCCCCGAAGATACACTTCTTCAGGTTCGCATAGAGCTTATGTTTCCTCATAAGCTCTAGTAGCTTCCGGAGATGCACCTTGTGCATCTCAATGTCCGTCTTCCCGCTCACAGCCCGGCTGTGGACGAACACGTCGTCGAAGTAACTCGGTGCGAAGTCGCGCACCGAGCGCAATAGATGTGTCACGCATCTATTAAACGTTGCAGGGGCGTTCTTAAGCCCCTGTGGCATTACGAGCCACTCCCAAAGCATACCGCTTGGAGTGCTTACCGCAGTGAGAGGGATGTCCCTCTCACGCATGAGGATCTGATAGAATCCATCACGCAGATCTAGAGCACTGAAGATAGTGCTCAAGGCCATCGAATCGATGATAACATCTTTTCGCGGTATCGGCGTCTGCGCCGGTATCGTCGCATCGTTCAGCTCGTTATACGCATGAACGATGCGCCAGCCGCCCTGTGGTTTCTTCACACAGAACGTTGGAGCACTGTGCGGGGACTTTGACTCCCGCACTTGACCTGCAAGACGACGACTTTCAAAGAAGTCGTCGATCGCTTGCACTTGTTCACGCGGCAGTGGCCACTGCCGTGTAACACAGTACTTCGTGCCCGGCACGAGATCAATCTCGTGCTGTACGCCCTTATCCTTCGGAAGCTCCGAAGGAATCTCGTCCGGGAGTACATCCTTGTACTCCCGCAGAACTTCGTAGTAGGGACTCGACCTCAACGAGTCCCAACTCTGCTCTTCGAAGCGCTGTTTAGTCTTCGCACTGAGGAGTCATCACCCTCAGTGATCCCATCGACGACGAGCTGCTTCAGCTCTTCGGCTTCGCGATCCACTCTCTCGATATCCGAGAGAATGCAAATTTGTTCGATGCGTCCATCGTACAAGTCCTGCGCGAAGCGCTTCCAACTCATCGTTGGAAGTGGTCAACGCCGACGCACACGTCGGCGGATTCTCCAACCGCATCCTCTGGTACTGTAACCCAGTACCAGTACGTGTCAAGACGTTCAACGTCTCGATACTCGGTGTCTGCACTGCAGATACACCCGTCTCAGTCCCGGACTGAGACTCGCGCAGCTCCCTGAGCTTGCGCCGCGAAGGTCTTCCATGGAGCCCGGCTCCAGGTGCTCCACGTCCAAGGCATCGCACCTTGGACGGGACGTTATCGCAATCGTCAGCGGATTCCTTCCGCTGACTCGCACTATCAAGCCCGGCTTGAGTGCCGCTCATCGCGTGCAGCGCTGCTGCACGTGAGCACGCAGGTTGTTCGGGTGCTGGGCGTTTGCAACCGCCAGCACCTCCTGCCGCGCAGTCGGTTCCCTGAACCGCTGCGCCTTCATCCACTCCCGGAGCGGATGAAGCAACCGCATCGTCGACTCCCGGAGTCGACGTGCTCTCGCCAGCTTCCTGCGCTGAAGTGATTGCTCGCTTGTAGCACACATATCGTCAGCTCCCAGAGCTGACGCACGAACGCTAGTTCCCGGACCTAGCAGCGAACGTTCGCTTGTACACACATCATCAGCTCCCGGAGCTGATGCACGATCGCTAGTTCCCAGTACTAGCAGCGACGCGCCAGTGGCGTCAGCTCCCAGAGCTGACGCACGCCTTTCGGTTCCCCGAATATTATTTGCTTCGTCAACTCCCAGAGTTGACGCGGCGTCGTCGGCGCGACCCTTGGGCCTTGAAGTACCTCCAGGATACCGGTAATACCGGTATAATACCTTCTCTCAGGTGAATCGCATTCACCTGACCATCACTCATGTGACAAACATCATTCAGATGTTTACGCGTCAGGTGATTCACATTCACCTGACCATCACTCATGTGACCGCGACCCTTCGGCTCAGATTTCTGAGTCGACACACATTTTCTCACAACGACTCCCGGAGTCGTTGAAGGTCGCCGGCGGCGATCGGAGGCAGCGGCGGCCGCTGCTGCCTCAACTGGGGATTCACATGCACCGGCCGGTGCATGTGCAGCACTGACAGGGCCATCGCTCTCTGTCGCGCATGTGTTGTTGAAGCGTACCTGCCTAATACCATGTCGAACTTATCGTCTAGATCCAAGACGATAAGATCTTCTACAAACGTCCTTCGTTTGTAAGAGAAGCGCACACGGACTACGCGCTTCTCAGTCCTCACGGTGGCACCTGTTGCCAACCGCACCTCCAACACGCCGCGAGGCTTGTCGGCCTCTTCGAAGTCTAGCCTACGAAGACTTTCCTGTCGAACAAAGTTGTTCGACGCGCCCGAGTCCACTAGGGCACGAAGAGAGTTAACTCTCTTCGACATTACGTTCAGGATGACAAGGTTTGGCTTGTCATCTTGCAGCTTACAGCGAGAAAATTTCTCGCTGGGGGCAGCAGTCGTCATTGTCGCGTGTCCAAGCTCGACACGCGAGACTGCATCACCAGTAAGACGCCCCGCGCCTACTGGTCCTTGGCGTTTTTTGAACGCCCGCCCGCCATGCACTCGCGTGCATAGTGACCGATGTTACTACACTTGTAACATCGAACCTTGCTGTTCCTACGCTGCTGTTGACCAGCAGTCGTAGCACTCGAGAGGTCCATAGGTTCCGGACCTCCCGTCTTCACAACAGGACGCGCCGGCTTCGGCGCGTTCGCATGGAGTTTAGCTTGACGCCGGCTAAACTCCTCTTGCATCGCAAGGCTGATCGCTTCCTCGAGAGTATTCGGATACTCTCGGAAGAGGTATGTTTCGACGGGACCATCTCTTAGTCCTTCATGAACGTGACGACCTTGGTCGCCTCGTCGATCGGGTTGGCCACTATGTTCGATACTGGTATCGAGCACGCTGGGCAAAGGTGTGGACATCATCCTTGCCCTGCTGCAGATCAAGAAACTCCGCCTCGATCTGAACTCGTTCTTCGGGGCTCAAACGCAAGCTTGAGCTCCTCTTTGAACACCTCGTACGTGCCGAAGCACGTAGGATCCGAGAGTCGGCGCCCATAGGCCCAACTCCTCGCACGTCCGCCAAGACATGACATGGCGAACGCGACCTTCGACATCGGATCGACGATACGTCGAGCCGCAACGGCTGTGTCAAGTTCGACAAGCCAACGAAGGAGGGTCTCGTCCTCCTTCCCCGTGTAGGTACTCACGTGGAGTTTCAACGACTCCACGCGTGGCTTAGGGGAAGCCACCGAGGCAGCAACATCTCGTTGCTCCTTAACAATGTACCCCAGAGCAACACCGTGTTGCTCTGTCGGCGATAGCGTGCAAAGCATCGTCGCTACTGCTGCCTCTCCAATGACTTGTGAAAGTCTTTGGAGAGCTTCCCACTCTGGGTCCGACAGGTGGGCACAGTCCGTGCGCGTCACGGACATGTGTGGGGTCCCAGTGGATCCCTCATCCATTGGGGAGTTCTCTACCCCGCGTTCGTATGACTCCATACGAACAAACTGCAGTCGGTCGTGGGACGGACTACTAAGTGCTACCAGGTGTAATGGGTCTACCTAGACCTATTAGATGGCGTACACGTGCGCTTACGTATATGAGGAAGCGTGCAATTAGAATAGACTTAATTTAAGTATACTTATTTAAATAAGTATAATTAAATCAAATATAACTAAATTAAACTGCAAAATACCGTAAAATGAGAACTGTTATTGAATTTGGCATAAGCCAATTATGGACCTCCTAAAACTGTTTATTATCTATTTCTAAAGGGTCTGCCAACGTGTGGTTGGCAGAAACTCTGCTCAGTGATTGGTAGAAATCCATTACTTTCTACCAATAATATGCACAAATGCACACGAACCACTCAATAATGTGGTTCGCCCATGTATCCTTTGGTGTGTACAGCACACCAAGGTCTGAGGCCCATTTCCAACCTCTAACAGTTATCCTAACTGTTAGAGTTTCAAGTGGTACTACCACTTGTACGTGTAACCCCATTACACCTGAGATCTTGGCTTGGCGGTATTTCTAGTAACCCCTGGATTCTCCTTCCTTGAGGTCCAAAGCCACTTCCGCACCAGATCGAGAGAACTCATCGATCCGGGGAAGACTCGCGATCTTAGCAGTTTACAAATGCAACTTACATGTATTACCGCGCAGATCCGAATTCTCCCTATCTTGATCTCTCGATTTCTTGTTCACATATGCATAGATGCAGTACTCAGAACGCTCGGCTCGTACCGGTTTCCAACCCGGCGAGCGTCCTAGTTTATCATCTTTTCCACCTTCTCGGGGAACAATCCGGCGTGTCGGGTCGGATCGTACCACTTGCAAATCTGGTTGTAAAATTCTTCCATGGGGCATTCTCCAGCTTCATGGATCTCCCCGCAACCACGGCATGTATATAAGCAGCGATCCGTTGGGTGGCCCCTCTTTCCGCATTTGTCACAGGTTAAACGTCTCCAGCAGTCCAGATCCGTGTGCTTCCGCGATCCACAATGCGAACAGCGACCTCGATCGTGATCTGATCCCCTGTGATCCGTGATCCTGCCTCAATCTTGCGAGTTCGTGTGCGATCGCGGCTGATCCTGTTGGTGGGGAGCGCCCCCAGTACCGATCGGCTTGTCTTCTGACGCGGCCAGATATATCCTCCGGAGATCACCTTCAGAATCGGATCCGTCCGATCCGGATATTTCTTGCGATTCCGAGCTCGGATCTTGGGTTTGGATCGCCCGCACCACCGCTCGGGTGGGTGCTGCCGGGGCGCTGGCTGGGGCCTTTGGTCTGTATGTCGAGCCGAACGCAGATAGACGCGGTCTGCTGTTCGCCCGGTCTCGGGCACGAAGTGCCTCCTCAAGTTCCGCGACGTCACGCAGTCGGAGTAGGGTCAGCCGATCAGCTAACTCCGGATCCCCCAATGTCTTGATGTAGTGGTCTACATGTTCCCGGCGGGCCTGATGGCTCCCATCCTTGATCTTTGTCTAGCACGAAGCCGCCACGTTGAGCCGGTAGAGATAATCGAGAGGAGTCTCTTCCGATCGCTTGCGAGCGTGATAGTATTGCCACGCGACCAGACATACCCAACCCACAATATTGGGTCTGAAACTGTCCAACAGATCTGCCCACTTGGTTTTCGTCGTTCGACTGAGCTGCCTGTACCAGTTCTTTGCCGGTCCCACCATCAGATCTGCAAACGTGAGGCATTTCTCTTCTTCCGTAGCCTGATCGCGCTAGAACGCTGACTTGACCTTACTGATCCAGGCCCGAGCGCGATCTTCGTCCAGATCTTTACCCGCAAAATCTTTCAGATCCGAGATCGCTGAGATCCGGACCCGCTGGATCATCGACGATCCTCCTTGACCGATCGCCGCGGATGCGATCGTGGCTCGGCTCGACATCTGTCCCCCGGAACTTGGTATGCCCATATCGTCCGGATCGTATTCCCATGCATCCGGATCCGAGGCCGTGACGGACTCCATTTCAACATCTAACTCCCTTTGATCGGCGATCAGTGTCGCGAGATTCCGTTCTTTCAAGAAACGATCCATCGCCATTTGAAAGTAGTCGCCCAACTTGTTGCTCGATCCAGTGGAATTAGTCGTCGGCGCAGTCTGGTCTGTCGGGACCAGCGGTTTTCTTGCTGATCGGGCATCTTCAGCTTCGCAGCCACTGATCGTGCATCCTGTTTCTTCATACGCGATTTCAAGAACTTGGCGCCGGAGGGGCCCAACGACATGCGTTGCAGCCTTATCAGGCTGTCGGAATCTGGTTCTGAGGTCGCTGACGCGTAGCATGACGATCCGGTCTGATAGCCTGGATCGGGCGTCAGTGGGCGTTCGCCGACCAGGAACTTAAGGAAGTCGAATAGATCATGGGTCGCAGATTGGATCGCTTCCAGTTCCAGGTCAAATAGAGAGTTAGGGTCGAACTCTCTAGCCGAATCAGCAAAGCTGAAACCTAATCTGCTCACCAAGTCCACTGTTGCTTCAAGATCGACCAATGAAGAAGGTCGTGGTAGAGGTTGTCTTGCGAGGGGAGGACTGCCGAAGCTTGGGGCGAGGAGGCCGAGGCGAGGGAAGTCACTTGAGGGGTAGAATGGAAATTCAGAAGTGATTGATTGATATGAGCTTACACTGTTTTCTCTACCTGGTCTGCATCCAATCATTTGGTGCATCCAATCACCAACATTCTGTACTCGTCCAATCATCCTACTCGTCTAATCATCGGTGGCGTAAACATCTTACCGTAATCATTGCGGGATCGTATTGGATCACCTGCAACAGCCCCTCTCAATGCGAACACCCTTGAACGCCAAGAGCCGTCGTTAAGTCCTTGTGACGAGGTCCGCCGAGTCCCTTGGTCAAGATGTCGGCCAGCATGGTCGTGGTCTCGCAGTACTGACGATCACTTCACCGCGCTTGACTTCATCACGGATGTGGTGGTACTTGATGTCGATGTGCTTCGCGCGGCCATGGTTCACAGGGTTCTTCGTCATCTTGATGCACGACTGATTGTCTTCGAAAATCTTCAGATCCGGGATGTCTTCGCCTGCAGCGTCAAGGATCTCACACAGAAGCTTGTGCACCCACTTGCCTTCTTGGATTGCCAGACTGAGTGCAATGTACTCGGCTTCACTCGTGGAAAGAGACACACTCGATTGCTTCTGATCCTCACGACACAGGTCCGCCAAGAACTTGAAACAGGTAGCCCGAAGTCGACTTATGGTCACTGTGGTCACCAGCCCAGTCTGCATCCGAATAGCCACGAAAGTCGATTCCTTGGTCGGCGAAACGGAGTCCATGCGACTTGGTGCCCTGGAGGTAACGGAAGATGCGCTTGACTGCAATCCAGTGCTCGACTTGAGGATTCTCCATGAAGCGCGAAACGTAACCAACTGCAAAGCAATGTCCGGGCGAGTCGACGTCATCAAGTGCATGAGAGCACCGACAGCTTCGCGGAACGGCGCATCCAACTTGGTCGAGACGTCACTGGCAACGAGCTTCATGCTGAGGTCGACTGGACTGGCAGCAGGTTTGCAGTTCTGTATGCCAAAGCGCTCCAGGATGTCGTTGATGTAGCGAGCTTGGACTCAATGTGACACTGCCATCCGCATTGTCGACCACCTCAATCCCCAGAATGAAGGAACATTTGCCGCTGTCGGTCATCTCGAATCGTGCCTGAGCGTTTCTGACTTCAGCAATGATCGTCGAAGAGCTTCCGGTCACCAAAACATCGTCGACGTACACCAGCATCAGAACGCAGTCACCATCGACAATCTTGATGTAGAGGCACGGATCGTAGCTCGGAAACGCGAAACTGATGGAGCGCACATACTCGTCAAAAGTCTCATTCCACACTCGAGAAGCTTGCTTGAGACCGTAGATCGCCTTGAGCAGTTCCACGCAGTCGTAGCCGTCATCAAGTTCCACGCCTTCTGGAACACTGCAGAACACCTCTCCTTCATCAAGCCGTACAGGAACGCCGTGACAACATCAAGTTGGTCGAGGGGCCAATTGAAGAACTTGGCCACAGCGATGATCATTCGCAGCGTGACGTACTTGACCACCGGCGAAAACGTCTCGGTGTAGTCGATGCCATACTTCTGCACAAATCCTTTCAGGCGACGAAAGTCGAGCCTCTGTACTTCTCGGGATGGACCCGTCGGCTTTATTGGGCTTGATCTTGAACACTCCACTCTGGTTCCGACCGCGCGTTGGTTGTTCGGTAATTTGGCGCCACGAAACACTCCACGAAGTCGCACTCGACTTGAGTTCTGCTTCGGATCTGCCTTGCGCCAGTGGACTTGGTCTTCGCCGCTCACAGCATCTTGAACGTCTTCGGCTCGGCGCTGTTACTCGTCTCCACTGCATTCGCACTCGCACGCCAGTACATCGGCTGAGTCGAGTCATCATCATCATTGTCTTCAGATTTGGCTTGATGGTCAGGAGTCCGGAGCGCTTGCTTCTTCTAATCCAGACGCTGCGACGCGGTCAGACGAACATGTTCACGATCCTCAGCATTAGAACGAGCCTTGCGTTTCCCCGCCTGCTTGAATTCACGCGTTCCATGGTCGTTCGAAATCTCGAGGTCTGGAAGAAGGTCGTGGTAGAGGTTGTCTCGCGAGGGAGGACTGCTCGAAGCTTGGGGCGAGGGAGAGGCCGGAGGCGAGGGAAGTCACCTGAGGGGTAGAATGGAAATTCAGAAGTGATTAGATTGATATAGAGCTTACACTGTTTTCTACCTGGTCTGTGCATCCAATCATTTGCGTGCATCCAATCACCATCATTCTTGTAAAATTCGTCCAATCATCCTACTCGTCTAATCATCGGGCGTAAACATCTTACCGTAATCATTGCGGGATCGTATTGGGATCACCTGCAACAGCCCCTCTCAATGGTAGAACACGCTTGAAACGCCAAGAGCCGTCGTTAAGTCCTTGTGACGAGGTTCCGCCGAGTCCTGGTCAAGATGTCGGCCAGCATGGTCGTGGTCTCGCAGTACTCGACGATCACCTTCACCGCGCTTGGACTCTCATCACGGATGTGGTGGTACCTTGATGTCGATGCGTTTCGGCGCGGCCATGGTCTCACAGGGTTCTTCCTGTCATCTTGATGCACGACTGATTGTCTTCTGGAAAATCTTCAGATCCGGGATGTCTTCGGCCTGCAGCGTCAAGCGCGATCTCACACATTGAAGCTTGTGCACCCACTTGCCTTCTTGACGATTGCCAGACTGAGCGCAATGTACGATCGGCTATCACTTCGTGGAAAGAGACACACTCGATTGCTTCTGATCCCCACTGACACAGGTCCGCCAAGAACTTGAAACAGGTAGCCTGGAAGTCGACTTGCAGGGTCACTGTGGTCACCAGCCCAGTCTGCAATCCGAATAGCCACGAAAGTCAGATTCCCTTGGTCGGCGGAAAAACGGAGTCCATGCGACTTGGTGCCCTGAAGGTAACGGAAGATGCGCTTGACTGCAATCCAGTGCTCGACTTGAGGATTCTCCATGAAGCGCGAAACGTAACCAACTGCAAAAGCAATGTCCGGGCGAGTCGACGTCATCAAGTGCATGAGAGCACCGACAGCTTCGCGGAACGGCGCATCCAACTTGGTCAGAGACGTCACTGGCAACGAGCTTCATGCTGAGGTCGACTGGACTGGCAGCAGGTTTGCAGTTCTGCATGCCAAAGCGCTCCAGGATGTCGTTGATGTAGCGAGCTTGACTCAATGTGACACTGCCATCCGCATTGTCGACCACCTCAATCCCCAGAATGAAGGAACATTTGCCGCTGTCGGTCATCTCGAATCGTGCCTTGAGTTGTTTCTTGACTTCAGCAATGATCGTCGAAGAGCTTCCGGTCACCAAAACATCGTCGACGTACACCAGCATCAGAACGCAGTCACCATCGACAATCTTGATGTAGAGGCACGGATCGTAGCTCGAAACGCGAAATCCGATGGAGCGCACATACTCGTCAAAAGTCTCATTCCACACTCGAGAAGCTTGCTTGAGACCGTAGATCGCCTTGAGCAGTTCCACGCAGTCGTAGCCGTCATCAAGTTCCACGCCTTCTGGAACACTGCAGAACACCTTCTCCTTCATCAAGCCGTACAGGAACGCCGTGACAACATCAAGTTGGTCGAGGGGCCAATTGAAGAACTTGGCCACAGCGATGATCATTCGCAGCGTGACGTACTTGACCACCGGCGAAAACGTCTCGGTGTAGTCGATGCCATACTTCTGCACAAATCCTTTCGCGACGAGTCGAGCCTTGTACTTCTCGATGGACCCGTCGGCTTTACGCTTGATCTTGAACACCCACTTGGTTCCGACCGCGCGTTGGTTGTTCGGTAATTTGGCGCCACGAAACACTCCACGAAGTCGCATCGACTTGAGTTCTGCTCGGATCGCCTTGCGCCAGTGGACTTGGTCTTCGCCGCTCACAGCATCTTGGAACGTCTTCGGCTCGGCGCTGTTACTCGTCTCCACTGCATTCGCACTCGCACGCCAGTACATCGGCTGAGTCGAGTCATCATCATCATTGTCTTCAGATTTGGCTTCTTGATGGTCAGAGTCCGGAGCGCTTGCTTCTTCTAATCCAGCGCTGCGACGCGGTCGACGAACATGTTCACGATCCTCAGCATTAGAACGAGCCTTGCGTTTCCCCGCCTGCTTGAATTCACGCGTTCCATGGTCGTTCGAAATCTCGAGGTCTGAAGAAGGTCGTGGTAGAGGTTGTCTTGCGAGGGAGGACTGCCGAAGCTTGGGGCGAGGAGGCCGAGGCGAGGGAAGTCACTTGAGGGGTAGAAATGGAAATTCAGAAGTGATTGATTGATATGAGCTTACACTGTTTTCTCTACCTGGTCTTGCATCCAATCATTTGGTGCATCCAATCACCATCATTCTGTACTCGTCCAATCATCCTACTCGTCTAATCATCGGTGGCGTAAACATCTTACCGTAATCATTGCGGGATCGTATTGGATCACCTGCAACAGCCCCTCTCAATGCGAACACGCTTGAACGCCAAGAGCCGTCGTTAAGTCCTTGTGACGAGGTCCGCCGAGGTCCCTTTGGTCAAGATGTCGGCCAGCATGGTCGTGGTCTCGCAGTACTCGACGATCACTTCACCGCGCTTCTTGACTTCATCACGGATGTGGTGGTACTTGATGTCGATGTGCTTCGCGCGGCCATGGTTCACAGGGTTCTTCGTCATCTTGATGCACGACTGATTGTCTTCGAAAATCTTCAGATCCGGGATGTCTTCGCCTGCAGCGTCAAGGATCTCACACAGAAGCTTGTGCACCCACTTGCCTTCTTGGATTGCCAGACTGAGTGCAATGTACTCGGCTTCACTCGTGGAAAGAGACACACTCGATTGCTTCTGATCCTCACGACACAGGTCCGCCAAGAACTTGAAACAGGTAGCCTGAAGTCGACTTGCGGTCACTGTGGTCACCAGCCCAGTCTGCATCCGGAATAGCCACGAAAGTCGATTCCCTTGGTCGGCGAAAAACGGAGTCCATGCGACTTGGTGCCCTGGAGGTAACGGAAGATGCGCTTGACTGCAAATCCAGTGCTCGACTTGAGGATTCTCCATGAAGCGCGAAACGTAACCAACTGCAAAAGCAATGTCCGGGCGAGTCGACGTCATCAAGTGCATGAGAGCACCGACAGCTTCGCGGAACGGCGCATCCAACTTGGTCGAGACGTCACTGGCAACGAGCTTCATGCTGAGGTCGACTGGACTGGCAGCAGGTTTGCAGTTCTGCATGCCAAAGCGCTCCAGGATGTCGTTGATGTAGCGAGCTTGACTCAATGTGACACTGCCATCCGCATTGTCGACCACCTCAATCCCCAGAATGAAGGAACATTTGCCGCTGTCGGTCATCTCGAATCGTGCCTTGAGTTGTTTCTTGACTTCAGCAATGATCGTCGAAGAGCTTCCGGTCACCAAAACATCGTCGACGTACACCAGCATCAGAACGCAGTCACCATCGACAATCTTGATGTAGAGGCACGGATCGTAGCTCGAAACGCGAAATCCGATGGAGCGCACATACTCGTCAAAAGTCTCATTCCACACTCGAGAAGCTTGCTTGAGACCGTAGATCGCCTTGAGCAGTTCCACGCAGTCGTAGCCGTCATCAAGTTCCACGCCTTCTGGAACACTGCAGAACACCTTCTCCTTCATCAAGCCGTACAGGAACGCCGTGACAACATCGTTGGTCGAGGGGCCAATTGAAGAACTTGGCCACAGCGATGATCATTCGCAGCGTGACGTACTTGACCACCGGCGAAACGTCTCGGTGTAGTCGATGCCATACTTCTGCACAAATCCTTTCGCGACGAGTCGAGCCTTGTACTTCTCGATGGACCCGTCGGCTTTACGCTTGATCTTGAACACCCACTTGGTTCCGACCGCGCGTTGGTTGTTCGGTAATTTGGCGCCACGGAAACACTCCACGAAGTCGCATCGACTTGAGTTCTGCTCGGATCGCCTTGCGCCAGTGGACTTGGTCTTCGCCGCTCACAGCATCTTGGAACGTCTTCGGCTCGGCGCTGTTACTCGTCTCCACTGCATTCGCACCGCACGCCAGTACATCGGCTGAGTCGAGTCATCATCATCATTGTCTTCAGGATTTGGCTTCTTGATGGTCAGAGTCCGGAGCGCTTGCTTCTTCTAATCCAGCGCTGCGACGCGGTCGACGAACATGTTCACGATCCTCAGCATTAGAACGAGCCTTGCGTTTCCCGCCCGCTTGAATTCACGCGTTCCATGGTCGTTCGAAATCTCGAGGTCTGAAGAAGGTCGTGGTAGAGGTTGTCTTGCGAGGGGAGGACTGCCGAAGCTTGGGGCGAGGAGGCCAGAGGCGAGGGAAGTCACTTGAGGGGTAGAATGGAAATTCAGAAGTGATTGATTGATATGAGCTTACACTGTTTTCTCTACCTGGTCTGCATCCAATCATTTGGTGCATCCAATCACCATCATTCTGTACTCGTCCAATCATCCTACTCCGTCTAATCATCGGTGGCGTAAACATCTTACCGTAATCATTGCGGGATCGTATTGGATCACCTGCAACAGCCCCTCTCAATGCGAACACGCTTGAACGCCAAGAGCCGTCGTTAAGTCCTTTTGTGACGAGGTCCGCTGAGTCCCTTGGTCAAGATGTCGGCCAGCATGGTCGTGGTCTCGCAGTACTCGACGATCACTTCACCGCGCTTGACTTCATCACGGATGTGGTGGTACTTGATGTCGATGTGCTTCGCGCGGCCATGGTTCACAGGGTTCTTTCGTCATCTTGATGCACGACTGATTGTCTTCGAAAATCTTCAGATCCGGGATGTCTTCGCCTGCAGCGTCAAGGATCTCACAGAAGCTTGTGCACCCACTTGCCTTCTTGGATTGCCAGACTGAGCGCAATGTACTCGGCTTCACTCGTGGAAAGAGACACACTCGATTGCTTCTTGGATCCCCACGACACAGGTCCGCCAAGAACTTGAAACAGGTAGCCTGAAGTCGACTTGCGGTCACTGTGGTCACCAGCCCAGTCTGCAATCCGAATAGCCACGAAAGTCGATTCCTTGGTCGGCGAAAAAGGAGTCCATGCGACTTGGTGCCCTGAAGGTAACGGAAGATGCGCTTGACTGCAATCCAGTGCTCGACTTGAGGATTCTCCATGAAGCGCGAAACGTAACCAACTGCAAAAGCAATGTCCGGGCGAGTCGACGTCATCAAGTGCATGAGAGCACCGACAGCTTCGCGGAACGGCGCATCCAACTTGGTCGAGACGTCACTGGCAACGAGCTTCATGCTGAGGTCGACTGGACTGGCAGCAGGTTTGCAGTTCTGCATGCCAAAGCGCTCCAGGATGTCGTTGATGTAGCGAGCTTGACTCAATGTGACACTGCCATCCGCATTGTCGACCACCTCAATCCCCAGAATGAAGGGAACATTTGCCGCTGTCGGTCATCTCGAATCGTGCCTTGAGTTGTTTCTTGACTTCAGCAATGATCGTCGAAGAGCTTCCGGTCACCAAAACATCGTCGACGTACACCAGCATCAGAACGCAGTCACCATCGACAATCTTGATGTAGAGGCACGGATCGTAGCTCGAAACGCGAAATCCGATGGAGCGCACATACTCGTCAAAAAGTCTCATTCCACACTCGAGAAGCTTGCTTGAGACCGTAGATCGCCTTGAGCAGTTCCACGCAGTCGTAGCCGTCATCAAGTTCCACGCCTTCTGGAACACTGCAGAACACCTTCTCCTTCATCAGCCGTACAGGAACGCCGTGACAACATCAAGTTGGTCGAGGGGCCAATTGAAGAACTTGGCCACAGCGATGATCATTCGCAGCGTGACGTACTTGACCACCGGCGAAAACGTCTCGGTGTAGTCGATGCCATACTTCTGCACAAATCCTTTCGCGACGAGTCGAGCCTTGTACTTCTCGATGGACCCGTCGGCTTTACGCTTGATCTTGAACACCCACTTGGTTCCGACCGCGCGTTGGTTGTTCGGTAATTTGGCGCCACGAAACACTCCACGAAGTCGCATCGACTTGAGTTCTGCTCGGATCGCCTTGCGCCAGTGGACTTGGTCTTCGCCGCTCACAGCATCTTGGAACGTCTTCGGCTCGGCGCTGTTACTCGTCTCCACTGCATTCGCACTCGCACGCCAGTACATCGGCTGAGTCGAGTCATCATCATCATTGTCTTCAGATTTGGCTTCTTGATGGTCAGAGTCCGGAGCGCTTGCTTCTTCTAATCCAGCGCTGCGACGCGGTCGACGAACATGTTCACGATCCTCAGCATTAGAACGAGCCTTGCGTTTCCCCGCCTGCTTGAATTCACGCGTTCCATGGTCGTTCGAAATCTCGAGGTCTGAAGAAGGTCGTGGTAGAGGTTGTCTTGCGAGGGGAGGACTGCCGAAGCTTGGGGCGAGGAGGCCGAGGCGAGGGAAGTCACTTGAGGGGTAGAATGGAAATTCAGAAGTGATTGATTGATATGAGCTTACACTGTTTTCTCTACCTGGTCTGCATCCAATCATTTGGTGCATCCAATCACCATCATTCTGTACTCGTCCAATCATCCTACTCGTCTAATCATCGGTGGCGTAAACATCTTACCGTAATCATTGCGGGATCGTATTGGATCACCTGCAACAGCCCCTCTCAATGCGAACACGCTTGAAACGCCAAGAGCCGTCGTTAAGTCCTTGTGACGAGGTCCGCCGAGTCCCTTGGTCAAGATGTCGGCCAGCATGGTCGTGGTCTCGCAGTACTCGACGATCACTTCACCGCGCTTGACTTCATCACGGATGTGGTGGTACTTGATGTCGATGTGCTTCGCGCGGCCATGGTTCACAGGGTTCTTCGTCATCTTGATGCACGACCGATTGTCTTCGAAAATCTTCAGATCCGGGATGTCTTCGCCTGCAGCGTCAAGGATCTCACACAGAAGCTTGTGCACCCACTTGCCTTCTTGGATTGCCAGACTGAGTGCAATGTACTCGGCTTCACTTCGTGAAAGAGACACACTGATTGCTTCTGATCCCCACGACACAGGTCCGCCAAGAACTTGAAACAGGTAGCCTGAAGTCGACTTGCGGTCACTGTGGTCACCAGCCCAGTCTGCATCCGAATAGCCACGAAAGTCGATTCCCTTGGTCGGCGAAAAACGGAGTCCATGCGACTTGGTGCCCTGGAGGTAACGGAAGATGCGCTTGACTGCAATCCAGTGCTCGACTTGAGGATTCTCCATGAAGCGCGAAACGTAACCAACTGCAAAAGCAATGTCCGGGCGAGTCGACGTCATCAAGTGCATGAGAGCACCGACAGCTTCGCGGAACGGCGCATCCAACTTGGTCGAGACGTCACTGGCAACGAGCTTCATGCTGAGGTCGACTGGACTGGCAGCAGGTTTGCAGTTCTGCATGCCAAAGCGCTCCAGGATGTCGTTGATGTAGCGAGCTTGACTCAATGTGACACTGCCATCCGCATTGTCGACCACCTCAATCCCCAGAATGAAGGAACATTTGCCGCTGTCGGTCATCTCGAATCGTGCCTTGAGTTGTTTCTGACTTCAGCAATGATCGTCGAAGAGCTTCCGGTCACCAAAACATCGTCGACGTACACCAGCATCAGAACGCAGTCACCATCGACAATCTTGATGTAGAGGCACGGATCGTAGCTCGAAACGCGAAATCCGATGGAGCGCACATACTCGTCAAAAAGTCTCATTCCACACTCGAGAAGCTTGCTTGAGACCGTAGATCGCCTTGAGCAGTTCCACGCAGTCGTAGCCGTCATCAAGTTCCACGCCTTCTGGAACACTGCAGAACACCTTCTCCTTCATCAAGCCGTACAGGAACGCCGTGACAACATCAAGTTGGTCGAGGGGCCAATTGAAGAACTTGGCCACAGCGATGATCATTCGCAGCGTGACGTACTTGACCACCGGCGAAAACGTCTCGGTGTAGTCGATGCCATACTTCTGCACAAATCCTTTCGCGACGAGTCGAGCCTTGTACTTCTCGATGGACCCGTCGGCTTTACGCTTGATCTTGAACACCCACTTGGTTCCGACCGCGCGTTGGTTGTTCGGTAATTTGGCGCCACGAAACACTCCACGAAGTCGCATCGACTTGAGTTCTGCTCGGATCGCCTTGCGCCAGTGGACTTGGTCTTCGCCGCTCACAGCATCTTGGAACGTCTTCGGCTCGGCGCTGTTACTCGTCTCCACTGCATTCGCACTCGCACGCCAGTACATCGGCTGAGTCGAGTCATCATCATCATTGTCTTCAGATTTGGCTTCTTGATGGTCAGAGTCCGGAGCGCTTGCTTCTTCTAATCCAGCGCTGCGACGCGGTCGACGAACATGTTCACGATCCTCAGCATTAGAACGAGCCTTGCGTTTCCCCGCCTGCTTGAATTCACGCGTTCCATGGTCGTTCGAAATCTCGAGGTCTGAAGAAGGTCGTGGTAGAGGTTGTCTTGCGAGGGGAGGACTGCCGAAGCTTGGGGCGAGGAGGCCGAGGCGAGGGAAGTCACTTGGAGGGGTAGAATGGAAATTCAGAAGTGATTGATTGATATGAGCTACACTGTTTTCTACCTGGTCTGCATCCAATCATTTGGTGCATCCAATCACCATCATTCTGTACTCGTCCAATCATCCTACTCGTTCAATCATCGGTGGCGTAAACATCTTACCGTAATCATTGCGGGATCGTATTGGATCACCTGCAACAGCCCCTCTCAATGCGAACACGCTTGAACGCCAAGAGCCGTCGTTAAGTCCTTGTGACGAGGTCCGCCGAGTCCCTTGGTCAAGATGTCGGCCAGCATGGTCGTGGTCTCGCAGTACTCGACGATCACTTCACCGCGCTTGACTTCATCACGGATGTGGTGGTACTTGATGTCGATGTGCTTCGCGCGGCCATGGTTCACAGGGTTCTTCGTCATCTTGATGCACGACTGATTGTCTTCGAAAATCTTCAGATCCGGGATGTCTTCGCCTGCAGCGTCAAGGATCTCACACAGAAGCTTGTGCACCCACTTGCCTTCTTGGATTGCCAGACTGAGTGCAATGTACTCGGCTTCACTCGTGGAAAGAGACACACTCGATTGCTTCTTGGATCCCCACGACACAGGTCCGCCAAGAACTTGAAACAGGTAGCCTGAAGTCGACTTGCGGTCACTGTGGTCACCAGCCCAGTCTGCATCCGAATAGCCACGAAAGTCGATTCCCTTGGTCGGCGAAAAACGGAGTCCATGCGACTTGGTGCCCTGGAGGTAACGGAAGATGCGCTTGACTGCAATCCAGTGCTCGACTTGAGGATTCTCCATGAAGCGCGAAACGTAACCAACTGCAAAAGCAATGTCCGGGCGAGTCGACGTCATCAAGTGCATGAGAGCACCGACAGCTTCGCGGAACGGCGCATCCAACTTGGTCGAGACGTCACTGGCAACGAGCTTCATGCTGAGGTCGACTGGACTGGCAGCAGGTTTGCAGTTCTGCATGCCAAAGCGCTCCAGGATGTCGTTGATGTAGCGAGCTTGACTCAATGTGACACTGCCATCCGCATTGTCGATCACCTCAATCCCCAGAATGAAGGAACATTTGCCGCTGTCGGTCATCTCGAATCGTGCCTTGAGCTGTTTCTTGACTTCAGCAATGATCGTCGAAGAGCTTCCGGTCACCAAAACATCGTCGACGTACACCAGCATCAGAACGCAGTCACCATCGACAATCTTGATGTAGAGGCACGGATCGTAGCTCGAAACGCGAAATCCGATGGAGCGCACATACTCGTCAAAAGTCTCATTCCACACTCGAGAAGCTTGCTTGAGACCGTAGATCGCCTTGAGCAGTTCCACGCAGTCGTAGCCGTCATCAAGTTCCACGCCTTCTGGAACACTGCAGAACACCTTCTCCTTCATCAAGCCGTACAGGAACGCCGTGACAACATCAAGTTGGTCGAGGGGCCAATTGAAGAACTTGGCCACAGCGATGATCATTCGCAGCGTGACGTACTTGACCACCGGCGAAAACGTCTCGGTGTAGTCGATGCCATACTTCTGCACAAATCCTTTCGCGACGAGTCGAGCCTTGTACTTCTCGATGGACCCGTCGGCTTTACGCTTGATCTTGAACACCCACTTGGTTCCGACCGCGCGTTGGTTGTTCGGTAATTTGGCGCCACGAAACACTCCACGAAGTCGCATCGACTTGAGTTCTGCTCGGATCGCCTTGCGCCAGTGGACTTGGTCTTCGCCGCTCACAGCATCTTGGAACGTCTTCGGCTCGGCGCTGTTACTCGTCTCCACTGCATTCGCACTCGCACGCCAGTACATCGGCTGAGTCGAGTCATCATCATCATTGTCTTCAGATTTGGCTTCTTAATGGTCAGAGTCCGGAGCGCTTGCTTCTTCTAATCCAGCGCTGCGACGCGGTCGACGAACATGTTCACGATCCTCAGCATTAGAACGAGCCTTGCGTTTCCCCGCCTGCTTGAATTCACGCGTTCCATGGTCGTTCGAAATCTCGAGGTCTGAAGAAGGTCGTGGTAGAGGTTGTCTTGCGAGGGGAGGACTGCCGAAGCTTGGGGCGAGGAGGCCGAGGCGAGGGAAGTCACTTGAGGGGTAGAATGGAAATTCAGAAGTGATTGATTGATATGAGCTTACACTGTTTTCTCTACCTGGTCTGCATCCAATCATTTGGTGCATCCAATCACCATCATTCTGTACTCGTCCAATCATCCTACTCGTCTAATCATCGGTGGCGTAAACATCTTACCGTAATCATTGCGGGATCGTATTGGATCACCTGCAACAGCCCCTCTCAATGCGAACACGCTTGAACGCCAAGAGCCGTCGTTAAGTCCTTGTGACGAGGTCCGCCGAGTCCCTTGGTCAAGATGTCGGCCAGCATGGTCGTGGTCTCGCAGTACTCGACGATCACTTCACCGCGCTTGACTTCATCACGGATGTGGTGGTACTTGATGTCGATGTGCTTCGCGCGGCCATGGTTCACAGGGTTCTTCGTCATCTTGATGCACGACTGATTGTCTTCGAAAATCTTCAGATCCGGGATGTCTTCGCCTGCAGCGTCAAGGATCTCACACAGAAGCTTGTGCACCCACTTGCCTTCTTGGATTGCCAGATTGAGTGCAATGTACTCGGCTTCACTCGTGGAAAGAGACACACTCGATTGCTTCTTGATCCCCACGACACAGGTCCGCCAAGAACTTGAAACAGGTAGCCTGAAGTCGACTTGCGGTCACTGTGGTCACCAGCCCAGTCTGCATCCGAATAGCCACGAAAGTCGATTCCTTGGTCGGCGAAAAACGGAGTCCATGCGACTTGGTGCCCTGGAGGTAACGGAAGATGCGCTTGACTGCAATCCAGTGCTCGACTTGAGGATTCTCCATGAAGCGCGAAACGTAACCAACTGCAAAAGCAATGTCCGGGCGAGTCGACGTCATCAAGTGCATGAGAGCACCGACAGCTTCGCGGAACGGCGCATCCAACTTGGTCGAGACGTCACCGGCAACGAGCTTCATGCTGAGGTCGACTGGACTGGCAGCAGGTTTGCAGTTCTGCATGCCAAAGCGCTCCAGGATGTCGTTGATGTAGCGAGCTTGACTCAATGTGACACTGCCATCCGCATTGTCGATCACCTCAATCCCCAGAATGAAGGAACATTTGCCGCTGTCGGTCATCTCGAATCGTGCCTTGAGCTGTTTCTTGACTTCAGCAATGATCGTCGAAGAGCTTCCGGTCACCAAAACATCGTCGACGTACACCAGCATCAGAACGCAGTCACCATCGACAATCTTGATGTAGAGGCACGGATCGTAGCTCGAAACGCGAAATCCGATGGAGCGCACATACTCGTCAAAAGTCTCATTCCACACTCGAGAAGCTTGCTTGAGACCGTAGATCGCCTTGAGCAGTTCCACGCAGTCGTAGCCGTCATCAAGTTCCACGCCTTCTGGAACACTGCAGAACACCTTCTCCTTCATCAAGCCGTACAGGAACGCCGTGACAACATCAAGTTGGTCGAGGGGCCAATTGAAGAACTTGGCCACAGCGATGATCATTCGCAGCGTGACGTACTTGACCACCGGCGAAAACGTCTCGGTGTAGTCGATGCCATACTTCTGCACAAATCCTTTCGCGACGAGTCGAGCCTTGTACTTCTCGATGGACCCGTCGGCTTTACGCTTGATCTTGAACACCCACTTGGTTCCGACCGCGCGTTGGTTGTTCGGTAATTTGGCGCCACGAAACACTCCACGAAGTCGCATCGACTCTTGAGTTCTGCTCGGATCGCCTTCCGCCAGTGGACTTGGTCTTCGCCGCTCACAGCATCTTTGGAACGTCTTCGGCTCGGCGCTGTCACTCGTCTCCACTGCATTGGCACTCGCACGCCAGTACATCGGCTGAATCGAGTCATCATCATCATTGTCTTCAGATTTGGCTTCTTGATGGTCAGAGTCCGGAGCGCTTGCTTCTTCTAATCCAGCGCTGCGACGCGGTCGACGAACATGTTCACGATCCTCAGCATTAGAACGAGCCTTGCGTTTCCCCGCCTGCTTGAATTCACGCGTTCCATGGTCGTTCGAAATCTCGAGGTCTTCAAGGATATCCGCAGCATCTTCGACATCTTCATCATCATCCACAACAACATTGGCGTCGTCGAAGGTCGATTCGTCGAAAGTGACATCGCGAGAAATCACTACCTGGCCCGCCTCGATGTCATAAACGCGATACGCCTTCGAACGCTCTTCATAGCCCATGAAAATTCCTTCACGAGCCTTGGGGTCCCACTCTGAGTCGCTTCTCCTTCGGCGTCAGGACGTAGGCCTTGCACCCGAAAACGCGCATGTGCTTCACGTTGGGCTTCCTCTTGTACACAATCTCAAAACGGCGTCTTCCCTGGGACCTTGGGTGACGGCAGTCGATTCTTGATGTAAATTGCCGTCATCGCCGCTTCCGCCCAAAACGTCTTGTCCAAACGTGCGAAGTGAAGCATGCTGCGCCCGATAGTCACAATCGTCCGGTTGGCGCGTTCCGCAGTAGCATTCGTCTGATGCGCATATCGAACCGTCGGCTGGACTTCAATGCCATGATTGTCGTAAAAGGCCTTGAGCGAGTTGGTCGCGAACTCCTTGGCACCGTCATGACGCACGAACTTGACCCTGGCATCGAATTGGCGCTCCACTTTAGCGATGAACTTGCGCAGACAGTCTTCACTCTCCGACTTGGCGCGCAAACAGAATCCCGTCATGCAGCCGCTGGCTTCGTCAGTGATCAGCAGTAGATACTTGCTGCCACCAAGCGACTCTTTCTCCATGGGGCCACAAAGGTCGAAGTGCAGGAACTCGAATGGCTTGTACTTGGGCTTGTCCGGGTTACTCGGAAAGGGTTTTTGGACCATCTTCCCTTGCTGACACCCGCGGCATCCGCTTGAGTTCTTTGACGAGGTCGGCATTTTTGCGCCCGTCACCATGCCGCTCGAAACCATCTTCCGTAGCACGTCGTTCGGAGCATGACCCATCCGCGCATGAAGATCGACACTGTTGATCGAGACCGTAGTCGTCGAATTGGCAGAACCCTTTGGTACTCGTAGCCAGTAGAGTCCGTCGATCAGGTCTGCGGAAGCAACGATCTTCTTCGACGACTTGCGCGCAATGTGCATCTCGGAGCCGTCAAACACCACCTTGAAGTCTCCACTTCGGTTGATCTGAGGCACAGATAGCAGGTTCTTGTTCATACTCGGCACGTAGAGAGCATCTTCGATTCGGACGTCGCGCACACTCCGGTTGGGCAGAATCACTTGTTGCACAACGGTACCAACTCCCAAAATCTTGGCCGTTTGACCGTTGGCAACTGTGAGTTCGCCTTCGTCGCGCAAGTTGATGTCGATGAACTTGGACTTGTCGTTGCAAATGTGGTGGGTTGCACCACTGTCGATCGCCCATGAGCCTTGAAACTTCTTGCCTGACGACATTCCACACGCTGTCGACATGGAGACTGCAAATGCGATGTAGTCGTCATCGTCGTCGCACCACTCAACGTTGCTGGCACCGCGACCACCTCGGCCGCGTCGTGCTCCTCGATTTTCTTCTTTCTGCTTGGTCCAGCACTTCGTCGATAACGTGCCCCAATTTTCCGCAGTAGTCACACCGGCGAGTTTGACGCTCGGCGTTGAAGGCCTTCGCTGCTTCCTCGATTTTCACCGCCGCAGTCTTCTCGCCTTGTCGCTTGATATGCTCATTCGTGAGCACCTTCACTACATCTTGCGTCCGCAGCTCTGCATTGCTCATCTCCATGTTGAGTACGACGTTCTCGTAGCTCTTGGGCAGACTGCGCAGCAAGCAGATCGCCACATCCTCGTCCTCCATCTTGGCGCCGATACTGCTAAGCTTCGCGCTGATGTTGAGGACTTCGTTGCAATGGTGAAGGATGTTTCCGCCTTCTGCCATCTCCATGCTGAAGAGCTGACGCTTGAGATATATGCGTCCAGCCTTCTGCGATCCACCGTAAAGGGTACGCAAGCGCGCCCACGCGACCCAGGCTTCCTCGTAGTCGTCGACAACATGATGGTAGTCCGCGTCCATGTGGAGGAGCATCAGACCGAAGGCGACGCTGCTCGACTTGACATACTCGTCCTTGGCCCTGGAGTCCGTGAACGTAGGCGTCGTCTCGCGGTTCACCACATTCCACACCGACTTGGTCATTAGAACACGCCACGCATGTAACGGTTCCACGTGGCGTAGTTCTCGCCAAGTTGAACTTGTCGATGGAGATCTTGGTATCTTGGACAGATGACATGGTACTTGGGCTCATAACCTGAAGAAGGTCGTGGTAGAGGTTGTCTTGCGAGGGACCACTGCCGAAGCTTGGGGCGAGGAGGCCGAGGCGAGGGAAGTCACTTGAGGGGTAGAATGGAAATTCAGAAGTGATTGATTGATATGAGCTTACACTGTTTTCTCTACCTGGTCTGCATCCAATCATTTGGTGCATCCAATCACCAACATTCTGTACTCGTCCAATCATCCTACTCGTCTAATCATCGGTGGCGTAAACATCTTACCGTAATCATTGCGGGATCGTATTGGATCACCTGCAACAAGGTCTTCAAGGATATCCGCAGCATCTTCGACATCTTCATCATCATCCACAACAACATTGGCGTCGTCGAAGGTCGATTCGTCGAAAGTGACATCGCGAGAAATCACTACCTGGCCCGCCTCGATGTCATAAACGCGATACGCCTTCGAACGCTCTTCATAGCCCATGAAAATTCCTTCACGAGCCTTGGGGTCCCACTTGAGTCGCTTCTCCTTCGGCGTCAGGACGTAGGCCTTGCACCCGAAAACGCGCATGTGCTTCACGTTGGGCTTCCTCTTGTACACAATCTCAAACGGCGTCTTCCCTGGGACCTTGGGTGACGGCAGTCGATTCTTGATGTAAATTGCCGTCATCGCCGCTTCCGCCCAGAACGTCTTGTCCAAACGTGCGAAGTGAAGCATGCTGCGCCCGATAGTCACAATCGTCCGGTTGGCGCGTTCCGCAGTAGCATTCGTCTGATGCGCATATCGAACCGTCGGCTGGACTTCAATGCCATGATTGTCGTAAAAGGCCTTGAGCGAGTTGGTCGCGAACTCCTTGGCACCGTCATGACGCACGAACTTGACCCTGGCATCGAATTGGCGCTCCACTTTAGCGATGAACTTGCGCAGACAGTCTTCACTCTCCGACTTGGCGCGCAAACAGAATCCCGTCATGCAGCCGCTGGCTTCGTCAGTGATCAGCAGTAGATACTTGCTGCCACCAAGCGACTCTTTCTCCATGGGGCCAAAGGTCGAAGTGCAGGAACTCGAATGGCTTGTACTTGGGCTTGTCCGGGTTACTCGGAAAGGGTTTTTGGACCATCTTCCCTTGCTGACACCCGCGGCATCCGCTTGAGTTCTTTGACGAGGTCGGCATTTTTGCGCCCGTCACCATGCCGCTCGAAACCATCTTCCGTAGCACGTCGTTCGGAGCATGACCCATCCGCGCATGAAGATCGACACTGTTGATCGAGACCGTAGTCGTCGAATTGGCAGAACCCTTTGGTACTCGTAGCCAGTAGAGTCCGTCGATCAGGTCTGCGGAAGCAACGATCTTCTTCGACGACTTGCGCGCAATGTGCATCTCGGAGCCGTCAAACACCACCTTGAAGTCTCCACTTCGGTTGATCTGAGGCACAGATAGCAGGTTCTTGTTCATACTCGGCGCGTGAGAGCATCTTCGATTCGGACGTCGCGCACACTCTCGGTTGGAGGCAGAATCATTTGTTGCACAACGGTACCAACTCCCAAAATCTTGGCCGTTTGACCGTTGGCAACTGTGAGTTCGCCTTCGTCGCGCAAGTTGATGTCGATGAACTTGGACTTGTCGTTGCAAATGTGGTGGGTTGCACCACTGTCGATCGCCCATGAGCCTTGAAACTTCTTGCCCGACGACATTCCACACGCTGTCGACATGGAGACTGCAAATGCGATGTAGTCGTCATCGTCGTCGCACCACTCAACGTTGCTGGCACCGCGACCACCTCGGCCGCGTCGTGCTCCTCGATTTTCTTCTTTCTGCTTGGTCCAGCACTTGTCGATAACGTGCCCCAATTTTCCGCAGTAGTCACACCGGCGAGTTTGACGCTCGGCGTTGAAGGCCTTCGCTGCTTCCTCGATTTTCACCGCCGCAGTCTTCTCGCCTTGTCGCTTGATATGCTCATTCGTGAGCACCTTCACTACATCTTGCGTCCGCAGCTCTGCATTGCTCATCTCCATGTTGAGTACGACGTTCTCGTAGCTCTTGGGCAGACTGCGCAGCAAGCAGATCGCCACATCCTCGTCCTCCATCTTGGCGCCGATACTGCTAAGCTTCGCGCTGATGTTGAGGACTTCGTTGCAATGGTGAAGGATGTTTTCGCCTTCTGCCATCTCCATGCTGAAGAGCTGACGCTTGAGATATATGCGTCCAGCCTTCTGCGATCCACCGTAAAGGGTACGCAAGCGCGCCCACGCGACCCAGGCTTCCTCGTAGTCGTCGACAACATGATGGTAGTCCGCGTCCATGTGGAGGAGCATCAGACCGAAGGCGACGTTGCTCGACTTGACATACTCGTCCTTGGCCCTGGAGTCCGTGAACGTAGGCGTCGTCTCGCGGTTCACCACATTCCACACCGACTTGGTCAGGAACACGCCACGCATGTAACGGTTCCACGTGGCGTAGTTCTCGCCGTTGAACTTGTCGATGGAGATCTTGGTATCTTGGACAGATGACATGGTACTTGGGCTCATAACCTGAAGAAGGTCGTGGTAGAGGTTGTCTTGCGAGGGGAGGACTGCCGAAGCTTGAGGCGAGGAGGCCGAGGCGAGGGAAGTCACTTGAGGGGTAGAATGGAAATTCAGAAGTGATTGATTGATATGAGCTTACACTGTTTTCTCTACCTGGTCTGCATCCAATCATTTGGTGCATCCAATCACCAACATTCTGTACTCGTCCAATCATCCTACTCGTCTAATCATCGGTGGCGTAAACATCTTACCGTAATCATTGCGGGATCGTATTGGATCACCTGCAACAACCAAGAAAAAGAAGACCAAAAGCACTCGGACGAAATTAAAAGCTCCAGACTCAGAGCTAAAAGATATGATCAACCCAGGCCTATTACAGGTAGACGATGATCTTGTGCCTGCCGACGCCTCTTCATTATTATCGGCGCTTCCTTGCCCCGAGTGCGGATCTTGATTCTCATCGAGATCCGTGGTGGTTCTCGAAGGGGCCTTGGGAGGAATTCGAGGTTTTCCTTTAAGATCTGGATTGCGATCCAGGTCTGCCTCGTGCCTGTCAGTAGAGATCCTCTAAGAACTCTGCTGATCTGTGGATCTTTCTGTTTTCATCGTCGATCCAACTTTCGTAGGCACTTCTTCACCTTGACATCTTCTTGTGACTCACGGTGGTATCCTCCATTTGAATCCGGGGTACGCGCACCATTGTGGTGGAGCGGATCTGGCCAAAATCTGGTTGAGGCCGATCGCGAATACCACTTGCGCCCAGACACCGACTAACAGAGGGGGTCCCCCGATGATCCGTGATCTAGCTGTGTGTATTTCACCTTGTGTACCCGTCGGTAGGCGGGTTACGCTCTTCCAGGTGACTTCTGAAGATGTCTTGAGACAAAAAGAATGTCTTGGGTGACACAGGGGTGTGTGATAGCGTGGAAGTTCTTCACTCCACCTCAGGGTACTTGATCCCGGTCGTAGGCGAGTTCTTGAGCCTTGATCCCGGTCGTAGGCGAGTTCTTGAGCCTTGGTCCCGGTCGTAGGCGAGTTCTTGAGCCTTGATCTCGGTCGTTGGCGAGTTCTTGAGCCTTGATCCGGGCGCCTGGTTCTCGATCCAGGTCTTCCAATAGTCCAGTGTTCGGGATTCGGTCCCTTCCTTTCCGTTGCTTGCCGCTTCCTTTAGCGGGGGTCTTGAGGGGGCGAGATTTGACGGGACCGTCAATTCCTTCCGATCCTATGTATGCACTTAAAGGATAATTCACTAGATAGGGCAAAGTTGGCCAATATATTATCCAGACTTAACCGCTATACTAGGCCACGTATCCTTACCTTCCTGACTTTCGTAGGGCTAATGTAGTTCCCGGGCAAATTCGATTCTGTTTATGGTTATTCCTATGCCTACTAATCTCATCCTGATTTACTATCCTACGATCACATGACACTGGCTGCATATCTGATCTAGATTAGCTCCAACCCTGAACGTGAGTCGATTTCGTACTTAACCGAAGCTTGATCTCGTACTTAGCCGAAGCTTGATCTCGCACTTAGTAGGGGAGATGATAGCTGCCAGATCCCGCTTGGTAGTCGTCCGGAGAATTAGGGTCAGGTCACCAGAGAAGTCTGCGTCGGGCCTGGGACTGAGCTTGATCCGGAGCTGATCTAGTACTTAAACGGGAGAGGACCACTACGTGATCCCGCTCCGTCGCCGCCTGGAGAATCAGGATCATGTCGTTAGAAGGCTCCAGGACGCCGGGGTGAACGGGAAGCCAAGGCCGTGCTCACTTGGGACCCCGCCATCGCCGACCGCGCGAGAACACCCTTGATCTCCCCATTCTTACTCCGGTAGAACTCGGATCACCGACGAACATCGCTCCACTTGATCTTCCGCCGGTGTCTCTGCTGTTCCCCGGCAGGACCCATCATACTGTGGTGAAGCGGACGAAAAAAAAAATTTCCCGGAGAGGCGATGTCAGCCACGAACCCGAATAGAGTCGGAACGAGCGACAGGGGGGACCTGTGATCGCCAGATCTGGGTCGAATCAGACGAAGGTACGATGGGTCCCGCCGGGAACAGGCAACGGAGACACCGGCGAAGAAGCAGGTGGAGCGGTGTTCGTGGGTGATCCGAACCCTGCCGTGGTGTTCGTGGGTGATCCGAATCCTGCCGGAGGAAGAATGGGGAAATCAAGGATGTTCTCGCGCGATCAACGATGACGGGGTCCCAAGTGAACACGATCGGCTTACCCCGGCGCCTCGAAGCCTCTAACATGATGATCCTACTTCCCCGGGCGGCAACGAAGCAGGATCACGCAGGATCACTGCGTGATCTTCTCCCGTTTAGGTACGAGATCAGCTCCGGATCAAGCTCAGCCCCAGGCGCGACGCAGACTCTTCTGGTGGCCTGATCCGGATTCTTTGAAGGATTACCAAGCGGGATCAGGCCGCGATCAAGCCCCAATTAAGTGCGAGATCAAGCTTCGGTTAAGTGCGAGATCAAGCTTCGGTTAAGTGCGAGATCAAGCTTCGGTTAAGTACGAGATCAAGCTTCGGTTAAGTACGAGATCAAGCTTCGGTTAAGTACGAGATCGGCTCAAGATCAGGTTAGGGAACCAAGCTTAGGGATCCCAGCTCTGTAGCCAGTGTCATGTGATCGTAGGATAGTAAATCAGGATGGGATTAGAAGGCATAGGAATAACCATAAACAGACTCGAATTTGCCCTGAACCACTCAAGTGTCTTCGCTACGCCTGGAACCGGGAACTACATTGGCCCTACAAGCGTCAGGAAGGTAAGGATACGTGACCTAGTATAGCGGTTAAGTCTGGATAATATATTAGCCAGCTTTGCCCTATCTAGTGAGCTATCCTTGAAGTGCATACATCGGATCGGAAGGAATTGGTTGTTTAGCCTAAGGATCCCGTCGAATCTCGCCCCCTCAAGACCCCCGCTATCGGAAGCGGAAAACAACGAAAGGAAGGGACTGAATCCCGACCATTGGACTATTGGAAGACCTGGATCAAGAACCAGGCACCCGGATCAAGGCTCGAGAACTCGCCTACGACCGGGATCAAGTACCCCGAGGTGGAGTGAAGAACTTCCACGCCGCCTCAAACCTCTGCGTCACCCAAGACTTTCTTCTCGTCCCAAGACATCTTCAGAAGTTACCTGGAAGAGCGTAACCCGCCTACCGACGGGTACACAAGGTGAACACTACACGCAACAAGATCACGGATCATCGGGGGACCCCCTCCGTTAGTCGGTGTCTGGGCGCAAGTGGCGATCGCGATCGACCTCAACCAGATTTTGGCCAGATCCGCTCCACCACAATGGTGCGCGTGCCCGGATCTTCTGGTGACTTCGGATATCACCGTGAGTCCCAAGAAGATGTCAAGATTAAAGAAGAACAAGGGGAAGAAGTGCCTACGAAGGTTGGATCGACGGAGGCACCGATGAAAACAGAAAGATCCACAGATCAGCAGAGTTCTGGGAGGATCTCTACTGACAGGCACGAGGCAGACCTGGATCGCAATCCAGATCTCGAAGAAAAACCTCGAATTCCTCCCCAGGCCCCGTCGAGGGCCATTGCGGATCTCGACGAGAATCGAGATCCGCACACGAGCGATAAGGAATCAGCAAAGCTGAAACCTAATCTGCTCACCAAGCCCACTGTTGCCTCAAGATCGACCAAAAAAAAGAAGATCAAGAGCACCCGGACGATCCCGTTCTCACCATCATACAAGTCCGCCAGATCGGTAACCTCACCGGCCCGGTGTCGAAGCCCCGGACTAGCTCGGACCGCCTGAACGTGGTGAAGATTCTACTTGATCTGCTCCAAGAAGCTGGTTTAGTGGCTGGAGAATTCGACCCAAACTCTCTATTTGACCTGGAACTGGAAGCGATTCAATCTGCGACCCATGATCTATTCAACTCTCTCAAAGTCTTGGTCGGCGAACGCCCACTGACGCCCGACCCAGGCTATCAGACTGGGTCGTCATGCTACGCGTCAGCGACCTCGGAACCAGACTCAGATAGCCCGAGAAGGCTGCAACGCATGTCGTTGGGGCCCTCCGGCGCCAAGTTCCTGAAATCGCGTATGAAGAAACAGGATGCACGATCGGTGGCTGCGAAGCTGGAGGTCAAGATGCCCGATCAGCAAGAAAATCGCTGGTCCCGACAGACCAGACTGCGCCGACGACTAATTCCACTGGATCGAGCAACAAGTTGGGCGACTACTTTCAAATGGCGATGGATCGTTTCTTGAAAGAACGGAATCTCGCGACACCCCGATCGCCGATCAAAGGGGAGTTAGATGTTGAAATGGAGTCCGTCACGGCCTCGGATCCGGATGCATGGGAATACGATCCGGACGATCTGGGCATACCAAGTTCCGGGGGACAGATGTCGAGCCGAGCCACGATCGCATCCGCGGCGATCGGTCAAGGAGGATCGTCGATGATCCAGCGGGTCCGGATCTCAGCGATCTCGGATCTGAAAGATTTTGCGGGTAAAGATCTGGACGAAGATCGCGCTCGGGCCTGGATCAGTAAGGTCAAGTCAGCGTTCTAGCGCGATCAGGCTACGGAAGAAGAGAAATGCCTCACGTTTGCAGATCTGATGGTGGGACCGGCAAAGAACTGGTACAGGCAGCTCAGTCGAACGACGAAAACCAAGTGGGCAGATCTGTTGGACAGTTTCCAGACCCAATATTGTGGGTTGGGTATGTCGGTCGCGTGGCAATACTATCACGCTCGCAAGCGATCGGAAGAGACTCCTCTCGATTATCTCTACCGGCTCAACGTGGCGGCTTTACGTGCTAGACAAAAGATCAAGGATGGGAGCCATCAGGCCCGCCGGGAACATGTAGACCACTACATCGAGACATTGGGGGATCCGGAGTTAGCTGATCGGCTGACCCTACTCCGACTGAGTGACGTCGAGGAACTTGAGGAGGCACTTCGTGCCCGAGAACGGGCGAAAAGCAGACAGCGTATATCTGCGTTCGGATCGAAATACAGACAAAAGGCACCAGCCAGCGCCCCGGCAGCACCCACCCGAGCGGTGGTGCGGGCGATCCAAACCCAAGATCCGAGCTCGGAATCGCAAGAAATATCCGGATCGGACGGATCCGATTCTGAAGGTGATCTCCGGAGGATATATCTGGCCGCGTCAGAAGACAAGCCGATCGGTACTGGGGGCGCTCCCCACCAACAGGATCAGCCGCGATCGCACACGAACTCGCAAGATTGAGGCAGGATCACGGATCACAGGGGATCAGATCACGATCGAGGTCGCTGTTCGCATTGTGGATCGCGGAAGCACACGGATCTGGACTGCTGGAGACGTCTAATCTGTGACAAGTGCGGAAAGAGGGGCCACCCAACGGATCGCTGTCTATATACATGCCGTGGTTGTGGGGAGATCCATGAAGCTGGAGAATGCCCCATGGAAGAATTCTACAACCAGATCCGCAAGTGGTACGATCCGACCCGACATGCCGGACTGTTTCCCGAGAAGGTGGAAAAGATGTTAAACTAGGACGCTCGCCGGGTTGGAAACCGGTACGAGCCGAGCGTTCTGAGTACTGCATCTATGCATATGTGAACAAGAAATCGAGAGATCAAGATAGGGAGAATTCGGATCTGCGCGGTAATACATGTAAGTTGCATTCGTATACTGCTAAGATCGCGAGTCTTCCCCGGATCGATGAGTTCTCGCGATCTGGTGCGGAAGTGGCCTTGGATCTCAAGGAAGGAGAATCCAGGGGTTACTGGAAATACCACGCACCAGGAAAATGGTTCCGCCAAGCCAAGATCTCAGGCAAGATCAATCATGAAAGAGCGATCTTGCTCCTGGACACTGGTGCCGAGGTATCCATCTTGGATACCACCTTTGCTCGTAAGGTTGGGTGCCACTTTGACACTAGTCAGAGACAGGAGTGTGTTGGGATCGGTGATAATGTGTACACCACCGAGGGAAGAACGAGGATCAAGATCACGCTTGCGGGATACCTGGTCTACTTTTTCTGATATTTGGATCGGGGATCTATCCGGGCAAGATGCGATCCTGGGTATGGATTTCATGATCCCGGCTGGGGTCCGGATGGATCTTGCGAAGGGATCGATGTGTTACCTAATGAAGTGGGGATCCCACTTAGTGGTCGCAAGAGATTATACGGGAGAAGGTAAGATCGGTAAAATTGGAAGAAGATCTACATATCCCAGTTGGGAGATCCGAAGAGGCCGCATCGAGAGTGAAATTATCGGCGACGGAGAAATTGTGGGTGAACAGAGGCGACCAATGGGTACCCACCGTGGTAAATGGACCCGGCCGAACTCGGTACTTAGTGATCACGAATTTGAGCGAGAAGATTCTACGACTGGATCACAGATTACATGTCGGGATGGTACTTGATCAAGAAAAAGTTCCTCGCTACCCCGGGTTTGTGTCGGTCGGGTCCCGGCGTTACATGGAGTGGCAGAATCTAGCTCTAGAAGCGACAGTGGACGCAAGACCGGAACCTCAGGAAACCGTAGAGATCCCCTTACCGCCGGTCGAACGGCCGACCTACGTTACGCCGCGATCTATACTCCGTCGAGGTGGGGCAATCAAGACCGATCCTGATCCTGCACCAATATCGACATTGGAACCGCCGACCGATACGGCCGAAGTCAAGGTCGCATTCATCGATCCCCAACCGGATCCCATGGATACCCCACCGATCACGATCAGTTCCGACAAGGCCCCGAGTGGCGAAGCTGGGGGCGGTGAGACTGAGACGAATGGTGAGACTGAGACGAATGAGAGCTTGCCAGATCAGGCCCCAGGTCGGACAGATCGGACATGTGAAGAAGAGATCGAGGTAAAAACAGAAAAACCAGATTTTAAAATCGAGATCCAACATGTATCCGACGCTGACGCCGGCCCCACGGTTGAGGACACCCCGATCCTGACGGCCAAGGACGATAGGCTGCGTGATCAATCAACGGATGAACCGGATCCGACATCTCCTGAAGGGATCGAGAACGCTGATCAGACCCACTTACACGAAAGTGGCGATTTTTCGGCCGAAGATCTAGCCGATAATCTCGCAGTAGTACCGGAGATCCAGATTTCCACCACTGAAGACCGATCGCACAACGAGTCCGAAAGGTGGCGCCACAGTTCCGCGAGAAAGTATCGGATCTCATCAAAGGACTCCTAGCTGCCAAGATCATCCGGCCATCGACCTCGCCATGGGCATCGCCGATCGTGGTGATCATCAAGAAGAACGGTGTAGACATCCGACTATGTATCGATTATCGGCTGGTGAACGGTCTCACGAGGCTGATGATCTACCCAATGCCTCTGATCAATGACCTGTTAGAAGATCTTGACAAGGTTCTGTGGTACTGTTAATTAGACATGGCGAGTGGATTCTGGGTCGTATCAATGACCGATCGAGCTCGCGCGATCTCAGCTTTCATCACCCTGTTCGGCCTCTTCGAGTGGAATCGCATGCCGTTCGGGCTGAAGAACGCCCCTCAGATCTATCAACGTCTTGTGGACAACGCCCTATATGGATTTTTAAAGATCTCCCAGTCAGGGAATACGAAAGACTCTACAGATGTGTTTGAATCAGGGGTCCTGAAGATCCTGGTCGCCCGTCGGTTCTAGGACGGAGATCTTACATCGACGATATCTTGATCACGGCTGGAACATGGGATCAAATGTGCGATCGGGTGGAAGACCTATTGGAGGCCTGTGATAAGTGGAATCTCTCGATCAGTGTGGCGAAGAGCTTCTGGGGCATGGATAAGGTGGAATATCTCGGACACAAAGTGTCGATCGACGGATTGGAGGCAAACCCGAAAGACCTGAAGTCTCTGACGGATCTGCCATTCCTGGGTCGCCCGATCCATGCAATCGGTCCTGGGAAGTTTGAATTACTATAGTCGGTTCATCGAGGATTATGCGATCTATGCATCGGTCCTATATGAACTACGTGAAGTGGAGTTCGCAGAACTGAAGAAGCGACCAGATCTTCGAAAGATCATGGATAGTACGGACCCGATCAATCGAGATCCCGTTGCGCTTAAGTCGAATCAGGATGGATCACCCGACACCTTGACTCAAAGGGGAATAGTACGCCGGATCTTAACTTGGGGCGACGCCTCCCCTGTTCAAGCAAGGTCGGAGCCAATCTGGCCCAAAGAGCTGGCGACGAAAGGTGGGGTAGGGCACACAGGGCGTTTACAGCCTTGAAAACCAAGATCGCGTCGACCCCGATCCTTCGTCACTTCGACATGACAAAGTTACCCGTGGTGATCGTGTATGCCAGTGACTGGGCGATTTCCGCCGCACTAATGCAGGAACACGACCAGATCTACCACCCGGTCGCGTTTGCCAGCCGAACCTTGAAGACGAACGAGTTAAACTATAATGTTGCCGAAAAGGAGGTGTTGGCTCTACTTCGGATCCTGGATCTACACTACACCCTGTTGGTGGGACGTCGGATCAAGGTCCTAACCAGACACTCCACGCTTGCCTGGCTGTTCAAGTCTGCCGGCCTTCAAGGGCGTCTGGGACAATGGTCTGCTCTCCTGTCCCCATGGACACTCGAGATCACGAAGTGTACGAAGGAGAGGATGAGATACTGGGGCAATCGCAGCTAATATAACGCCTAGATCGGAGATCGACGAAGCCCTGATCGCGATCGCGCCACAGAAGGAACCAAGGCGTAAGATCCAGATGCCGATTCCCACCGTAGATCCAGGCGAGAAGCTATGGGTAGTAAGTTTCGACGGTTCGGCACGCGTGAAACGAGAGGAGGCGCTTTCAGCGCGATCGTGGAGTTTGCCGGAGTGGAAAGTGATCAAAGCTAAATCAGACTATGCGGAGAGTCTTACTGTCAATGAAGCGGAATACCGTGGGCTCTTGCTAGGTCTTGGCATGATCGCACAGTTAGAACGCCGCCGTTTGGTCATTTGTGGCGATTCGAACCTAGTGATCCGACAAGTCCGGGCGAGATCGACTGCAAGGCGCCAGGATTGACGTTACTGGAAACAGAAGGTGCTAGATCACTTGCGGAATTGGGGAGATCATGAGCTAGTCCATGTGAAGAGAGACTGGAATGGGAGCGCAGACAGCTTGGCGAGTGCCGCGCTGCAGCGAGGAAGCGGGATCGAGGTCCACGATGAAGCAGATCGGTGCGATCTGGTCACCCAAATCGGCTTGATGAGGTGTTGATCCCTCGAGTTGAAGATCGAACGGTGCAAGTGTCGGCCGTAGCCACGGGTGCAGCCCGAGCGCGACCCGATGCCGCCGTCCTGCGAGAGGAACTGATCCGGGAGATGCGAGTGGATCGGATCAGGCGAGCTCAGGACGAGGAGGTCTGGATCGCCGGACTAAAGAAGTACCTGGCTGGGCAGATCGCGGATCTTACTCGAGCCGAGTCTGGATCCTACGCCAAGATCGCTTCCGAGTACGAGGTAGATGAACAGGATCTGTTGTTTTATTGCCCACCAGGGCCGAGAGATCAAGAGGTGATCGCGACCGTCTGATGAGACTCGTGGTTCCAGAAACGCTACAGCAGGATGTCCTCCACCACTACCATACGACTCTGGAAGGGGGACATCAAGGGATCGGACGCACTTATCAGCGGATCCGAGATCATTTCCACTGGAGGGGATTATATCGGAGTGTGCAGCGATACGTAGGCGAGTGTGTAGACTGTGAGACCGGAAAGGGGAGACCCACGATCCGGGGCGAGTCACCTGGGAATCTGCAAGCTACATACCCATTCCAGATCATAGCGATGGATCACATACCTCTCTGCCCAGATCCAACAAAGGCCATCCTGAACTGCTGATCTGGGTGGATCTGTTCACGGGATATGTGATCGCAAAGGCTAGTTCCTCCCGATCGGCTCAGACCGTCGCGGAATCTTATGAAGAATGCGTGTTCCGCAGATTTGGCGCTAGCGAGATGATCAGGCACGATCGAGAGCCGGGCTTCATGTCCGACTTCTTCAGATCGTTTAATAGACCCTGGGGCAGCGACAACGGGCGACGATGGCCTACCGACCACAGGCCAATGGGACTGCGGAACGGATGGTGCAAACGGCCACTAGGGCAATCAAGATGTATGTTCAAGATCTCGATCAAAAGGACTGGGATGAATATGCGGAGAGATTGACTTTCGCCATTAACACGGCTCACGATCGGGTCCGGGGAGATACCCTCACTATTTGGTACACGGATGGGATCCAAGATCGACGTTGGAAGCAACGATCCCGATCGGGTCGACCAGACGCCACGATCGCGATCCAAGACGGTGGAGATATCGCGTTCAGAGATACTACCAGCAGTCGAGAGAACAGGTCAACGCTAAGCTGCGAGAGGCGATCGCGGACCGAGCTGATCGGCACAATGAGGATGTCGATCCGCATCAGATCGAAGCTGGATCACGAGTTTGGCTATACCTAGATCGTGTGAAGGAAGGGTATGCCCGTAAACTCGCCCACCTTTGGCATGGCCCGTTCCGTGTTGCAGAGAAGCTCAATGAATTCACTATCAAGCTGGAGATCGCGGGCTCTGGTTACCATATCTTTCCGGTGGTTCATGTTTCTAAGCTAAAGCTGGTACGGAATTTCCCAGATCGACCGCGGATCGAGTTGACGGTAGATGAAGCCGATCGGCTCGATTTCGATGAGATCCTCCTTCCGGAGGACAGTTGGGTTCCAGATCTGGATGCCGATGAGTACGAAGTCGAACGGATCTCGGACATGCGAAGTGGGAAACGAACTCGCTACGGCCGGATCTATCGTGAGTTCCTGGTGCACTGGGTCGGTTATGATGAGCCAACGTGGGTCGACGAAGCTGATCTTAACTGTGGGGCCATATTGAGCGCGTTCCTACGTGACCACGCTAATCGGAACCGGTTCGGCGTGATGCAGTCGCATGAAGAGGTGTAAGGAGAGTCAGGCGAGGTGATAGGGTTGCCTCGCCGTGATCGAGGAAGCTGATGTGGAGGAGAATCCAGATCAGAGCGAGAGTTTTATATTTGTGTATATGCATGTGCGTAGGGAATTTGACGGTGGAAGATGGTGATCCGGGATGTCGAGATGGAGATGAAAGGGATCACATTCCTAAAATGATAGAGTACGATGGAATGACGGTGAGAATGGAAATTACGGATTACGAGTGGAGATTATGAGAATTACGAATGGAGATGGAAGAATGTAGAACGGCCCTGGAAGGGGTTCCGAATCTGAACTCGGGGAGAAGCCCTGAGCCTTGCTGCAAGTGATCGAAGTTCGCACGACTTACGGAGAAGTTATTCAGCGGGAGGAGGATTGAACTTGCCGATAAGTCGGGGAATCCTGGTAGCGGGATGGTTGACCGGGTCTTGCCGATACTGGTTACGCCACGGATCCGCCTCGTCACACTCCTCCAGAGCCTCGATCAGGTTCGCCGGCTCTGGGACGTTCGCGTTGGGATCCGACAGGTTGGCACGCCGAGAGACCACGCCGGATACCAACGAACCACATCCACCGACGGAATGGGGAGGTGAAGGAAGAACGGATCCAGCAGGATGTCGAGATCGAACCACTGATCGCGCATTATGGCGGGGAAGGAGGCGAGGAATCGGCGCCAAGCAGACCCAGCCCGACTCCGCCGGGCCTTGCGAGCAACGTAATACCGCTGCAGTTCAAGATCCGCATCCTGCATGGCAGAGGTGATCTCAAAGTTGTGGGTGGCCTCCCAAAATGCTTGACGGTGCCGTTCCTCCAGAACGCGATAGGTGGCGGCCACGGCCGCGAGGGTGTTCCCTCCTCTCATGCAGATCGAGGTCGAACGTAAGGGGACCCGGGTTCGCGAAGTCGTTCCACGGCTTCAGAGCCAGCAGATCAAGCACGTTCACGCCCGTGATCAGCTCGTGGAGGTATTCGGTGCGGGGTCGGTGCAGGCCCAGCCTGTATCTGGGAAGGGAACAGCCAACCCGAGGGGATCAACAACCGTTTGCCCAGAGAATTGGCGATCAGACCCACGATCGAATACTGCCCGATCACCCGCGGATCCCACGGCACGATGTCAGCGGCCGCGAAGGTACGCTGCCGATCGTACCCTGGAATGAAAGAGGCGACCGGGAACAGGGGTGGTCGGAGCCCGGGGGGCGAGGAACCGCCGGAAGGAGGTGGCGGTGGTGACGGGGAACCCGGAGGCGATCCTGGAGACAGGCGGACCTGATCCATCTGGAGATGGGCTTGAGCCGTCCGGAGACCCCGATCCACGGGTGCCAGAAGGTCCGGCTCGGAACCTGACCGGACTCGCGCCGGTGCGTCGAGATAGACCGTTGGCGGCCCATGTGTAGAGTCTCGTCCTCCTCGGAGTCCTCCGCCTCGTTGGAACGTTCCGATTCGGCTTCAGAACTAGTTCCATTGCTGGGTTCTGGACTTTCGTCCTCTTCGGACGGCGATGAGAATGGGTGCTGGGGATCGTAGTCGGAGTCTTCCTCGTCCTCATCCGGCGAATCACCTCGGCGGGGAGCGATCCGACTGATCCGTAGGCGCTGGGGTCGGATCAGGGGCTGGAGTGTCGGTTTCCTCCCTCCGGCTTGCCCAGAAGCTTGATCCGCCAACAGATCCAGCGGACTCGCCGTTGATCCTGCCGGGGTCGGGACCACCGTGGGTGTGACAGGCTGGGTTGACCCGGGAGCTTCGGTAGCTGCAGGTTTTAGATCACGGGGAGCTGAGGTGCTCCGAGCCGGACGCTTGCGTGAGGAAGGAGGAACGGCCGGGGAAGCGGAGGCGCTTCGAGATCTTTGGTGGTACGAGCCGCCCGTCGATCCGCGATCCACGAGGACAACCGAGCAGAGGAATCCTCGGCGTGAATTGCAGCTGTTGCTCGGCTTCGGCATAATCAGCGTCCAGCTCTTGGTGAGCCTGTCGAAGCTCCGCGTTCTGTCGCTGGAGTTGGTCGAGCTCTGTGTCGCCGCATCCCGGGCGGAACGAGCCACGCCAAGGGCGTCTGCGAGGGCAGACAAACGATCTTGGGTGGCATCGTCCAGGTCGACCTGGATTCGATCACGGTCTACCGTTACTCGATTGAGATCTTGCATTGCCTGATCCCGGTCGAGGCGGGCCTGATCCAGGTCTGCGACGGCCTGATCCCGCTCGGCAATGGCGGCACGATGCTGGACGGAGAGCTGGTCCCGGTCGTGCTGGATTATCTCCAGATTTCCCAAGGCGTCTGCCAGATCTTGCTCCAGGCTGGATACGGCGGCGGCATCGGCGGTTGCACCCAGAGGCGGAGCGCGAGAATCCGGGGCGGATACGTCCTCCAAGGCGAGGTGTGCCCGAGCCAGTTCAACCTGGTGATCCTCTGCCTCGCGTTCCAGATACGCGACTTCGGCTCGAGCGGCGAGCAACTCCGCTTGGGTCCGCGTCAACTCCAACCTCAACCGAGCTTCCTCTGCCGTCGGGCGAGTCTGATCAGCAGGCATGGCCATAGCCGCTTGTGGACCTTGGGAGGAATCGTTCCTCTGCCAGCGATCAAGGCTACGCTGGCGAGGGTCAGGTCATGGCGCACGGCGGCGAGCTCCCGTTCGCGATCCTGAAGCTCATCCCGGAGTTCAATCTCCGTCTCCCCGGCTATGCGAAGTTCGGCCAGCCGGAAGTCGAGATCCTCGAGCGCAGAGTCTAGCCGCGCCTGGATCCGGGCCAGTCGCTGCTCAGACTCCCGTCGTTCGGCGTCGTGCTGCCCGCTGATCCTGCAAGGCGGCGATCGCGTCCCCACCGATAGCATCTCCGGTTCCCGATCGCAGATGAGCGATTTCGGCGTTCAGCCGCAAAATCTCCTCCGCTTGGTCGTCCCGGAAGCGCTCCATATCCTCCATGTCGGATCGCAACCGGCGAACGGTGTCGTCCAGGTGGTCCCGATCGCGACTCAAGGTCTCGCGTATCCGTTGGCTATGGGCCAGCCTCGCTTGCAAGGTGACCGACCAGCTCAGGGTTTACCCCGGGGGTTGAGAAGCGGGAGGCCGTGGATCGGGCGGATCGGATCGAGTGCTCGCTCGAGGGCGCTCTCGGCGTCAAGGGGGGCGAGGAAGGCGGATCGGACATTTCGAGAGAGTGGTGGCGCTTGAACGACTTGTGTTCCAGGTGGTGAATGTGGAAATAAACCCGAAGTGAGCTGCGGCAGCTCAACTTACGTGCTGGGGGCGGATGTGGTGAAGCGGACGAAAAAAATTTTCCCGGAGAGGCGATGTCAGCCACGAACCCGAATAGAGTCGGAACGAGCGACAGGGGGGACCTGTGATCGCCAGATCTGGGTCGAATCAGACGAAGGTACGATGGGTCCCGCCGGGAACAGGCAACGGAGACACCGGCGAAGAAGCAGGTGGAGCGGTGTTCGTGGGTGATCCGAACCCTGCCGTGGTGTTCGTGGGTGATCCGAATCCTGCCGGAGGAAGAATGGGGAAATCAAGGATGTTCTCGCGCGATCAACGATGACGGGGTCCTAAGTGAACACGATCGGCTTACCCCGGCGCCTCGAAGCCTCTAACAGCATGATCCTACTTCCCCGGGCGGCAACGAAGCAGGATCACGCAGGATCACTGCGTGATCTTCTCCCGTTTAGGTACGAGATCAGCTCCGGATCAAGCTCAGCCCCAGGCGCGACGCAGACTCTTCTGGTGGCCTGATCCGGATTCTTTGAAGGATTACCAAGCGGGATCAGGCCGCGATCAAGCCCCACTATGCGAGATCAAGCTTCGGTTAAGTGCGAGATCAAGCTTCGGTTAAGTGCGAGATCAAGCTTCGGTTAAGTACGAGATCAAGCTTCGGTTAAGTACGAGATCAAGCTTCGGTTAAGTACGAGATCGGCTCAAGATCAGGGTTAGGGGAACCAAGCTAGGGATCAGCTCTGTAGCCAGTGTCATGTGATCGTAGGATAGTAAATCAGGATGGGATTAGTAGGCATAGGAATAACCATAAACAGACTCGAATTTGCCCTGAACCACTCAAGTGTCTTCGCTACGCCTGGAACCGGGAACTACATTGGCCCTACAAGCGTCAGGAAGGTAAGGATACGTGACCTAGTATAACGGTTAAGTCTGGATAATATATTGGCCAGCTTTGCCCTATCTAGTGAACTATCCTTTAAGTGAATACATCGGATCGGAAGGAATTGGTTGTTTAGCCTAAGGATCCCGTCGAATCTCGCCCCCTCAAGACCCCCGCTATCGGAAGCGGAAAACAACGAAAGGAAGGGACTGAATCCCGACCATTGGACTATTGGAAGACCTGGATCAAGAACCAGGCACCCGGATCAAGGCTCGAGAACTCGCCTACGACCAGGATCAAGTACCTGAGGTGGAGTGAAGAACTTCCACGCCGCCTCAAACCCCTGCGTCACCCAAGACCTTCTTCTCGTCCCAAGACATCTTCAGAAGTTACCTGGAAGAGCGTAACCCGCCTACCGACGGGTACACAAGGTGAACACTACACGCAACAAGATCACGGATCATCGGGGGACCCCCTCCGTTAGTCGGTGTCTGGGCGCAAGTGGCGATCGCGATCGGCCTCAACCAGATTTTGGCCAGATCCGCTCCACCACAATACCTTTGTCTTCCGCCGGTGTCTCTGTTGCCTGTTCCCCGGCGGGACCCATCGTACACTTTGTCTGTTTCGACTCAGATCTGGGGATCACAGGTCCCCCCCTGTCGCTTGTTCCGGCTCTCTTCGGGTTCGTGGCTGATGTCGCCTCTCCGGGAAAGATTCTCGTTCGCTTCACCACATTAGTGTTAGTTCCTTTATTATATGGACACTGATTGTGGGAGTCCCGTATTTAGTGGACTACTTGGTTCTTGTATAGAACCGAAGGCTAGTGCCTTGCAAGCAGGACTCTACGAGTCAACTAAACTTCCTCTGTGCCGTGCACACCTACTCAGCCCCGCTGCATCTGGTAGCACTTGTAGTCAATCCAACTCCTGAGTTGAAGACTGTTTCTCTGTGAGAATGGAGCCAGAAGCATACGCTCACTTGACTCCGAGTCAGCAGGACACGCATAACAAGCTTACGGCCTTGCTGGGCCCTGAACGTATGGCGCACCTTGCGTCCCAAGGGCCGGAGGCCGTCAACGCGCGCCTCGAGGCATTTTCCTCGTACGAAAACGCTCTCGTTGAGCACACCCAACGGAATGTAAAAGGGGTTAACCCCGCTCCGAGAGCTAAGCCCGTCACGCTCAGCGTGAAGACCTTTCACGGGCACGAAGGAGAGAACCTCCTGTTGCGGACCCGAGAGGTCGAAATGGCCATGGGGGCCGCCATGCTCCAGTTGGAGGGGCAACGCGTGGCGTTTGCCATCTCTAAGCTCGAAGGGCGAGCACGAGAATGGGCCTTGACGTCTGGGACGTCGGTAGAAATGGCCTTCCCCACTTGGGGTGAGCTTAAGGTCAAGCTTCATGGAAGGTTTACGAGCTGGCGTGGCCAGGACGGAGGCATTCCGTCAGAATCCTCGCACCTTCGAGGACGCTGTTAGCGTGGCACTGAATGCCGAACACAACTTTAAGTTGTCGAGGGTCGGTGCTATCAGCACAGGGTCCGGTGGACCCGAGCCCATGGACCTCAGCTATGCTGAAGATGAAGTAGCCGAGCTACGAGCTGCGGTGCAGCGTATGAGCTCCCGCCGGTGCTATACATGCGGCAGTCCCTCACACCTGAGGCCCAACTGCCCTCTGCGCAAAGAGCGCGCCGGCCAAAATGGCCGCAACCCTGCCGCGGGTCCCGCTTTGGGCTCTGCCCAGGGAAACGACGGCTCCCAGTAGACGCGGGGCGGTCTACTGGGGAAGAACTGAGTTCTGCAGTGCGTGAGAGGCACTGGGGCTCAGCCGTGAAGAGCTCCGTGCTCTTGAACACGGAACGTGTGAGCAAGCAGGGCTTGCTGGTCGTCCAGGTAGACGTGAAGGGCATCGAGAAGCCGTGGATCGTGTTGATCGATTCGAGGGCGTCTGGCAACTACATCACCGTTGAAGGTAGTCAGCAATATGCTGAGGCACTTCGAGCGCGAAGAGGTGACACAGTTACGGTCCGTCTAGCGACGGGCGTCCGTGTCACGGTGGCCAAGGTCCCCATGGATCTGCGGCTGAAGTTCTTGGACTTCGACAGCGTGGAACGCTGCTTGGTCCTGGACCTGGATTCGAGGTACGACCTCATCCTTGGCATGGCGTGGCTGGAGCGCCACGAGCCATGGATTGATTGGAGGTCGAAGACCTTAAGTGCTACGCACTTCTCTCCTAGTGGAGCTTTGGCGAGTCATGAACCCACCTCTGCTAGGAAGCAGAAGCGCTATTGGCGCGAGCATCGAGCCGAGTCGGCTATGATGCTGGAAGTCGGCGTGTCCGAGTTAGTGGACAGCACCGAGTGCGAGGACCGCAGTCCTGTTGAGCGCGTAGCGCTGGTTGACAGTGAGTCAACGTGTGGGCAAGGCCCACGTAATCCCTGTGGGGCGGCACGTACTCCGTCGTGCGATGCTGGTCGTGTACCAAGTAGATCGCTGAATGTCTTTGACATTGGACCAGCTACGGTCATTGATTGTGCAGCGGCACGTACTCCGCTGAGCGACATCGGCCATCGACCGAGTGGATCGCTGAGTGTCTCTGACACTGGGCCGAGAGAGGCCGAAACTTGTGCGACGGCACGTACTCCGTCGAATGGACGTTCGTCGGCTAGGCGACGACGTCGTAAGGCCTTTTGGGCGAGACGCTCTGCGTCTGAGTCATCCGTGACGTCGAGTACCGACGCACAGGAGGGCTGTGGGCAGCTATACACTCTGGTTGATGGAGTGGGCGGCAGTGCTGAAGGCAGCGTCCTGCTGGACGAGCTGCCGAGTGTTGACAAGCTCCTTGATCTAGAGGAGATGTCGTTCGCCGACTTTGGCGATGCCTTAAAGGCTGGCGAACTCGCTGAGGTGGTCATCGTCCGACCTGAAGAGGAGTTAAACTTATCGTCCCTCGTTGACGAGTCCGTCTTGGCCGAGGTCAAGAAGGCGTTGAACGCCAGGAGTGGATCGGAGATCCTCAAGAATCCCTCGGACCCCTTTTACTCCTTGCTGAAGGAATATGGAGACGTTGTCTCAAAGGAACCACCGAGTGGCCTGCCTCCTGACCGAGGCGTTCGTCACGAGATCGACTTAGTTCCCGGAACTAAATACTGCGTGACCCGACAGTGGCCTCTTCCTAAAGAGCAATGCGACGTCATTGACGCCTTCTTCCGTGCGAAGCACGCGGCGGGTCTCGTGCGCGAGAGCAAGTCTCCGCACTCCGCGCATACGTTCTGTGCCAGAAAGCCGAATGGCAAGTGGCGTATCGTTCACGCTTTTAACAAGCTCAACGCTGCCACGATTCCGGCGCAGACGCCGATTCCTAGGAAGGATGTTCTTCAGAACAACATGGTGGGTTGCACCATGTACAGTGCGCTCGACTTAGTCGATGGCTACTATCAGCTGCTCATGCGAGCCAGTGATATTCCGCTCACAGCGGTGAGCACCCCGAGCGATATGCTCTGGGAGTGGCTCGTCATGCCCCAAGGGCTGTCGAATGCGCCTGCAACGTTCAACCGTCTAGTGACGCAGTTGTTCAGGCCTCTGCGGGCATTCGCACAGACGTACTTTGACGACGTGTTTGTCCACTGCAGCAGGGCTGTGTAGGTGTGCACCGCGCAGAGGAAGTTTAGTTGACTCGTAGAGTCCTGCTGGCAAGGCACTAGCCTTCGGTTCTATACAAGAACGAAGTAGTCCACTAAATACGGGACTCCCACAATCAGTGTCCCTATAATAAAGGAACTAACACTAATTATGTAAAATGCAAAACTGATTTTTATTGATTTTATTGCCCTAATCCTAAATGTAACGGATTTAGTATCTAACATACTAAATCCTAATCAAAATGCAACGTGAGGCTCTGAGGCCATCTACGTATCTACTCGTGTGTCACACACCATTATGTACCCACATAAATGTATCCACGCGTTTCACACACCAACGAGAAACATTCGTGTAACATCCCCGTTACACTCTCCCCCACCAAGATTCCGGATACCGTATCCGGAAAGTGTAAACACACGACGCGATTATCGGCCGATGGCCACGGCACCTTACCTTGCGCGGACGGCGCTGTCTCTCGTGCGTGTTACACGCCTCCGTACGCGATGCCACTTGGTACACACTTGGGCCCAATGCTTACCAAGCATAGGAGCCTACTGGCTCGAGTCAAGGGGCTCTACGGGCATGGAAAGAAGGCCACAGGTGGCGTATCTATGATACTACTGGATCAGTGATCCACAGGGCAAGCCTTCCAGGCTACCAACGGTTCCACGAACCACACAGCAGTGGGGCCCACTCGCTTCACTGTTAATGTGACCCTCGGATGAGCACTGTGTGCAGGGCTTGATGGCCAAGTTGTCCTAGAAGCAGGCGCAAGCGCTACTATGTGTCACAGACACTGTGCCTTGTGAATACACGTGGTCAGCACCGTCGTAGACACGTCAACGAGCACCAGACAGCTAAGCTGTCACTCAGGAGGAGCATATCTACCTCCTTCTGCTATGCAGCATGTGGGGTCCAATGCATTGACATCCCTGTCATCCACAGTGCCTCATGACATAGTCATACCCATTGAACACTTCTAGCGTCAGGTGATCGGATAGAATCCGTTTCATCACCACTTGCCGTTTAGACAGAACGTCATTAAGACGGTTGTTCATCACGAACCATCTTCGCTTCATGATCGCGAAGCTCCGGGCCATAGGCCAGTGTTGTTAAAGGGTCATAAACCCTTGAAACACGCGCGCGAGGCGCATGTAGCTCTACTGCGCTTGCAGTTTGAGCATTCGATGCCACGTCGACGGCACCGACGTGCTCGCTGCAACTATTGCAGCTACGGGTCAGAGCCTGAGCTCAGCAACGACCCTGTGGACTCCCACCTTAGTGGGAGGTGCTTGGCACCCGGCGACTCCGTCGCACGCCCACCGGGCGGTCCGACACCGGGTGTGCCCGATCATACGCGTCAACGACGTCGGGGCAATCCTGCCGTAGTGGCACCTCAAACTCCCACGAGTTCTGTGAGTGAGGGTAACCGCCACTTCACCAGATACTGGTTGTGTCCTTGGCGACGACGCCGCGCCATCAGGCGATCCACGTGATAGTGAAGCTCACCTGCTCATCGAGCAGAGCAGGAGGAGGACGAGCGGTCGATGGGTTCTCGCGCTGCGAGTGTAGACGCGCTGCATTGCTTGCAGACCCGCGTCGGCTCGGTGAAGGAGCACGACCGCCACGTCGGTCATCCGACTCATCGCCAGCGACTGGTCTCGAGAGACCTAGAGTCGCGGGACCGGTCTGAGTCGCCTCTGGTGCTGCATCAGCGGGTCTATGACCTCGAGCATCACGTTGCTCCGGATCGACAAGACCTGTTGGTTCGGATGCAACCACCTGTGGCTCTGCCACCTGCTGCCGTGCAGCCTTCGTCCGACTCGGCGCCAGCGCCTCAGAACTCACAAGAACAGGATCCCGATATGGCTTAAGCAAGCCTACGTAGAACACAGGATGTGTTCGCATACGCTTTGGCAAGTCAAGCTGTGTATGCCCAGGCCACTTTCTGGCCACGAAAGACCGTGAACGGTCCAATGAAGCGCGGCCGCAACTTCCGTGCTTGAAGACGGCTGACACTGCGTGTGTAGAGCAGGTTCTTAGCGTTTAATAAAACGTGGTCACCGACCTTGCCAAACTCCACTACATGTTGCTTCTGCCTTTGCGCATCAGCTTTCTGTTCCTTTTGGAACATCTTGGCTTTCTTCAGCCATTGCGGTCACGCACACGGCGTAAGACGCTAAGCCTTCATCGAGAGGAAGGCATCGACTGCCGCTTGCGGACGGCAGCAAGGGGCTGACGGTATCACGGCAAGCTTCCGGAGTCGAGCGACGGCAATGCAGCCTCTCCCCACCAAGCCGCAAGCGCTACCGCGTAGCGGAGTGAGCGGGACGCGCGGATGCGCAAGCGCCGTTCACGTAGAACGGGGCATGAAGCCTGTCGAGGACGCACCGCGTTTCATTATTGAGGAACTCAAATCACGAGAGGGGACGCATAGCGCTCCAACGCTTCGGCGTTTTCAGCGCATACGCTGGTGTGGGAGGGAGTGGTCCTCCAGTGGACGCGGTTCACGCGTTCAGTCTGCACCGTCGGTCTGCTGGATGATCACGCCGTGGACATGCTGCCAGTCGAGGGCCAAGCGCACTTAGAAGACGGACGTCCAGAAGTGACCCGTGAAACGGGGGTCTCGATCCCAGACATATGGTCTGGCAGCCCATGCTGGCGGAAGACCCGATCGATAAAGATCGTCGCTGTACAGCGCCATCGGGAGCGCGTGGTCCGGCACAGCCGCCAGGTGAGCCATCTTGCTTCAGACGGTCAACAAAGACCATAACAAACGCCCGTGTTGCCTGCCGAGTCCTTCGGCAGGCCAAACGACGAAAGTCTGAGCATACTCATAGACTGCCAATACCCAGAGGGTACAGTGTTGAGCAAGCTCTGCCAAAGCGCGCTGCCGCATGCGGCGAGGAGTTTAACCCGCATGACACACGTCTCGGCACGTGTGCACATATGTGCTGGACCCACTCTGTAAGCATCTTCGGCCACCAGCACATGGGAGCTCACCGACTTCCGTAGGTCTTATCGCGACCGAAGCGTGGCCGCTTGTTACTGGGCGTGTCAGTGGGCCTCAGAGGATACGATACTTCCAGGTCCACTTCATCGTGAGGAACCACCGCACGCGTGGTGGGTCATCCTGACCCAAAATGCTGTAGTACAGCAGGACCGCCGTCCAGAGCTATAGCGTTGAGGTCTCGCTCTTTAGTAGCGTCGACAGAGTCACCTTTGAGCTTCTCCTTAAACTCATCGCTCCCAGAAAAGCTTGAAGCAGCGCGACACAAGAGTCGTCCTGAGGCGCGTACAGCTGCTCGAAATCCATGGTCCGTCTACGGACGACGTCATGCAAAGTGACAATGAGATAACTCATAACGATCCGGGCGTATACGTGATAGCGCGTCAGCGAGGACGTTCTGCCTGCGCCAGTAGGCTTGTACTTCACCCGGAAGTTATACTCCGCAAAGAAAGAGAGCCATCGGGCCATCCTCTGCGAGAGGTGAGGCGACTGCGTCGCTGTGCGTAGTGACGCATGATCCGGTGTAGATCACAAACGGCTTGGGAGCCGAGCAGGTGAGAACCCTGAATTTGACGAGAGCGTACTTCATCGCCAAGTAGCTCAGTATTGTCATGAATCTGTGGATAGTTCTTCTCCAGCAGCCTTGAAGCTGCCGAGACTCAAACGCAATGACGCGTTCGCGCCTCTTCGGCGTCCCGCTTGTAGTCAAAGCACTGCCGATGGCAACCTTTAGTCCGAGGCGTCAGCAGATGACAATGGAACGGACGTGACTTCGGGGGTAAAAATGGCAACGCCAGTATCGTGGTGCAAACTCGAAGCAGGGGCTATCCTGTGATACGAGTGGAACGCACTCTCGTGCTCAGCACGCCATACCCCTCGGCAATCCCTCTTAAGCGCGAGAATCCGACAGTAGCTGAGCTTGTTTTCGTAACTCAGCACGTAGTTCTGCGCTGTACTTGTGCAAGTAGTTGGCTGACAAACCCAGCCACTTACGTAAAGTCCTTCTGGTTCAAGGAACTGGCCAGTCCACAATGGCGCTGATGACCTTTGCTGGATCAGCACGAAAGGCCATGAAGGGCACCCTTAGGAAGGATTTCTTCCGCGCCAAAGACGCACTTGTCTGCGTTAGTGCGTACAATTTGTTCGTGCGCATGCACTCGAGCATGTAGCTCTCACGTGTTCCACGTGCACCTCGACGTCAGTCTTGCCGTGTTCGGCCCGTTCGACTGTGGATCGGAATACGTCCGTCAAAGTACGTCAGTTACTACGAAGCTCTGCCCGTAAGACCCCTGAACGAACGTGCGTCACTTAGCTGATTAGAACAGTTGCAGGCGCAATTGACAGCCCTTGGGGAATAGGACGAGCCACTCTTAGAGCTTACTTCCTACCGCTCGGGGTGCTCACCGCTGTAAGCGGAATATCACATCCTTCCTAGGACATCGGCGTCTGCGCTGGAATCGTGGCAGCGTTGAGCTTGTTAAAAAGCGTGAACGATGCGCCACTTGCCATTCGGCTTTCTGGCAACAGAACGCGTTGCGCGCGGAGTGCGTGAGACTTGCTCGCTGCACGCAGACCCGCCGCGTAGCTTACGCATCACGGAAGAAGGCGTCAATGACGTCGCATTGCTCTTTAGGAAGAGAGGCCACTGCCCCGGGTCACGCAGGCGAGTTTAGTTCCGGGAACTAAGTCGATCTCGTGACGAACGCACCTCGGTCAGGAGGGGCAGGCCACTCAGTCGCGTTCCTCTTCTGAGACAACGCGTCTCCATTTTCCTTCAGCAAGCGAGTAGAAGGGATCCGAGTGGGGATTGTTGAGGACTTCGATCCACTCCCTGGCAGCTCAGCGCACTTCTGATCACTCGGCCAAGACGGAGCTCCGTCAACGAGGGACGATGAGTTTAACTCCTCTTCAGGTCGGACGATAGTGACCACCTCGGCGGAGTTCGCCAGCCTTTCAAGGCATCGCCAAAGTCGGCGAACGACATCTCCTCTAGCCTGAAGGAGCTTGTCAAGCACTCGGCAGGGTTCGTCCAGCAGGACGCTGCCTTCGGCACTGCACGTCCACTCACCCATCGACCAGAGTGTATAAGCTGCCTGCACAGCCCTCCAGTAGAGTGCATTGACACTTCTGGCGTCACGGACGACTCAGACGCAGAGCGTCTCGGCCCATAGCCTTACGACGTCGTCGCCTAGCTCGCAGCGAACGTCCACTGACGTAGTAGTTTAATGCGCAAGCCGCCGCACAGGTTCATGGCGGGGTCTGCCCCCGGCCCAGTGTCAGTGAGTGACTGACTCGGTCTACCGCCGACGTCAGCCTAGACGATTTGAGTAACCGTGCCGCCGCACAGGTTTCCTGGGCCTTTCTCAGGCCCAGTGCGTCAGTGACACTCTGCGATCCACTCGGTCTTGACGACCGATGCTCGCTCAGCGGAGTACGTGCTGCTGCACAATCAATGACCGTAACAGGTCCAGTGTCAGAGACACTCCAGCGGCGTCGACTTGGTCCACGACCAGTATCACTCGACGGAGTACAAAAGGTGCCGCCCCACAGTTCACGGCCAGCCTGGTAAGGCCCGGATGACCACACTCGGCATTCAGTGATGCGGCCATGGCGACCGGCGTCACTCGGCGGAGGCTAAAACGTGCCGCCCCACAGGGGATTTGCTAGCTTTGCCCATGCACGTTGACTCACTCGTCAACCAGCGCTACGCGCTCGACAGGACTGCAGGTCCTCGCACTCCGGTGCTGTCCACTCAACTCCGGACACACGGCTCGACTCTCCACGCATCATAGCCGACTCGGCTTGATGCTCGCGCCAATAGCGCTTCTGCTCTCCCTAGCAGAGGTGGAGTTCATGACTCGCCAAAGCTCCACTAGGAGAGAAGTGCGTAGCACAAGGTCTTCGACTTCCAATCAATCGCATGGCTCAGTGGCGCCCAGCCACGCCATGCCAAGTGATGAGGTCGTACTCGAATCACCAGGTTCAGGGGACCGGGCAGCAGTTCAAGCGCCGTCGAAGTCCAAGCTTTAAATCTTTTCGAGCACGCAGATCCAGCTGGGGACCTTGGCCACCGTGATACGGACGCCCGTCGCTAGACATTTTCCGGACAGGTGCATAATCTGTGTTACCTTCTTCGCGCTCGAAGCGCCTCAGCGGTTATTGCTGACTACCTTCCACTTTCGGTGATGATATGGTTGCCAGACGCCCTCGAGATCGATCAACACGATCCACGGCTTCTCGATGCCCTTCACGTCTTGGTCACCTGGACGACCGGCAAGCTCCTGGGGTTTGCTCACACGTTCCGTGTTCACAGAGCTGGAAGGCTTCTTCAGTGGCTGGAGCCCCATGCGCCTCTTCCACGCACTGCAAAAACTCAGTTCTTCCTCAGTAGACCGCCCCGCGTCTGCACCGGGAGCCGTCGTTTCCTGAGCAGAGCCCAAAAGCGGGACCTGCGGCAGGGTTGCGGCCATTTTGGCCGGCGCATCTTTTGCTTGCAGAGTGGCAGTTGGGCCTCAGATGTGTGGAACTACTACACGTGTAGCACCGGCGGGTGCCTTCATACGCTGCTACAATCGCAGCTCGTAGCGCTCGGCTACTTCATCTTCAGCATGAAGCTGAGGTCCATGCAGGCCTGGGTCCACTGGACCCTGTGCTGTTAGCACCGAACCCTCGACAACTTAAAGTTGTGTTCGGCATTCAATGCCACGCTGACAAAGCGTCTTCGCGCAAAGCTGCGGGGGCGTATGACGGAGATGCCTCCGTCCTGGCCACA
>JAGKQI010000027.1:0-126484 GCA_018806915.1 Phytophthora colocasiae | reverse complement strand
CGAGATCCTCGGATCCCTCGCCGCAAGTATCACCCCTCGAGATCCGAGGTGGATCAAGCTTCAGTGAACATCGCCCCGGAGGAAAGAGCCACGCCGAGCGATCCAGATGCCAGTACCAACCGTAGGACCGGAGGAAGAGTTGTGGGTGGTTAGTTTCGACGGATCCGCCAGGGTGAAACGTGGCGGTGGGTCCTTCTGTAGCGCGATCGTCTGGAAGTTACCTGAATGGAGAGTGGTGATTAAGGCCGCATCTCGATACGCAGAGAACCTGACAGTCAACGAAGCGGAGTACAACGGACTTCTATTATGTTTCGAGTTACTCGAGGATCTGGCTAAGGGGCGAATTCTTGTTATCTGCGGGAGATTCGAATCTGGTGATCCGCCAGATGCGCGGCGAGATCGACTGTAAAGCGCCGGCCCTGACGTTACTGGAGACATGAAGGCGCTAATGCGGCTTCGAAATGGCCGGATCACGACCTCAAGCTACATGAAACGAGCGTGGAACGCAAGCGCTGACAGCTTGGCCAGCGCAGCATTGCAACGAGAGAGCGGGACTACAATCGACCAAGGGGCGGATCGCGAGGATCTCAAGTCACTTTGAATCGGTTGGATGAGATTCTGACATCGGGATCCGAGGATCCGACACCACGGGTCAGTGCAGCGTTGCCACTGAAGACAAGCTAGAGAGGGGCGACCCCGGAGTACTCGACGAGGAATCCGTGCAACGGTTGAGGATCGACCGGATCCGACCAAGCCCAGGACGAAGAGACATGGATCTTCAACCTGAAGTCGTTCCTGCGGGGGGACAGCTGACGAATCTGACTGCGGCTGAAGCCAAGACGTGCCGCCTGCTGGCAGACAACTTCGAGTTGACGAGGATGAGCTGTTGGTTCTATTGCGCACCTTCACGAAGGGCCGAAGCCGATCGAGATGGATTGCTACGACTGGTCAAACCTGAGATCGCTTCAGACGGACCTGCTTCATCACTATCATAGCAGCTTAGAAGGAGTGTCATCAAGGGATTTTGGCCGCACGTACCAGGAGGATCAAGGATCACTTCCTACTGGAGAGGACTCTTTTCAGATCTGTGCAACAGTTCGTCGGAGAATGCGTGGACTGTGGAGACGGGCATAGGGGCGACCCATGATCCGTGGTGTGTCGCCAGGCAACATTCAAGCCACTTTACCCGTTTCAAGTGATCGCCATGGATCACATACCCTCGCTCCCAAGATCCGAGAACGGGAATACGCTGGAACTTCTGGTATGCGTGGATCCCGCCCGGCTACGTGATCGTCAATGCCAATAACTCGCGAACAGCACAAGCGGTGGCGGAGTCCTATGAGATCTGTGTGTTTCGTCGTTTCGGCGCCAGCCAGGTGATCCGGCACGACCGAGAACTCCGGGTTCATGTCCGCACTCTTTTCGTGCTTTCAACCGGGATCCTAGGCCAGCGCCAGAGAGCTTCACTATGGCTTATCGGACCACAGTCGAACGGGCACGGGCTGAACGGATGGTGCAGACGATTACTCGAGCAATCAAGATGTATGTTCAGGATCCCGACCAGAGAGATTGGGACGAGCATGCCGAACGCTTGACATTTGCTTTGAACACTGCACAAGACCGACTAGGGGCGACACGCCGTTCTACCTCGCACACGGTTGGGGATCCCAAGACGACTCTGAAGCAACGCTCTCCGTGGGGAATACCGACGTCGAGATACAAGCGGATCCACGACGCTGGAGGTATAAGATCCAGCGACACTACCAACTGGCCAGGGCTGAGGTGAATGACCGCCTGAAGCAGGCGGATCTCGGATCGTGCCGACCGGCAGAACGAGATGGCGACGCAGCACCCCATCGAGGCCGCCGGATCCTGGGCGTGGCTGTTCTTAGACAGAGTGAAGGAGGGATACGCCAAGAAACTGGCTCACCTGTGGCATGGACCGTTCCGTGTGGCGGAAATGACGAACGAGTATGCAGCCCGCCTGGAGATCGCCGGTACTGACTACCAGTTGTTCCCGGTGGTGCACATCTCCAAGTTGAAGCCAGTCAAGACATTCCCAGACCGACCGAAGACCCAGTTGACAGTGGACGAGACGGATCGTTTAGACTTCTGACGAAGCCTTGCTACCGGAGGACAGCTGGGATCGTGATCTGGAGGACGATGAGTTCGAAGTCGAGAGGATCGCGGACGTCCGGACAGGACGACCCACCCGATACGGCCGGATCCGACGAGAGTTCCAAGTTTTCTGGAAGGGGTATGAGAATCCCACTTTGGGTGGACGAAGCGGATCTGAACTGCGGCGCGTTACTGCATGAGTTCCTCCCAGGAACGGGAGCAAACGGAACCGATCTCCAAGCGCGATGCAGTCACATGAGGAGGAGTAGCCGAGGTGGTGGATCTTTTCATTGGTGAGGGCGCTCGCCAATGTGGGAGAAGAGAAAACTGGCAGTTTTACTGCGAGTGGACGCGATGTATGTTTGTATATGGAAGAAAAAGAAGACCGGATTTTCTCTGGAGAGGGCTGGAAAGCAGAAACCAGAGCCTGCGCTCGATCCCGTCTAGAGCTCGTGTTTGGGACGAATTTTCTACCTGATCCTCGGATCCTCGAAGCGGATCCACTTTGGAAGCTGGATCTCCGGGTCCCAGAGGTCGGATCCTCGGATTCTCAAAGCGGATCCATTTTGGAAGTTGGATCTCCGATCCTGAGGCCGACCCTCGATCCTCGGAAGCGGATCCACTTTGGAAGTTGATCTCCGAATCCCGGAGGCCGGATCTCCTCGGATTCTCGAAGCGGATCCATTTTGGAAGCTGGATCTCCGGACCCCGAGGCCGGATCCTCGGAGCGGATCCACTTTGGAAGTTGGATCTCCGGATCCCGAGGCCGGGATCCTCGATCCTCGAAGCGGATCCACTTTTTGGAAGTTGGATCTCCGGATCCCGAGGCCGGATCCTCGGATCCTCGATTTTGGAAGCCGGATCCTTCGGATCTCCGGAGGCCGGATCTTTGGATTCTCTGGAGTGCCGGATTTGAAGATCCGCGCGCCGGATCCCCAGTTCTTGATATTGGATCTCGAAGTGTATCTTAGCAAACCTGAAGATGGAGGACATGGATATCGGGTGAAGAAGACAGAAGACGGACAAAAGAAAAATATATGGAGTTATGCAATGTGGCCTAAGCAGAGTTCTGGATCGGGCAGCGTCAGGATCGAACTCCTGGCAGCAATCGGACGAGTTTATTAGAGAGCCGATCGGCACCAAGGTTGGGATGAGAGGATCCCAACCGGTAGTGAGTACGCCAACGAGATCTTTGCGATCACAGTCTCCTGAGAGCGGTCAAGAGAGACTGCGGAGGATCCGTTCCGGCGGCAATGGCCTCAGCTCTCGAATACCAGGTTACATCCTCCATCGGCCCTGGGAAGTGGAACGAAGTGGGGATCCAGCCACAAATCCAAGTCACAACACCCAGTCAAGCTGCATCCTCTCCGGAAGATCTTGTCTCTGAAGCTTGCGGTAGTTGTCCAGAGCACGGATCCACGATTCTTTCGGCGACGGTAGAAGCTCGTGAACCAACTATCCGTTTTCCGAAGCTCCATTGAGATCGGGAACGAATGCGTGCACTCCCGCAGATTGCTTGGGTAGGTTGGCTGACTCCAAATGCGTCATACCAATTCAGGATCTCCAAGGAGATGGGGAGAGACAAGTCGGGTTAGAAGGTATAAGGAGGCGGAGATCGGGATCCAAGATCTTTCCACTTGGCTCCGTTGCGTATAACTCGGTGATGTGTGCCTTGGAGATGAGATCTGAGCGTAACAGGCCGGGTCCAAAGCACCACGTCGAACGCGTGAGAGGGAAACAACCATCCAGGGCGGTAACAAGCCGGTCATACCACCCGCAGAGAGTGTCTGGACGCACTCAGAAGGCTGACCTGGTCCGGCGATCCAAGGGGCTACTTCTTCGGGAGCCATCTCGCGCGGATCCTGGACGGCCGGAACGAACTCTGCCAGCGGGCCATAAGCTTTCGAACTCGGGAAACCAGCAGTGTTTTTGTAGGAGGATCCGGTCCTATTCACCACCAGGAGACGCGGATGTGAAGGACTAGACGCAGCGCTGGATCGAGATGTGGGAACTTCGCGGATCTCGATGGGGGCGGACGCCGACCCATCCCCAGATGGACGCCTGCGTAGATCCGACCGGGAGCGTGACATGGCAGCTTTTATCTGCTCCTCGTCGAATTCCTCCGAGCCGCCGTCCGAGCTAGCTTCTTGGTCATCGCCCGAGACAGATGCAGCCGATCTCCCTGCCAGAGCTCTGCGATCCTTTGTGGGGCTTGGTCACAGTGACGGGAGTGATCCGCAGAGGGCGTCGGGCTTCCTGGATCACTGTGTTCTCACCGACAGAAGTTTCTCATGAGGTTTGCTTTGGCAAGAATGTACGTCCTTGGGATCTGCCGAGTCTGGATCTTGCTCGAGTACTCTTGCGTCGCGCCCCGGAGTCGAAATCCGATTGTCGGTCGCATGGCTTGCTGCTTCAGGGACGGGGACAGACGCAGGCTTGGCCGCGGCGGCAGAGAGGATCTGCAAGATTGGTAGAGCGCTGGACCTGCGTGGCGGCTCTTCTGGGGGAGAAAAAGCTTCGCGGCGCCGACGCTTGAAGACGAATTTTCTTGAGTTCGCGGAAGCCTCAGAGTGCAGCACGCGCTTGTGGCATTAGGACGAACTGCGCATGGCCATAAGCAGAGGCGATCGAAGCCAAGTTTGCGAAGGGGGCCGACGTGCGCTCGTCTATCACACTGCGATGCTCTTCTTCCAGGGCGAGATGTTCCTGCCGGAGCGCGTCATACCGATCAGCAATTCCAGGTCTTGATGGTCGTGGTGAAGGCGCTTGAGGTCTTCTTTCGCTGGTCGCCGCCTGTGCCAACGACGCAGCCAGCTGCTCCTGATTCACTTCTTCAAGCGCTGGATCTCGGCCCCTTGGTGCCAAATAAATAAACTGATCCTTCCCGGCGAAGATCTGTCTGGCCTGATCGCGTTCGAGGGTTAGTTTTCGTGGAGATCTTCTGCGTGGCCTTGTCCAGCTCTTGTGTCGCTGCTGTGGCTGCCCGGGCAGCTCACCGTCGCGCTCGGAGGCGGATCCGATCAAGATCCGTACGCATCTGCTTCTGCTCTGTCGACTGGCTTCTGGATCTTGTCGAGCCTCCACGTTCAGCCTTCTTCCCCGGGCCTTGGTCCGCTCGGATCGCGTTGACGTTGGTACCTTCAGCAGATCGTCTTCGGCCACCTCTGACGCCTGAACACGTTCTTCTCAGACCGCCTCTGTTGACGTTTCCACCCCTCTTCGGGCGAGCGTTGAAGGCTTTCCTGCTTCAGATGCGCCAGAGCTTCGCTGGCCCGGTCGAGTTTCTGGACATTGTGCGCATGAACCCGATGAAGATCTTCACTGCGCCGACGCTCTGACTCTGGCGAGAAAGACCTCTCCAACTCAGCGATCCTTTCCCTTCGGACATGAAGCTCCAGCTTGAGCGTTTTCGACCGTCTTCACGAGGTTCTGATGGGGGAGTTGCTTGAGAGACTCACGCAGCTGGTCACGATGGGCCCGGCAGGTCTTCTAATCTTGCGTGCTTGCTGAGTCACAACGGATGGCCGACTCCGCAAGATTGGGACGCTGGTGCAGGTCCACGCTCGAGTACAGCCAAGCTTCTCGCTTTGTAGCCTCTGCTGTCTGCAACTTTCGCCTCCAGCTCCGCGCTCGAACGCTGTAAAGAGTTCCGAAGATTCTTCACGTTGATGCCTGGAGATCCTGAGCCAACCGAACCACTGACGGATCTTCCTACCGAGAGTTTTTCCCCAGCAATCCGGCGCTCCGAGCCCCGCAGCATAGCCTTGCAGGATTGCGTAGGCCTCCGCCATGAGAGAAGTTTCCAGATCCGAGTATTGGACCTTTAGGAGTGTCGAATTCACTGCAAATGATCCTTGGAGCCGATCCAGATCTTGCACCGCTTCCGCTTCCCTTTTGCTTCGCCAGCCGGAGAGCAGCTTGAGAAAGCATTATACCGACGCTGCGCGAAGTCAATGAACGCTTGTGAGCAAGAGTTCAGACGAGGCTGCAACAGACCATGCGGAGTTCTTCATTGTGTCGCCGCGCCGAAGCGAGATCCCGGAGCACTTTGTTGGTAGCTTGCCTGCCATCTCAGCATATCCATCGGAGAGAGACTGGAGGGAAGGCAACGGCAGCATACACAGGATCCAGATCCGGGACCGTTGGAGTCGCGGCGGCTACAGCGGGATCGGAAGGAGCGTGGTCACAATGGGGACATGGAGGCTGAGCCGCAGAGGGATCTTGGCCGAAGAACACGGTGGTGTATCGCGGAAGAACAGTCGTCGGCAGGCCGATCCATTTTGCAGAGGTCGCGGATTTTGAGGAAATGACGAGCCAAATTGGAATTTTTGTAGCAGGGAACGACGTGATGCCGTTGTGCGGCAACAACCTCGTCCCAGGGACGATTGTGTGTGAAGTGGATTCAAATCAAGCCGGACAGGACGCAGAACGACCACGATGATGGGTGACGCGTGCGACAGTGGTGCTACGATAAGGGGCAGGTCCCTGGAACTGGTACTCTACTCTAGGAGCGGACCCTAAGTTAGGATCCACTTTGGCCTGGCTGACTTAAAGTTCGGATCCCACAGTCCCAGAGTGTACCGGATCCGGCAGTCCTAAGTGCGCGGGATCCTTCAGATCCAAGATCCTTGGATCCAGATGCCAGGGATCCAGATCCAAGATCCTTGGATCCAGATGCCAGGGATCCAGATCCAAGATCCTCGGATCCAGAAGCCAGAGATCCAGATCCAGATGCCAGAGATCCAGATCCAAGATCCTCGGATTCTGAAGCCGGATCCCCTAGATCCAAGATCCAGAGATCCAGATCCAAGATCCTCGGATCCTGAAGCCGGATCCCCAAGATCCAAGATCCAGAGATCCAGATCCCAGATCCTCGGATCCAGATGCCAGAGATCCAGATCCAAGATCCTCGGATCCTGAAGCCGGATCCCCAAGATCCAAGATCCAGAGATCCAGATCCAAGATCCTCGGATCCAGATGCCAGAGATCCAGATCCAAGATCCTCGGATCCTGAAGCCGGATCCCCTAGATCAAAGATCCAGAGATCCAGATCTCAAGATCCCCAAGATCCAAGATCCAGAGATCCCGGGAAGCCGGATCCTCGGATCCTGAGAAGTTAGATCCTCGGATCCAAACCCGGATCCTCAAGGTTTATGACATCAACGTGGTGAAGCAGGTTGGAAGAGAGCCAGCATGATCTAAGATAGAGATTTGCGATGGGAAAGATGAGGGTACAGGATGAGAAACTGGATAGCCATAAATCAGAGAGTCGAATTTGGCCTTCTAGTGCGCAGAAGTGGTTTTCCCTCCAGTGGCTCACCAAGGGAAGAGGATAGCGTATTGGCCTCCCCTTAGTGTCCCTGTGCAAGTCACTGACGTTAACACTCTAGCTACCAGCCAAGACCGGATCCCCGATTTGGCCGGCTTACCTTACGCTAGTGTAGGATCTCTCGATATCTCACCCCCTAGAGCGAGTCGGAATTTACCTTCTAGTACGCAAGTGGTTTTCTTCAGGACCTCAGACAAGGGAAGAGTGATAGTGGTATTGGCCTCCCCTTAATCCTTACCTGCAGAGTTTCTTCTGTACACTAATTTGGGCTACAGCTAAGACCGGATCCCCGATTTGGCCTGGCTTACCTTACGCTAAGTGAAGACCCTGATCCAACTTGGTGTTGATTGCTTAACCGTAGGATCCTCGACCTCTCAACACCTCAAGACCAACCGCTACAGGAGGCGGCAAGCAAGACAGTAAAGGAAAGGAAAAGGGACCCCACACCCACCAAAGGCAACCCCGATCCAAGGATCCACAAGATCTTCGAGTCCAAGACCAAGATCCTTCCTAACCAGGGACCTGTGTTGCCAGGAATACCCACGCACGTCCAACCTCCCAAGTCCCCGCCAAGGACGTTCAAGCCCCTCACGCCTGTGTACGAGTCTCCTGTTCCTGAGCGAAGCAGATCCTGCACCACTGACAGGGTAGGTACAAGGTGAGCCTCCAGCAACCCCACGGTTATCGGAGTACCCCCCTCCGTTAGTCAGTGTCTGGGCGCCGTGTGTGAACGTTGGATCCCTGCTCATTCCAGCGGATCCACTACACCGCCACACACTCTTTCTCACGCGTGACTTCTACTGGCACCACCAGTACAAGTGGGTGCGCAAGTACGTACGTGCTTGCGAGGTTTGTCAACGCGTGAAGCCTGCGCAGTTCTCGCAGGCTCCTCTTCAATCACTACCGACTCACGTCAGGTAGCAAGTTGGCAGTCCATGTCCATGGACCTTTGTCTTCGGTCTTCCGCCTGACAGCAAGCGGAGGACGGGCATCGTTGTCTTTGTATGGATAGATTCAGCAAGATGGTTCATCTTGCTGCCGTCCTACATTGTTACAGCCAGCGCAGACTGCGTGCGACTGTTTGCTGACATGGTGTTCAAACACCATGGCATGCCGCTCGACATTGTGTCGGACCGTGATCCACGCTTCACAAAGCGCGAGATGTTCTGGCAAGAAGTGTTTATACTTCTTGGTTCACAGTTATCAATGTCGACTGCGGATCATCCGCATGACGGACGGATAGACCGGGAACGTGTCAACCGTGTGCATTGGGTGACACGTTGAAGAGCTACGCTCACTCGTTCCCGCATTGGAGCGAGCGTGCTTGCCGATGGCAGAGTTTCGCCATCATCAACTCGGTGCATGCCTCGACAGGGCATACACCGCCCTACGTGAACGCCATGAGACATCCACGATTGCCGAGCATGCTCGGCGGGGTAGCTTCCTCCTTAAGTGGGGGAGGATCTGCGGTTGCGTGTCCGAACAACCGCAGAATGCAAACTGATAGCAGCACACACTATCAGCTGCGGTGACGCGTGCGACGTCTCGTTCGAGCAGGAACGAGCGCGCTGATGGCTGTGCCGGCGCAGTTAAGATGGCATAGAGAGATGATAGCGAGCAAGGGCAGGGGCCTGCTGCTGATTAAGGAGCGACAAGCTGAATGGATTCAGCTCGGGTGCCGCGCTAGACTTTGTCCAGCGAAGACAAGCCGCGTCATCATACGGTTTGTCCAGGATGCTATCGCAGCTTCTGTCGATCGACAGAAGCTTTAGAACGCGATAATGTTGGTAGGGGCACATATAAATGAATTCAAAGTGGGTTCATTAGTTTCAGGTTAGCTACAACAAAACCTGCCTAAACAATGCAGTGTCTGACTTTGGAGCAAAGCAAGCTTGCTCCAAGATCAGCTTGGGGCCGTTCAAAGTACTTGAACGGCATGGTAACTGCCGTACCGGCTGGACCATACCGTCCAGCATGAGGCTCCACCCGACATTTCCTACGTCGGGGCGGTTGAAGCCGTACGTAAGGGCAGCACCGGACTACCTACAAGGCTGGTAGTCCGGACTGCAGAGGGAGTGCGAGAGGCCTGGAAGGCCTTCTCGAGACCGTCGACACGGTCGATCAACCGGTTCACTCTCGTCCCAAGACCGGACCGAGAGGTTCCGAGGCAGTGATCTGAGCTGCCTCGGCCAGACCTCAGCACGGGAGTGACACGGAACCCTCCCTGCTTCAGAGCAGCTTATCTCCAGCGCTCTGTGTCTGCTCCAGCGCAGCAACTCGATCGTGCAGGGCACGATCGTCATGGTCATAGCGCTGACCATGCGGGAGGAGATGTTCCACCCCTCTCCGCCGCCGTTGCGCGAACGCGCGTGGAGCGATCCGCTGGATTGTGGAGCGGATCGTGGCTCATGGCAAGAGAAACGAACTCTCAAGGGGTTCATTGTTTTCGTATTCGTTGGAGAGGATTTCCTCCCCATCCCGAGATACATGGGATGGCCGCCGCGAACGCGTCCTGATGGAGGACGTTCCGGAAAATGGTGAGGGCGTACGAAGCCCACTCATAACTTCGCAGGGGTAATCCCTGCACGAGGAGTGCTGCGGTCAGGCCATGCAGCACTCGGAGCTTCGCGGCACAATACGACCACGAAGCTCCTTGATGCGATCAGGTACCACGGACAATCCCGTGTACCCCTTTGGGAGATCACTTTCGGTGAGACGTGCTTGCCAAGGGGTGGGCAACACGGGCAGAAGGGTGTTGCCAAAGCGGAACGGCACATGCGATCCCCGCTTCCCATGGACAGCAGATCATGGAGGCGTTCACACTTCTACCACGGAGTGGTGTAAGTGTAGTAGCGATCGCGAGTTGCAGCAATCGCGTCAGCGATACGCCAGCAGGGTGTTTGATCTCCTGCCAGCGAAGAAGAAGTCTTCTTCAGCTTCGCTTCCTATCGCTTAATGGAGAGCATGGTAGACGGTGACAGAGAGCTTCTCTGTCGAACTGCTGGAAGCTTCGCAGGTGCTAGCAGGCACTGCTGAGGTTGTTGTTGCCCTGCTGCAGAAGCAGCAGGAGAGGTGCTTTACAAGCGTCCGCAGAAGCGGACGGAGAGACGTGGGCGTTGGCGAGTCCATTGCAGAAATGAACTCCGGATTTCTCTCGGGAACTTGGGCGGTCTTGTCAAGTTCTGTTGATTGACGTATCAAGACCGATACGTCGAATCTTAACAGGGGATGGGTGGGTAACGGGGTTACACATACAAGATGGTTGTACCACTTGTAACTCTAACAGTTAGGATAACTTTGTTAGAGGAGTTGGAAATGGAGCCTCAGACCTTGGTGTGCTGTACACACCAAAGGATTAAGCATGGGCGAACCACACATTATTGGATGGTTCGTGTGCATTTGTGTATTATTGGTAGAAAGTAACGGATTTCTACCAATCCCACTGGAAACAGAGTTTCTATGCCAACCACACGTTGGCAGACCCTTTAGAAATAGATAACAAACAGTTTTAGGAGGTCCATAATTGAGAAACGTTGGTGCCAAATTCAATAACAGTTCTCATTTTACGGTATTTTGCAGTTTAATTTAGTTATATTTGATTTAATTATACTTATTTAAATAAGTATACTTAAATTAAGTCTATTCTAATTGCACGCTTCCTCATATACCTAAGCGCGCGTGTACGCCACCTAATAGGTCTAGGTAGACCTATTACATCAGATCAACCGAGGTGGAGCCTTCAAGGTGGTGTTTGACGGCTCCGAGATGCATATTGCGCGCAAGTCGTCGAGGAAGATCGTTGCTTCCGCGGACCTGGTCGACGGACTCTACTGGCTACGAGTACCCCAGGGTTCTGCCAATTTGACGACTACGGTCTCGACCAACAGTGTCGATCTTCATGCACGAATGGTTCATTCTCCGAACGACGTGCTACGGAAGATGGTTTCGACCGGCATGGTGACGGGCGCAAAAATGCCGACCTCGTCGAAGAACTCAAGCCGGGTGTCAGCAAGGGAAGATGGTCCAAAACCCTTTCCAAGTAACCCGGACAAGCCCAAGTACAAGCCATTCGAGTTCCTGCACTTCGACCTTTTTGGCGCCATGGAGAAAGAGTCGCTTGGTGGCAGCAAGTATCTACTGCTGATCACTGACGAAGCCAGCGGCTGCATGACGGGATTCTGTTTGCGCGCCAAGTCGGAGGGTGGAGACTGTCTGCGCAAGTTCATCGCTAAAGTGGAGCGCCAATTCGATGCCAGGGTCAAGTTCGTGCGTCATGACGGTGCCAAGAAGTTCGCGACCAACTCGCTCAAGGCCTTTTACGACAATCATGGCATTGAAGTCCAGCCGACGGTTCGATATGCGCATCAGACGAATGCTACTGCGGAACGCGCCAACCGGACGATTGTGACTATCGGGCGCAGCATGCTTCACTTCGCACGTTTGGACAAGACGTTTTGGGCGGAAGCGGCGATGACGGCAATTTACATCAAGAATCGACTGCCATCACCCAAGGTCCCAGGGAAGACGCCGCTTGATATTGTGTACAAGAGGAAGCCCAACGTGAAGCACATGCGCGTTTTCGGCTGCAAGGCCTACGTCCTGACGCCAAAGGAGAAGCGACTCAAGTGGGACCCCAAGGCTCGTGAAGGAATTTTCATGGGCTACGAAGACCGTTCGAAGGCGTATCGCGTTTATGACATCGAGGCGGGCCAGGTAGTGATTTCTCGCGATGTCACTTTCGACGAATCGACCTTCGACGATGCCAATGTTGTTGATGATGATGAAGATGTCGAAGATGCTGCGGATATCCTTGAAGACCTCGAGATTTCGAACGACCATGGAACGCGTGAATTCAAGCAGGCGGGAAAACGCAAGGCTCGTTCTAACGCCGAGGATCGTGAACATGTTCGTCGACCGCGTCGCAGTGCTGGATTAGAAGAAGCAAGCGCTCATCAAGAAGCCAAATCTGAAGACAATGATGATGATGACTCGACTCAGCCGATGAACTGGCATGCGAGTGCGAATGCAGCGGAGACGAGTGACAGCGCCGAGCCGAAGACGTTCCAAGATGCTGTGAGCGGCGAAGACCAAGTCCACTGGCGCAAGGCGATCCGAGCAGAACTCAAGTCGATGCGACTTCGTGGAGTGTTTCGTGGCGCCAAATTACCGAACAACCAACGCGCAGTCGGAACCAAGTGGGTGTTCAAGATCCAGCGTAAAGCCGACGGGTCCATCGAGAAATACAAGGCTCGACTTGTCGCGAAAGAATTTGTGCAGAAGTACGGCATCGACTACACCGAGACGTTTTCGCCGGTGGTCAAGTACGTCACGCTGCGAATGATCATCGCTGTGGCCAAATTCTTCAATTGGCCCCTCGACCAACTTGATGTCGTCACGGCGTTCCTGTACGGCTTGATGAAGGAGAAGGTGTTCTGCAGTGTTCCAGAAGGCGTGGAACTTGATGACGGCTACGACTGCGTGGAACTGCTCAAGGCGATCTACGGTCTCAAGCAAGCTCGAGTGTGGAATGAGACCTTCGACGAGTATGTGCGCTCCATCGGATTTCGCGTTTCGAGCTACGATCCGTGCCTCTACATCAAGGTTGTCGACGGTGACTGCGTTCTGATGCTGGTGTACGTCGACGATGTTTTGGTGACCGGAAGCTCTTCGACGATCATTGCTGAAGTCAAGAAGCAGCTCAAGGCACGATTCGAGATGACCGACAGCGGCAAGTGTTCCTTCATTCTGGGCATCGAAGTGTTTGACAACGCAGATGGCAGCGTCACGTTGTCCCAAGCTCGCTACATCAACGACATCCTGGAGCGCTTTGGCATGCAGAACTGCAAACCTGCTGCCAGTCCAGTCGACCTCAGCATGAAGCTCGTTGCCAGTGACGTCTCGACCAAGTTGGATGCGCCGTTCCGTGAAGCTGTCGGTGCTCTCATGCACAATTTGATGACGCCGGACATTGCTTTTGCAGTCGGTTACGTTTCGCGCTTCATGGAGAACCCTCAAGTCGAGCACTGGATTGTAGTCAAGCGCATCTTCCGTTACCTTCAAGGCACCAAGTCGCATGGACTTCGTTTTTTGCCGGCCAAGGGAATTGACTTTCGTGGCTATTCGGATGCAGACTGGGCTGGTGACCACAGTGGCCGCAAGTCAACATCGGGCTATCTGTTTCAAGTTCTTGGCGGACCTGTGTCGTGGGGATCCAAGAAGCAATCGAGTGTGTCTCTCTTCACGAGCGAAGCGGAGTACATTGCGCTCAGTCTGGCAAGTGGGTGCACAAGCTTCTGTGTGAGATCCTCGACGCTGCAGGCGAAGACATCCCGGATCTGAAGATTTTCGAAGACAATCAGTCGTGCATCAAGATGACGAAGAACCCTGTGAACCATGGCCGCGCGAAGCACATCGACATCAAGTACCACCACATCCGTGATGAAGTCAAGCGCGGTGAAGTGATCGTCGAGTACTGCGAGACTACGACCATGCTGGCCGACATCTTGACCAAGGGACTCGGCGGACCTCGTCACAAGGACTTAACGACGGCTCTTGGCGTTCAAGCGTGTTCGCATTGAGAGGGGCTGTTGCAGGTGATCCAATACGATCCCGCAATGATTACGGTAAGATGTTTACGCCACCGATGATTAGACGAGTAGGATGATCTGACGAGTACAGAGGTGATTGATGCACCAAATGATTGGATGCAGACTAGGTATAGAAGACAGTGTAATCTTATATCAATCAATCACTTCTGAATTTCCATTCTACCCCTCAAGTGACTTCCCTCGCCTCGGTCTCCTCGCCTCAAGCTTCGGCAGTCCTCCCCTCGCAAGACAACCTCTACCACGACCTTCTTCATATCCTACGATCACATGACACTGGCTACATGGCTGATCCCTAACTTGGTTCCCCTAACCCTGATCCGGGCTGATGCGATACTTAATCGGGAGCTGATGCGATACTTAATCGGGAGCCGATCGCCCCGTGATCCCGCTTGATCTGGGGAGTCAGGATCAGGCCGATGGAGGTGTCCAAAGGGTCGGGTTGAGTCGTGAGTCGATGAGAACCGGCCTCGTACTTAGTCGGAGGCGATCGCCGCGCGATCCCACTTGGTCGATGCCCGAAGAGCCAGGATCAAGCTCGTAGAGAGACCCGCGTCGAGCCTTGAGCCCAATTTAGCATGGAGTCGATCTCGCACTCTATCCGGAGGCGATCCTGCTTGGTCATCTTCCGGAGAACCCAGATCACACTTTTGGCAAAGCCAAGGGTGTCGTCACCACTTCCTTCTACCTTGATCCCCTTTGACAATCGCCCCACTGCCACAGATCATCGGCGCCAGAACTCCTGAAGTCGCCATCTGTTCCTGCCTGAGTCCCACCTGATTCACCCCGTCACATTTGCTCTCCGGAGCGCAGATCGGGGCTGCTGGAGTCGTTGTGACGTCCCCGGGTCGGAGGCCATCCTCTTGGTCCGTTGTCCGGTGGCGACCCGCTGCGACTGTTCCCAGTCGGGATCCACCATGCCGTTATCTGACTCACCTCAAATCTGGGTATCACAGATAGTCCCTGTCGCTCCCTCCGGCTCTCCCGACTTCGTGGCTGGGATCACCTATCCCGGGAAATCTTCTTATTCACTTCACCACACTAGCTACAAACTATTTGCCAAGGTGCTCGCTACACGACTACAGAGATTCATCGGACGGTTGATCGGCAACACACAGCAGATGAACCGGTCGGAGAAGGATCCACGAAGAATGGATACTTTTACTCGGTGATCATGATGCTTGCCCATTTGGAATCTTCGATCAGTGATGCGCTGCTATCTGAGGGTGATAGTGCTGGGATTTTATTGCTCGATTTCGCAAAGCCGTGGATAGGCTCTATATGCTCGAAGCTACGACAATTTGGCTTCGCCGCAGAATTTGTACATTTGATTGAACGGCTCCACGTGCATACGTCGGCGCGGTTTTTCGTTAATGGAGAGCTATCGAGACCATTCGAGGTCAAGTCGGGGATAAGGCAGGGTGCCCGTTGGCGCCTTTGCTCTTCATACTGGCAGCGGAACTGTTAGGCCTCGCTTTAGCTACAGTTTGGCAATATCTCGGTCTGCGTATGCAGCCAAGCAAAGCAAGTATATTTTTCTCAACAAGACCGTAAATCGTGAGTAGTGGCGTGGGGTTCCAGTCCTATCGGTGCGATATCTAGGATACGAAGTGGGCTTGGGGGATATGCACAAGTATAACTGGGCGAAACAAGTCAGCAGCGTTAAACGGCGAATGGCGACTGCTAAACATGCGGCCACTACGGTGCGGGATCGCGTGGATCTGCTCAATGCGGTAGTCTTGCCCTCAATTCTGTTCACAGCCAAAGTGTTCCCACCCTCGCAAACGATCCTACAGCAACTCATCAACATGCAGAAGCAGTTTTTGTGGCACCGCCAGGTTATTGATGATCCAAGCCGCCACAAGATGTCTCCCATATTGGTATTCACCCCGAAGGGGGCAGGCGGACTGGGGCTAGCGGACATTTCGGTGGCGATTCAGGCACAGCGCGCAAAAGATACGCTGCTCTGGCTTCTCAGTCGCAGGGATATTTACTCCGATGCGTGGTTGGCGTGGACAGGAGTCTTCGCGTCATCGACTGGAGAACTGGGTGTATCGCCACGACGGACCCGAGCGATGGGTACGGGGTGGACCTCGCGGAGACGAACGCTACAACTCGATATGGGTCCTTTAATCGCACCATCTCCTGCGGAAGCACTCGTTCGCCAACAAATAACGAAGCAGAAATTACCGGAACTCGCAGCAGATGTAGCGAGAGATGAGGCCAGTACAACTCGTCAACCCGTTTCGAGAGAGGCGATCACGGTGAACGTGGACCTGAGGGATATTCCACTGCCTAGCGACTCCAGTAGAAATTGCTGCATTCTGGGGTAGGTTTACGTGGGCAGACAATCCTTGACTTCCCGATAGCAATGCCTCCACGTTGACCCGACGTAAGTACGAACGCATCCAAGCCACGCGAATTGAAGTCTTTCAATTTACTCGAACCACGGCAACGCTATTTACCGCGCAAGTACCGACAACGGCCGGATTCGAACGGGGCCATACTATTGTGAAGCTACAGCGCTGGCTTATTGCGATCCTACTCAACTATCCACGGTTAAATATTGGGGATGTGCTCGGGCATCCCCCGCCGCTGCAGCTACGACGTCCGCCAGTGCTCGACCACCAGAACCTATGGGAGCTACGCGACTGTCACGTTATCCAAGGGGCGGGCATTACCCTGCAACAACAGGCCAATGAGCTTGTATGGGCGGTTGTCGATCAGGAAAGCGCGGCTTCGGATGTGAAGAAACTGCGAGAAAACTCAGGAGGGGTGTGTTTCTGGCAAACCCACTCATCCATGCCTTCCCCTGGGCAGTGCCCAAAACCACACGCAACAAGGCCCTTGTCTGGAAACTCAAGCAGCAGATCAAGCGGCGATTCAAAGGGTGTAAAGACCGGTGCAAACTGTCTGTACTGGAAAAGTGGAGAACAATGGGGCAGAACGGGTCCGAGGGCTGCAGAGTCAAACTCCTGGCGACTCTGGGCTCACTGGAAATCTGATAACCAACTATCAGGTGTGGGTGAACTATCGGCTTGCAGCACAGCAGCTCAATATCCACTACGCGGGGTGGCAGGAGGAGCAGAGGTGTCCGCTGGATACGCGCTGACCAGAAGGACGGACAACGCTCACACATATCGTGGGACTGCTCAAGAGCTCAAGCATTCTGGAAAAAGTTACTGACTCATTGGCTGGATCAGGAAGTTACAGACGGTGGGCTTGCAGCATACAAAGACTTCCTATCGTCTAGAACTCGACCGCCCATTGGCAGCCAGTCTCCAAGAGCGCGTCATTCATCTCTATGGGCAGTGGACTGTGGAATATGAAGCAGCTTTGGGACGGATTTGGTGATTTTTGTAGCTACGGAATAGCCATACTCTGGCCGGTGCGGAACCATGGCGTAAACATCTTACCGTAATCATCGCGGGATCGTATTGGATCACCTGCAACAGCCCCTCTCAATGCGAACACGCTTGAACGCCAAGAGCCGTCGTTAAGTCCTTGTGACGAGGTCCGCCGAGTCCCTTGGTCAAGATGTCGGCCAGCATGGTCGTAGTCTCGCAGTACTCGACGATCACTTCACCGCGCTTGACTTCATCACGGATGTGGTGGTACTTGATGTCGATGTGCTTCGCGCGGCCATGGTTCACAGGGTTCTTCGTCATCATGATGCACGACTGATTGTCTTCGGAAAATCTTCAGATCCGGGATGTCTTCGCCTGCAGCGTCGAGGATCTCACACAGAAGCTTGTGCACCCACTTGCCAGACTGAGCGTAATGTACTCCGCTTCGCTCGTGGAGAGAGACACACTCGATTGCTTCTTGTATCCCCACGACACAGGTCCGCCAAGAACTTGAAACAGATAGCCCGATGTTGACTTGCGGCCACTGTGGTCACCAGCCCAGTCTGCATCCGAATAGCCACGAAAGTCAATTCCCTTTGGCCGGCAAAACGAAGTCCATGCGACTTGGTGCCTTGAAGGTAACGGAAGATGCGCTTGACTACAATCCAGTGCTCGACTTGAGGGTTCTCCATGAAGCGCGAAACGTAACCGACTGCAAAAGCAATGTCCGACGTCATCAAGTGCATGAGAGCACCGACAGCTTCACGGAACGGCGCATCCAACTTGGTCGAGACGTCACTGGCAACGAGCTTCATGGCGTTGAGGTCGACTGGACTGGCAGCAGGTTTGCAGTTCTGCATGCCAAAGCGCTCCAGGATGTCGTTGATGTAGCGAGCTTGGGACAACGTGACGCTGCCATCTGCGTTGTCAAACACTTCGATGCCCAGAATGAAGGAACACTTGCCGCTGTCGGTCATCTCGAATCGTGCCTTGAGCTGCTTCTTGACTTCAGCAATGATCGTCGAAGAGCTTCCGGTCACCAAAACATCGTCGACGTACACCAGCATCAGAACGCAGTCACCGTCGACAACCTTGATGTAGAGGCACGGATCGTAGCTCGAAACGCGAAATCCGATGGAGCGCACATACTCGTCGAAGGTCTCATTCCACACTCGAGCTTGCTTGAGACCGTAGATCGCCTTGAGCAGTTCCACGCAGTCGTAGCCGTCATCAAGTTCCACGCCTTCTGGAACACTGCAGAACACCTTCTCCTTCATCAAGCCGTACAGGAACGCCGTGACGACATCAAGTTGGTCGAGGGGCCAATTGAAGAATTTGGCCACAGCGATGATCATTCGCAGCGTGACGTACTTGACCACCGGCGAAAACGTCTCGGTGTAGTCGATGCCGTACTTCTGCACAAATTCTTTCGCGACAAGTCGAGCCTTGTATTTCTCGGGATGGACCCGTCGGCTTTACGCTGGATCTTGAACACCCACTTGGTTCCGACTGCGCGTTGGTTGTTCGGTAATTTGGCGCCACGAAACACTCCACGAAGTCGCATCGACTTGAGTTCTGCTCGGATCGCCTTGCGCCAGTGGACTTGGTCTTCGCCGCTCACAGCATCTTGGAACGTCTTCGGCTCGGCGCTGTCACTCGTCTCCGCTGCATTCGCACTCGCATGCCAGTTCATCGGCTGAGTCGAGTCATCATCATCATTGTCTTCAGATTTGGCTTCTTGATGGTCGGAGTCCGGAGCGCTTGCTTCTTCTAATCCAGCACTGCGACGCGGTCGACGAACATGTTCACGATCCTCGGCGTTAGAACGAGCCTTGCGTTTTCCCGCCTGCTTGAATTCACGCGTTCCATGGTCGTTCGAAATCTCGAGGTCTTCAAGGATATCCGCAGCATCTTCGACATCTTCATCATCATCAACAACATTGGCATCGTCGAAGGTCGATTCGTCGAAAGTGACATCGCGAGAAATCACTACCTGGCCCGCCTCGATGTCATAAACGCGATACGCCTTCGAACGGTCTTCGTAGCCCATGAAAATTCCTTCACGAGCCTTGGGGTCCCACTTGAGTCGCTTCTCCTTTGGCGTCAGGACGTAGGCCTTGCAGCCGAAAACGCGCATGTGCTTCACGTTGGGCTTCCTCTTGTACACAATATCAAGCGGCGTCTTCCCTGGGACCTTGGGTGATGGCAGTCGATTCTTGATGTAAATTGCCGTCATCGCCGCTTCCGCCCAAAAACGTCTTGGTCCAAACGTGCGAAGTGAAGCATGCTGCGCCCGATAGTCACAATCGTCCGGTTGGCGCGTTCCGCAGTAGCATTCGTCTGATGCGCATATCGAACCGTCGGCTGGACTTCAATGCCATGATTGTCGTAAAAGGCCTTGAGCGAGTTGGTCGCGAACTCCTTGGCACCGTCAGGACGCACGAATCTTGACTCCTGGCATCGAATTGGCGCTCCACTTTAGCGATGAACTTGCGCAGACAGTCTCCACCCTCCGACTTGGCGCGCAAACAGAAGCCCGTCATGCAGCCGCGGGCTTCGTCAGTGATCAGCAGTAGATACTTGCTGCCACCAAGCGACTCTTTCTCCATGGCGCCACAAAGGTCGAAGTGCAGGAACTCGAATGGCTTGTACTTGGGCTTGTCCGGGTTACTCGGAAAGGGTTTTTGGACCATCTTCCCTTGCTGACACCCGCGGCATCCGCTTGAGTTCTTCGACGAGGTCGGCATTTTTGCGCCCGTCACCATGTCTGCAGCGGGGCTGCGTAGGCACAGAGGAAGTTTAGTTGACTCGTAGAGTTCTGCTTGCAAGGCACTAGCCTTCGGTTTTATACAAGAACCAAGTAGTCCACTAAATACGGGACTCACAGAGTCAGTGTCCATATAATAAAGGAACTAACACTAACTATGTAAAATGCAAACTGAATTATATTGACTTTTATTGCACTAGTCCTAAATGTGATGGATTTAGTATCTAGCATACTAAATCCTAATCAAAATGCAATGTGTGGCTCTCAGCCAACCCCCCCTCACATGGGTACATGTGACGTGTGAGATACGATGTGTCATACACAGATCTGTGACGTGTGACCTGGCCGGTGTATACCACACCAACTGTAGCCAGGGCGCGCAGCGCCGTGTAACCCCGTTACACCCTCCCACCAAACCGTGGATACGCAGTATCTACAACTGCAGGTATAACTGCCTTGTCAAGGCCTGTCACCGGCAACTTTTCGATAAAAGAAATCTCTCAACGAGCGTGCGCGCTGGCTCAACGAGCACATTCTCCCATTCGCCCCAGCGAGCCTACCGCCCTCGGTGTCCAGGTCCTGGCGTCTCCGCCTCAGCGCCTCTGAGGCGGAGTCTCCAGGCTTTCCTGACTGAGCCCCCGGCTCCTCTCACGCTCTCCGTTTCGGAGTATTTCGCGGCGTCTCGCCTTCACTACGGAGCGATGTTCAAGGCCAACCCAACTACAAGTGGTAGCGGTGGCTCGCCGTTCGAGAACTCGACAGCGTCGCCGACGCGCGACCCACGTCGCTCTCCTGCTGAGGACGGCGAGGTCGAAGTGGACTATGAGGAGTCCGAACAGGGCGATGCCCCTGCGTCTCCTGCTCCTGCGAGCTCTCGGACGACTCTGCGCTCTCCACGTGATCCGCGTCGGTACACGCTTCCTCGGCAGCTGCATCAGCCCAATCCATTCCCGGAGGGACCTTCGAGCCTCGTGCTCAACGCGTTACGCAACGCACCACCACTTCCTGCTCGCGATGAGCCAGAGTCGCTCAGGGGTCGAAGACGCGATCACCAACCCTCTGGATGAGGCACAGGAGACCTCTATGAGCGGTGCTCCAGAGTCACGTCGACCGGTCCAACGGGACATCGTGGGGACTTCGTCGCGACGCGACTACGGCTTCGAGTCTCGTGACCCTGCCGAGCAGGTGAAACAGTTAATGGCGCAAACCTGCACGGATACGCCATAGGCGCTGCACCTCGCACCGTGGCTGAGACTCAGCAGCGGCAAGGGCTCCATGAGCGTTTCCTGACCCCGCAGGTATGCACACTCGTCGAGTATCGACAACGCTGGGATAAGCAACGACGGCGCGAGTCTGTGCCTCAGATGAGGACGTATCCGCTGCTCCTCCAGACCGGAGAGACGTCCAGGGACTATATGGTCCATGTGGCCACTTGGGCCGAAGCTTCACGGAAGCTCGCGTCATTCGATCGGCTCATGGAGAGCTGCTCCGAGGTGGACGTCCGCCTCGCCCGAGGTCTACTCTTCCAATACGCGAAGCTACGCGTGCGGCCCGGCCGCTTTCCTCGTCACACGACGGCAGTGGCTCCCGTCTCTCAGGCCACTATCTCTGCTTCGCAGGACGCTCCTCCGGTCTCCGAAGGAGACTCACTGGCTGTGCCAGCCACGGACCAGATCCTGAGCTCGGCTGCTAGCCCGTCAGCTTCCCACACTAGTGGTGAGAAGCGGGTGTCGACCGAGTGGTCGACCTTGAGCCCTTCGGGCGCCTCCGATCTTCGCGATCAAAAGTGTCCACGACGTCAGGGCAGTCCTGCCTCAGGGGCCCTTCAAACTCCCACGAGTTTTGGGAATGAGGATACCCACGCCACTTCACCAGATACTAGTTTTGACTACGGTGGCGACGCCGCGCCATCAGGCGCTCCACGTGGTAATGGGGAGTCCCCTGCTTACCGAGCAACGGCGGAGGAGGCCGATTCGATGAGTGTGATGAGCGCTATTTGTCGCAGCGCGCCTGGTATCAACTCGATCGCTCGATCGGTACTCTCCAGAGTCCGACTCAGTCTCTTCAGGGGAACATGGAGAGCTTTTGGCATTCGCATGCCCGTTTCGCTCGTGACATAGAGGAGATTGAAAGCCGGGTGGCTTGGCTCGAAGGTCCTCAGTCCCTGACTGCTCGCCTGCACCAGAAGGAGCTTCAGCTCGCTGAGCTGCGGGGTCAGGTGACGTTGCTGCTGCAGATGACGCAGCCTGGGCGCGTGTCGTCGGCGCCAGCGCCTCCGCGCTCACCCCCGCGGGGTCCCGATATGGCTTAAGCAAGCCGACGTAGAACACAGGGTGTGTTCGCATCCGCTTTGGCAAGTCAAGCGTGTATGCCAGGCCCTTCTTGGCCACGACCGTAAATGGTCCGATGAAGCGCGGACGCAATTTCGTCTTAAAGACACTCGACACTGCATGTGTAGGTAGGTTCTTAGCGTTTAATAAAACTTGGTCACCGACCCACACATTGCCTCTACCTTTTGCATCAGCTTGTTCCTTCTGAACGTCTTGGCTATCAGCCATCGCGTCACGCACACGGCGTAATACGCTCAATCTCACCGAGAGGAAGTCATCGACTTGTTTACGCACAGCAGAATGTAACGGGGTTACACGTACAAGTGGTTGTAACATTTGTATCTATAACAGTTATGATAACTGTTAGAGGTTGGAAATGGACCTCAGACTTGGTGTGCTGTACACACCAAAGGATACATGGGCGAACCACATTATTGGATGGTTCGTGTGCATTTGTGCATATTATTTGTAGAAAGTAACGGATTTCTCCCAATCACTGAGCAGAGTTTCTGCCAACGTGGTTGGCAGACCCTTTAGAAATAGATAACAAACAGTTTTAGAAGGTTCATAATTGGCTTATGCCAAATTCAATAACAGTTCTCATTTTACGGTATTTTGCAGTTTAATTTAGTTATATTTGATTTAATTATACTTATTTAAATAAGTATACCTAAATTAAGTCTATTCTAATTGCACGCTTCCTCATACACGTAAGCGCACGTGTACGCCATCTAATAGGTCTAGGTAGACCCATTACACCTGGTAGCACTTTGTAGTCCGTCCCACGACCGACTGCAGTTCGTTCGTATGGAGTCATACGAACGCGGGGTCGAGAACTCCCCAATGGATCAGGGATCCACTGGGACCCCACACATGTCCGTGACGCGCACGGACTGTGCCCACCTGTCGGACCCAGAGTGGGAAGCTCTCCAAAGACTTTCGCAAGTCATTGGAGAGGCGGCGGTAGCGACGATGCTTCGTACGCTATCGCCGACAGAGCAACATGGTGTTGCTCTGGGGTACATTGTTAAGGAGCAACGGGATGTTGCTGCCTCGGTGGCTTCTCCGAAGCCACGCGTGGAGTCGTTGACACTCCACATGAGTACCTACACGGGGACGGAGGACGAGACCCTCCTTTGTTGGCTTGTCGAACTTGATACAGCCGTTGCGGCTCGACGTATCGTCGATCCGATGTCGAAGGTCGCGTTCGCCATGTCATGTCTTGGCGGACGTGCGAGGAGTTGGGCCTATGGGCACCGACTCTCGGATCCTACGTGCTTCAGCACGTACGAGGAGTTCAAGGAGGAACTCAAGGTTGCGTTTGAGCCTCCGAAGAACGAGTTCGGATCGAGAGCGGAGTTTTTCGATCTGCAACAGGGCAAGGATGATGTTCACACCTTTGCCCAGCGTGCTCGATACTTGGTATCGAACATAGTGGCCAACCCGATCGACGAGGCGACCAAGGTCGTCACGTTCATGAAGGGACTAAGAGATGGTCCCATCAAAACATATCTCTTTCGAGAGTATCCGAATACTCTCGAAGAGGCGATCAGCCTTGCGATACAAGAGGAGTTTAGCCGGCGTCAAGCTAAACTCCATGCGAACGCGCCGAAGCCGGCGCGTCCTGTTGCGAAGACGGGAGGTCCGGAACCTATGGACCTCTCGAGTGCTACGACTGCTGGTCAACAGCAGCGTAAGAACGTCAAGGTTCGATGTTACCTGTGTGGTAACATCGGTCACTATGCACGCAAGTGCACAGCGGGCGGGCGTTCAAAAAACTCCAAGGAACCAGTAGGCGCGGGGCGTCCTACTGGTAATGCAGTCTCGCGTGTCGAACTCGGACACGCGACGCTGAAGGCTGCTGCCCCCAGCGAGAAGGTTTCTCGCTGCGAGATGCAAGATGACAAGCCAGGCCTTGTCATCCTGAACGTGATGTCGAAGAGAGTGAACTCTCTTCGTGCCCTAGTGGACTCGGGCGCGTCGAACAACTTTGTTCGACAGGGAAGTCTTCGAAGGCTTGACTTCGAAGAGACCGACACGCCTCGCGGCGTGTTGGAGGGCGGTTGGCAACAGGTGCCACCGTAAGGAGTGAGAAGCGCGTGGTCCGTGTGCGCTTCTCTTACAAACGAAGGACGTTTGTAGAAGACCTTATCGTCTTGGATCTAGACGATAAGTTCGACTTGGTATTAGGCATGCCGTGGCTTGTACGGCATGACCCGGTGATCAACTGGGAGAAGCGTACGCTCGTACGCTTCAACAACGCATGCGCGACAGAGAGCGATGGCCCTGTCAGTGCTGCACATGCACCAGGCGGTGCATGTGATTCCTCAGTTGAGGCAGCAGCATCCGCCGCTGCCTCCGATCGCCGCCGGCGACCATAAACGACTGCGGGAGTCGTTGTGAGAAAATGTGTGTCGACTCAGAAATCTGAGCCGAAGGGTCGCGGTCACATGAGTGATGGTCAGGTGAATGTGAATCACCTGACGCATAAACATCTGAATGATGTTTGTCACATGAGTGATGGTCAGGTGAATGCAATTCACCTGAGAGAAGGGGTATTACCGGTATCCTTGGAGGTACTTCAAGCCTCCAAGGGTCGCGCCGACGACGTCGCGTCAACTCTGGGAGTTGACGAAATAAATAAAATTCGGGGAACCGAAAGGCGTGCGTCAGCTCTGGGAGCTGACGCCACTGGCGCGTCGCTGCTAGTTCTGGGAACTAGCGATCGTGCATCAGCTCCGGGAGCTGATGATGCGTGTAGAGGCGAACTTTCGCTGCTAGTTCCGGGAACTAGCGATCGTGCGTCAGCTCTGGGAGCTGACGATACGTGTACAAGCGAACACTCGCTAGCGCAGGAAGCTAGCGAGAGCACGTCGACTCCGGGACTCGACGATGCGGTTGCTTCATCCGCTCCGGGGGCGGATGGAGGCGCAGCGGTTCAGGGAACCGACTGCGCGGCAGGAGGTGCTGGCGGTTGCAAACGCCCAGCACCCGAACAACCTGCGTGCTCACGTGCAGCAGCGCTGCACGCGATGAGCGGCACTCAAGCCGGGCTTGATAGTGCGAGTCAGCGGAAGGAATCCGCTGACGATTGCGATAACGTCCCGTCCAAGGTGCGATGCCTTGGACGTGGGAGCACCTGGAGCCGGGCTCCATGGTAGATCTTCGCGGCGCAAGCTCAGGAGTTGCGCGAGTCTCAGTCCGGGACTGAGACGGGTGTATCTGCAGTGCAGACACCGAGTGTCGAGACGTTGAACGTCTTGACACGTACTGGTACTGGGTTACAGTACCAGAGGATGCGGTTGGAGAATCCGCCGACGAGTGCGTCGGCGTTGACCGCACTTCCAACGATGAGTTGGAAGCGCTTCGCGCGGGACTTGTACGATGGACGCATCGAACAAATTTGCATTCTCTCGGATATCGAGAGAGTGGATCGCGAAGCCGAGGAGCTGAAGCAGCTCGTCGTCGATGGCATCACTGAGGGCGATGACCCCTCAGTGCGAAGACTAAGAAACAGCGCTTCGAAGAGCAGAGTTGGGACTCGTTGAGGTCGAGTCCCTACTACGAAGTTCTGCGGGAGTACAAGGATGTACTCCCGGACGAGATTCCTTCGGAGCTTCCGAAGGACAAGGGCGTACAGCACGAGATTGATCTCGTGCCGGGCACGAAGTACTGTGTTACACGGCAGTGGCCACTGCCGCGTGAACAAGTGCAAGCGATCGACGACTTCTTTGAAAGTCGTCGTCTTGCAGGTCAAGTGCGGGAGTCAAAGTCCCCGCACAGTGCTCCAACGTTCTGTGTTAAGAAACCACAGGGCGGCTGGCGCATCGTTCATGCGTATAACAAGCTGAACGATGCGACGATACCGGCGCAGACGCCGATACCGCGAAAAGATGTCATCATCGATTCGATGGCCTTGAGCACTATCTTCAGTGCTCTAGATCTGCGTGATGGATTCTATCAGATCCTCATGCGTGAGAGGGACATCCCTCTCACTGCGGTAAACACTCCAAGCGGTATGCTTTGGGAGTGGCTCGTCATGCCACAGGGGCTTAAGAACGCCCCTGCGACGTTCAATAGATGCGTGACACATCTATTGCGCTCGGTGCGCGACTTCGCACCGAGCTACTTCGACGACGTGTTCGTCCACAGCCGGGCTGTGAACGGGAAGACGGACATTGAGATGCACAAGGTGCATCTCCGGAAGCTGCTAGAGCTTATGAGGAAACATAAGCTCTATGCGAACCTGAAGAAGTGTATCTTCGGGGCGAGCGAGATACCCGTGCTGGGGTGTCTCGTGGGGAAAGACGGCGTGCGCCCTGACCCAGAGAAGGTCAGAGTGATCAATGAATGGCCCACGCCATCCAATGTGAAGGAACTGAGGCAGTTCCTTATTTGCCACGTACTTGTGCAAGTACGTGGAGAACTATGCGGGCAAGATTCGCCCGTTGTCACAGCTTCTCAAGAAAGAAGCTGAGTGGATTTGGACGACCGAGTGCGAGGATGCATTCGGTGCAGTCAAGCAGGGCTTGACTGAAGCGCCGATCTTGGCCGTGGCGGACCAAGATCGTCCATTCCACGTAGTGTGCGATGCATCCGACTTCGCAATCGGATGTGCATTGATGCAACACGATCACGAAGGGCGTGATCGTGTAGTCTACTATCAATCGCGTCAGCTGAAGCCAGCTGAGCGTAACTATTCCGTACATGACAAGGAGCTCCTTGCCATGAAGTATGCACTCGCAAAGTTCCGAGTGTATCTACTTGGGAGTAGACCATTCGTGGTCTATACAGACCACGCATCATTGCGTACGGCGATTAAGTCGCCGCACATCTCGCAACGTATGGCGAGATGGTTGTCCTTCTTCGCGGAGTACAACTTCCGGGTGGAGTACAAACCCGGAAGACTCAATGTAGTGGCCGACGCGTTATCGCGTCGACCTGACTACGCGGAGACGGTCGACGCCAACGCAGTTGGCGTGCCGTCGTCAACGTTGATTGACGACGTGAAGAACGCGTATGCAAGGGATGCAGACGCGAAGGGGCTGCTGGAGTTCCTCGCAGCATCTTCCGACGTGGCACGTCGGAAGCTAACCCCTCATCTTCGAGCTCATGTACACCGCTATCGTGTACACGAAAGACTACTGTTGTACAGTGCAGTAGACGACAATGCTGATCGCATTGTCGTTCCGAATGATCACAACCTCCGGTTGAGGATCATGTTCGAGTATCACGATGCCCCCACGGCAGGGCATCCGGGTCGTGAGAAGACGTACACTCTTCTCACGCGTGACTTCTACTGGTACCACCAGTACAAGTGGGTGCGCAAGTACGTACGTGCTTGCGAGGTTTGTCAACGCGTGAAGCCTGCGCAGTTCTCGCAGGCTCCTCTTCAATCACTACCGACTCCGTCGGAGTGTTGGCAGTCCATGTCCATGGACTTTGTCTTCGGTCTTCCGCCTGACAGCAAGCGGAGGACGGGCATCGTTGTCTTTGTGGACAGATTCAGCAAGATGGTTCATCTTGCTGCCGTCCCGGCTACTGTTACAGCCGCGCAGACTGCGCGACTGTTTGTTGACATGGTGTTCAAACACCATGGCATGCCGCTCGACATTGTGTCGGACCGTGATCCACGCTTCACAGCGCGGTTCTGGCAAGAAGTGTTTACACTTCTTGGCTCACAATTATCAATGTCGACTGCGGATCATCCGCAGACGGACGGACAGACCGAACGTGTCAACCGCGTACTGGGTGACACGCTGATGAGCTACGCTCACTCGTTCCCGCATTGGAGCGAGTGCTTGCCGATGGCAGAGTTTGCCATCAACAACTCGGTGCATGCCTCGACAGGGCATACACCGTTCTACGTGAACGCCATGAGACATCCACGATTGCCGAGCATGCTCGGCGGGGTAGTTTCCTCCTTAAGGGGGGGAGGATCTACGGTTGCGTCCGAACAACCGCAGAATGCAACTGATAGCAGCACACTATCAGCTGCGGTGACGCGTGCGACGTCTCGGTCTAGCAGGAACGAGCGCGCGATGTCTGTGCCGGGCACAGACATGAGAGATGATAGCGAGCGGGCAGGGCCTGCTGCTGACAAGGGCGACAAGCTGAAAGGATTCAGCTCGGGTGCGCTAGACTTTGTCCAGCGAAGACAAGCCGTCATACGGTTTGTCCAGGATGCTATCGCAGCTTTTGTCGATCGACAGAAGCTGAACGCAGATAATGTTGGTAGGGGCAACATAAATGAATTCAAATTGGGTTCATTGGTTTTGTTAGCTACACAAAACCTGCCTAAACATGCAGTGTCTGACTTTGGAGCAAGCAAGCTTGCTCCAAGATTCATTGGGCCGTTCAAAGTACTTGAACGGCATGGTAACGCGTACCGGCTGGACATACCGTCCAGCATGAGGCTCCACCCGACCTTCTACGTCGGGCGGTTGAAGCCGTACGTGTAGCACGGGCTACCTATGGCTGGTAGTCCGACTGAGGAGTGCGAGAGGCCTGGAAGGCCTTCTCGAGACCGTCGACACGGTCGATCAACCGGTTCACTCTCGTCCCAAGACCGGACGAGAGGTTCGAGGCAGTCTGAGCTGCCTCGCAGACCTCAGCACGGAGGACACGAACCTCCTGCTTCAGAGCAGCTATCTCAGCGCTCTGTGTCTGCTCCAGCGCAGCAACTCGATCGTGCAGGGCACGATCGTCATGGTCATAGCGTTGACCATGCGGAGGGAGTGTTCCCACCCCCTCCGCCGCCGTTGCGCGACGCGCGTGGAGCGATCCGCTGGATTGTGGAGCGGATCGTGGCTCATAAGAGAACGAACTCTCAAGGGGTTCGTTTTCGTATTCGGTGGAGAGGATTTCCTCCCCATCGAGATACATGGGAGCCGCGGAACGTCCTGATGGAGGACGTTCCGGAAATGGTGATGGCGTACGAAGCCCACCGTAACTTGCAGGGGTAAGCCCTGCACGAGGAGTGCTGCGGTCAGCCACAGCACTCGAAGCTCCGCGTGGCTCGAGACGACCACGAAGCTCTTTGATGTGATCGGGTACTTATTTAAATAAGTATAATTAAATCAAATATAACTAAATTAAACTGCAAAATACCGTAAAATGAGAACTGTTATTGAATTTGGCATAAGCCAATTATGGACCTCCTAAAACTGTTTGTTATCTATTTCTAAAGGGTCTGCCAACGTGTGGTTGGCAGAAACTCTGCTCAGTGATTGGTAGAAATCCGTTACTTTCTACCAATAATATGCACAAATGCACACGAACCATCCAATAAATGTGGTTCGCCCATGTATCCCTTGGTGTGTACAGCACGCACCAAGGTCTGAGGTCCATTGCAACCTCTAACAGTTATCCTAACTGTTAGAGTTACAAGTGGTACAACCACTTGTACGTGTAACCCCGTTACACCATCCCCCCGTTAAGATTCGACGTATCGGTCTTGATACGTCAATCAACAGAACTTGACAAGACCGCCAAGTTCCCGAGAGAAATCCGAGTTCATTTCGCAATGGACTCGCCAACGCCCACGTCTCCGTCCGCTTCTGCGGACACGCAAGCCTCTCCTGCTGCTTCTGCAGCAGGAACAACAACATCAGCAGTGCCTACTAGCACTGCTGCTTCCAGCGGTTCGACAGAGAAGCTCTCTGTCACCGTCTACCATGCTCTCCACAAGGAGAAGCAAGCGAAGAAGACTTCTTCTTCGCTAGCAGGGATCAAACACCCTGCTGGCGTATCGCGAGTGCGTTGCTGCAGCTCGCGATCGCTACTACACTTACACCACTCGTGGTAAGTGTGAACGCCTCCATGATCTGTCCATGGAAGCGGGGATCGCATGTGCCGTTCCCTTTGGCACACTCTGCCCGTGTTGCCAGCCCGCCAGCAGCACGCCTCTCTGAAAGTGATCTCGGACGCGCGGATGCGCAAGGCCGTTCACGTAGAACGGGGTGAAGCCTGTCGAGGCATGTACCGCATTGTTCAGTGCGAACACGACGAGAGGGAGCATAGCGCTCCAGCGCTTCGGCGTGTCGGCGCATACGCTGCGGAGGATGTCCTCCAGGACACGGTTCACGCGTTCAGTCTGACCGTCGGTCTGCGGATGGTCCGCCGTGGACATGTCCAGTCGAGTGCCAAGCACCTTAAAGACGGACGTCCAGAAGTGACCCGTGAAACGGGGGTCTCGATCCGAGACAATGGTCTCTGGCAGCCCATGCTGGCGGAAGACCCGATCGATAAAGATCGTCGCTGTACCAGCGCCATCGACGGTGTCCGGCACAGCCGCTAGGTGAGCCATCTTGCTCAGACGGTCAACAAAGACTACAACGCCCGTGTTGCCTGCCGTATCCTTCGGCAGGCCAAACACAAAGTCCATACTTATGGATTGCCAACACCCAGAGGGTACAGGCAAGCTCTCCAAAGGCGCTGCCGCGTGCGGTGAGGGTTTAACCCGCTGACACGTCTCGCGCGTGTGCACATATGTGCTGACCCACTTGTACATTTTCGGCCACCAGTTGGTGGAGCTCACCGAGCCATAGGTCTTCTCGCGACCGAGGTGGCCGCTTGTGGGCGTGTCGTGGGCCTCATAGAGGATACGGTACTTCAGAACCTCATCGTGAGGAACTACCACACGTGGTGGGTCATTCTGACCCGTGCTGTAGTACAGCAGACCGCCTTCCAGGCTATAGCGTTGGAGTCTCGCCTTTAGGCGTCGTGACAGAGTCACCTTTGAGTCCTTAAACTCATCGCTCCCTAGAGCTTGAAGCAGCGCGACACAAGAGTCGTCCTGAGCGTACGCTGCTCGAACCATGTCCGTCACGGACGACGTCACCGAGGTGACATGAGATAACTCATAGTCCGAGCGACGTGATAACGCGTCAGCGAGGACGTTCTGCCTGCCAAGCTTGTACTTCACCTCGAAGTTATACTCCGCAAAGAAGGAGAGCCATCGGGCCATCCTCTGCGAGAGGTGAGGCGACTGCGTCGCTGTGCGTAGTGACGCATGATTCGTGTAGATCACAAACGGCTTGGAGCCGAGCAGGTGAACCCTGAATTTGATGAGAGCGTACTTCATCGCAAGTAGCTCCTTGTCATGAACTGGATAGTTCTTCTCAGCAGCCTTGAGCTGCCGAGACTCAAACGCAATGACGCGTTCGCGCCCGTCGGCGTCCGCTTGTAGCAAAGCACTGCCGATGGCAAAGTCCGAGGCGTCACAGACGACGATGAACGGACGATCGGGGTCTGGCAACGCCAGTATCGGTGCCTGAAGCAGGCTATCCTTGATACGAGTGAACGCACTCTCGTGCTCAGCACGCCATACCCATTCGGCATCCTTCTTAAGGAGATCCGACAGTGGCCGAGCCAACTCAGCGTTGGCTCAGCGTAGTTCTCGCTGTACTTGTGCATGTAGTTGGACAAGCCCAGCCACTTACGCAAGTCCTTCTGGTTCAAGGGAATCGGCCAGTCCACAATGGCCTTGACCTTTGCTGGATCAGCACGAAGGCCATGCTTCCCAATGAAGCACCCTAGGAAGGGGATTTCTTCCGCGCCAAAGACGCACTTGTCTGCGTTGGCGTACAGTTTGTTCGTGCGCATGCACTCGAGCACAGCTCTCACGTGTTCCACGTGCACCTCGACATCAGTCTTTCCGTGCTCAGCACGACTGTGGACGAACACGTCGTCAAAGTACGTCTGTGCGAACGCCCGTAGGGGCCTAAACAACTCCGTCACTAGACGATTGAACGTTGCAGGCGCGTTCGACAGCCCTTGGGGCACGACGAACCACTCCCAGAGCATACCGCTCGGGGTGCTCACCGCTGTAAGCGGAATATCACTGGCTCGCATGAGCAGCTGATAGTAGCCATCGACTAAGTCGAGCGCACTGTACATGGTGCAACCCACCATGTTGTTCTGAAGAACATCCTTCCTAGGAATCGGTGTCTGTGCCGGAATCGTGGCAGCGTTAAGCTTATTGAAAGCGTGAACGATACGCCACTTGCCATTCGGCTTTCTGACACAGAACGTTGGTGCGGAGTGCGGAGACGTGCTCTCGCGCACAAGACCGCAGCGTGCTTCGCACGGAAGAAGGCGTCAATGACGTCGCATTGCTCTTTGGGAACAGGCCACTGACGGGTTACGCAGTATTTAGTTCCGGGAACTAAGTCGATCTCGTGACGAACGCCTCGGTCAGGAGGCAGGCCACTCGGTGGTTCCTTCGAGACAACGTCTCCATATTCCTTCAGCAAGGAGTAGAAGGGATCCGAGGGATTCTTGAGGATCTCCGATTTACTCCTGGCGTTCAACGCCTTCTTGACTTCGGCCACGACGGACTCGTCAACGAGGGACGATGAGTTTAACTCCTCTTCAGGTCTAACGATGACCACCTCGGCGAGTTCGCCAGCCTTCAAGGCATCGCCAAAGTCGGCGAACGACATCTCCTCTAACTCAAGGAGTTTGTCGACGCTCGGCAGTCTGTCCAGCCGGACGCTGCCTTCGGCACCGCCGTCCACTCCATCGACCAGTGTGTATAGCTGCCCACAGACCTCCTGTGCGTTGACACTTGACGTCACGGACGACTCAGACGCGGAGCGTCTCGCCCATAGGGCCTTACGACGTCATCGCCTAGCCGACGAACGTCCACTCGACGGAGTACGTGCCGCCGCACAGGTTTCGGCCCCTTCAGGCCCAGTGTCAGAGACACTCAGCGATCGACTTGGTCCCCGACCAGCATCGCTCGGCGGAGTACGTACCGCCCACAGTTCACGGCCTGGGAAGGCCCGATGCCATCGGCATCCAGTGACGGTCCATGACTGGTGTCACTCGACGGAGTACGTGCCGCCCCACAGGGATGACGTGGGCTTTGCCCACACTTTGACTCACTGTCAACCAGCGCTACGCGCTCAACAGGACTGTGCTCCTTGCACTCGGTGCTGTCCACTAACTCGGACACACCGACTTCCAGCATCATAGCAGACTCGGCTCGATGCTCGCGCCAATAGCGCTTCTGCTTCCTAGCCGAGGTGGGTTCATGACTCGCCAAAGCTCCACTGGGAGAGTAGTGCGTAGCACCTAAGGTCTTCGACCTCCAATCAATCCATGGCTCGTGGCGCTCCAGCCACGCCATACCAAGGATGAGGTCATTCCTCGAATCCAGGTCCAGGACCAAGCAGCGTTCCACGCTATGGAAGTCCAAGAACTTCAGCCGCAGGTCCATGGGGACCTTGGCCACCGTCACACGGACGCCCGTCGCTAGACGGACTGTGACTGTGTCACTTCTTCGCGCTCGAAGCGCCTCAGCATATTGCTGACTACCTTCAACGGTGGAGCGTCTGACGTAGTTGCCAGACGCCCCCGAATCGATCAACACGATCCACGGCTTCTCAAAGCCCTTCACGTCCACCTGGACGACCAGCAAGCCCTGCTTGCTCACACGTTCCGTGTTAAAGAGCATGGAGCTCTTCGGGGCTGAGCCCCAGTGCCTCTCACGCACTGCAGAACTCAGTTCTTCCCCAGTAGACCGCCCCGCGTCTACTGGGAGTCGGCGTTTCGCTGGGCAGAACCCAAAGCGGGACCCGCGACAGGGTTGCGGCCATTCTGGCCGGCGCGCTCTTTGCGCAGAGGGCAGTTGGGCCTCAAGTATGAGGGACTGCCGCATGTATAGCACCGGCGGGTGCTCATACGCTGCACCGCAGCTCGTAGCTCAGCTACCTCATCTTCAGCATAGCTGAGGTCCATGGGCTCGGGTCCACCGGACCCTGTGCTGATAGCACCGACCCTCGACAACTTAAAGTTGTGCTCGGCATTCAATGCCACGCTGACAGCATCTTCGAAGCTGTGGGGGTTCTGACGGAATGTCTCCGTCCTGGCCACGCCAGCTCGTAAGCCTTCCATGAAGACGGTCACGGCAACCACCTCAGGTAGAGGGTCGGCAGCCATGCCAGCAATGAGCGTGCGCAGCTCTTGGACATAGTCCACCAGATCCTTCTTGCCCTGGCGACAAGCAAGGAAGCGTGACCGCACGCGATACGCCTGATTAGGCGGAGCAAACACTTGCGTGAGCTTGGCCTTTAGCTCGCCCCATGTGGGGAAGGCCGCTTCCACCGACGTCCCAGACGTCAAGGCCCATTCTCGTGCTCGTCCTTCGAGCTTAGAGATGGCAAACGCCACGCGTTGCCCCTCCAACTGGAGCATGGCGGCCCCCATGGCCATTCCGACCTCTTGGGTCCACAAAAGGAGGTTCTCTCCCTCATTTCCGTGGAAGGTCTTCACGCTGAGCGTGACGGGCTTAGCTCTCGGAGCAGGGGTAGCCCCTTTTACATTCCGCTGAATGTGCTCGACGAGAGCGTTCTCGTACGAGGCAAATGCCTCGAGGCACGCGTTGACGGCCTCCGGCCCTTGAGACGCAAGGTGCACCATACCTTCAGGGCCCAGCAAGGACGTAAGCTTGTTAAGCGTGTCCTGCTTACTCGGAGTCAAGTGAGCGTATGCTTCTTGCTCCATTCTCACAGAGAAACAGTCTTCAACTCAGGAGTTGGATTGACTACAAGTGCTACCAGATGCAGCGGGGCTGCGTAGGTGTGCACGGCACAGAGGAAGTTTAGTTGACTCGTAGAGTCCTGGCACTAGCCTTCGGTTCTATACAAGAACCAAGTAGTCCACTAAATACGGGACTCACAGAGTCAGTGTCCCTATAATAAAGGACTAACACTAACTTTGTAAAATGCAAACTGATTTTTATTGACTTTATTGCCCTAATCCTAAATGTAACGGATTTAGTATCTAACATACTAAATCCTAATCAAAATGCAACGTGAGGCTCTGAGGCCATCCACGTATCTACTCGTGTGTACCACACCATCATGTACCCACATAAATGTATCCATGAGTGTCACACACCAATTATGTACCCACATAAATGTATCCACGTGTGTCACACACCAACGAGAAACATTCGTGTAACATCCCTGTTACACCGACGCATGGAACATCTTGCACGATACGACGGAACTGCTGAAACGCCGCATAAACCAGACGCAAACTATCTTGGAAGGAACCCTCGACCACTTCATCCAGCTCGACAAGAAGCGTAGGCGTAAAACTCAAAAACAGTAGTTTCTTTCTTTTTTCTTGCTTTTTAGGGTTTCGGTAGACATTATTAAAGACGCACTAAAAGTTCAGTTGGTATGGCTCAAAGAAGAAGTCGTGGAGCTGAGCGCCCATCACCGAACCCTCGTCCTCGGCAGCAAACCAGAATGAATGCGCCGAATGATGATGAAGCGTCAGAAGGTCCTAGAGACTCAGCAACTTCGGCTGCCCCAAACGGCCAAGCTTCAGTTCCAGATGCGATGTCAATGCAGCAATTATTAGTGTTTATAACGCAGCCGCTCAAGCCCAGTTACAAGCTCAGTTTCAAGCACAAATGCAGCAGGCTAACGCAAGATTTGAGTCTCTTGTGGCATCGCGGGGCGATCAGAAGAAGAAAGACCCCCCCGGTGTATGAAGGCAAGTACGGCGAAGATATTAAGTTGTGGATCTTTACCACCGAGCAGTACTATGCAAGCAGACACGAGTTGATGGAGTCAGATTCATCAGACTTTGTAACGATGATCTAGGCAACTCAGTGTAGAATTGGTACCGCGCGTTTATTGCGGATTGCGAAAGATTATAAGTACATCCTACGTGGTCGCTCTTCAAGCGACCACGTAGGATGTCATATTATGATCTTCGCGAGAGAATGTTTCGTCTCAAACAGAAAGAAACGATTCACGAGTACGTCGCCAAGTTTCAAGATCTGCTATCGCAGACTGAATTGTCGATCAGCGAATTGGAGAAGCGGTTCTTCTTCCAAAACGGATTACGTGAAGAAACTGCGAAGAAGATTAAGGAAGAGAGTCCATTAACGCTTCAAGAGGCTATTGAGATTGCGTCCAACTTCGAGTTTGCACACTTCTCGGGAAAGCACCTCGAGTCAGTCGAAACCTTCACAGGAATCATCTGATTTGCAAGATGGGTAGCAGGACAACGCCGCGCAAGAGTAGCGCAGAGCCGTAAGATCTTCAACTACTATCGAGACCATGGCCACAAGGGCAAGCACGAAAGTACCAAGCTCACATCAACAAAGCAGTTCCAGCGCAAGTTGCGCAAAGACAAGGATGTTGAGGCAGTATTTATCATCAATCCACACGACTCTGAGAAGGCTGAACGCTTCAAGACTCAATGATGGGATGCCTTCAAGGCCAATCCGGCATATGAGACGTTACGAAAATATGCAGATACGGTCTTCCGTACGGAGCTACCGAGTGAGACGCCGCCAGTTCGTAAAGGAATTGAACATGAGATTTTGCTCAAGGCGGGTACTACTCCAATTTCAGTAAAACAATGGCATCAAAGTCCTGATCAGCGAAAAACGATCCAGGAGTGGACCAAAGAGATGGTTCAAGCCGGTATCATTCGACCGAGTACGTCATCGTTTTGCGCTCCGACTTTCTGTGTGAAGAAACCTGTCGGATGGCGTATTGTGCACGTGCGGTGGAGCGGATCTGCCAAAATCTCGTTGAGGCAGGTCTCGATCACCACTTACGCCCAGACACCGACTAACGGAGGGGGTCCCCCGATGATCCGTGATCTAGCTGTGTGTAGTATCCACCTTGTGTACCCGTCGGTAGGCGGGTTGCGCTCTTACAGGTGACTTCTGAAGATCTCTTGTAGGTCGGAAGAAAGTCTTGTGGGACGCAGGGGTGTGAGGTAGCGTGGAAGTTCTTCACTCCACCTCGGGGTACTTGATCCCAGTCGTAGGCGAGTCCTCGAGCCTTGATCCGGGGGCCTGGTACTTGATCCAGGTCTTCCAATAGTCCAGTATTAGGGATTACTTTCCGTTGTTTTCCGCTTCCGATAGCGGGAGTCTTGAGGGGGCGAGATTCGACGGGATCGTCAGGCCAAACAACCAATTCCTTCCAATCCGGGGTTTGCACTTAAAGGATAGGTCACCAGATAGGGTAAAACTGGCCAATATATTATCCAGTATTAACCGCTATACTAGATCACGTATCCTTACCTTCCAGACGCTTGTAGGGCCAATGTAGTTCCCGGTTCCAGGCGTGGCAAAGACACTTGAGTGGTTCAGGGCAAATTCGATTCTGTTTGTGGTTATTCCTATGCCTACTAGTCCCATCCTGATTTACTATCCTACGATCACATGACACTGGCTACATAGCTGATCCCTAGCTTGGTTCCCCTAACCCTGATCGGGAGCTGATGTGATACTTAATCTGGAGCTGATATCGTACTTAACCGGGAGGTCACCTCGTACTTAGCCGGGAGTTTGATCGTCGTGTGATCCCACTTGGTCATCGTCTGAAGAACCAGGATCAAGCCGGTAGAAGTGTCCACGCCGAGTCTGGATGGAGTTGATCTCGTACTTAAACAGGAGAGGATCACTACGTGATTCCGCTTCGTCGCCGCCCGGAGAATCAGGATCATGTCGTTTGAATGCTCCAGGGCGCCGGGGCGAGCCGTGAGCCAAGATTGTATCCACTTAGTACCCCGTCATCGCTGATCGCGCGAGAACACCCTTGATCTTCTTACTCTTCCACCCGATAGGGCTCCGATCACCATCGACCACCGCTCCACGTCCCTCGAATGACCTTCCGCAGGTATCTCCGTTGCCTGTTCACGGGCGGGACCCATCGTACCCTCGTCTGATTCGCCTCAGATCTGGGTATCACAGCCCCCCCCTGTCGCTTTTTCCGGCTCTCTTCAGCTTCGTGGCTGAAATTGCCTTTCCGGGAAAGATTCTCGTTCGCTTCACCACACACGACTATCGCCAATTGAACTTGGCTACGATTTTGCCTGCTATCTCGATACTCGCAAAGAAGACATCTTCGACGCGATGGCCGGTAGCTACTGGTACTCGTGCATGGATCTACTCTGGGGTTATTACCAAGTTAAGCTATGTGAAGCGGACATACCATTCACGGCGTTTCCAACCCCAGACGGTCTTTTTGAATATCTCGTCACGCACACGTGACTCAGTGGTAGTCCGGGAACCTTTAATCGGTTACTTCAGAAGGGTTCCAGGGATTTGAACGACGTGATGCGGATTTACTTCGACGACATCTACGTTTACACAAGCAGTGAAGATTTGAACGAACATATCGACGCTTTGGACAGAGTACTCAAACGATGAGAGGAGAAGAACCTCTACATCAAACTGTCCAAATGCCAATTTTGCGTGGATGAGATTCCGTGCTTAGGCGGTTTTGTCGGACGCAATGGCGTTCGGATGGATCCTGACAAGACAAATTTCTTGAATGTATCAAGGGAAAACGGTCTCGAGATGCTATCGAACTCGATGAGAACCAGCTAAGCTGTTTTGACGAACTGAAAGAGCGCTTGTCATCACCTCCGGTTCTAAGTCTTCCAGATTTCTCAAAACCGTACGGTATTCGGATGGACGCCTCAAATGTTGCTAATGGGGGAGTCTTGTTTCAAAAGGAAAGAGAGTTGGAACATCCAATTGCCTTTACCGGCCGAAAGATGAAGTCTGCAGAGCTGAACTATCCTGTGCGCGAACAAGAGTTACTTGCGATTATGCATGCACTAAAGGCATGGCGTGTATACCTACTCGACAAGTCATTCACGGTGGAAACGGATCACAAGAGCATCGAGATGATTGTTACGCAGAAAACAACGAATCGATGCATTGCGCGGTGGTTTAATGAACTTCGCACAGAAGATGTACTCGTGGAACAAGGACTTGCAGGGACTTGTCAATGTGGTGGAGCGGATCTGGCCAAAATCTGGTTGAGGCCGATCGCGATCGCCACTTGCGCCCAGACACCGACTAACGGAGGGGGCCCCCCGATGATCCGTGATCTTGTTGCGTGTAGTGTTCACCTTGTGTACCCGTCGGCAGGCGGGTTACGCTCTTCCAGGTAACTTCTGAAGATGTCTTGGGACGAGAAGAAGGTCTTGAGTGACGCAGGGGTTTGAGGCGGCGTGGAAGTTCTTCACTCCACCTCGGGGTACTTGATCCCGGTCGTAGGCGAGTTCTCGAGCCTTGATCCGGGTGCCTGGTTCTTGATCCAGGTCTTCCAATAGTCCAATATTCGGGATTCAGTCCCTTCCTTTCGTTGTTTTCCGCTTCCGATAGCGGGGGTCTTGAGGGGGCGAGATTCGACTGGATCCTAGGCTAAACAACCAATTCCTTCCCGATCCGATGTATACACTTAAAGGATAGTTCACTAGATAGGGCAAAGCTGGCCAATATATTATCCAGACTTAACCGCTATACTAGGTCACGTATCCTTACCTTCCTGACGCTTGTAGGGCCAATGTAGTTCCCGGTTCCAGGCGTAGCGAAGACACTTGAGTGGTTCAGGGGAAATTCGAGTCCCTTGGGGTTGTTGAGATATCGAGAGATCCTCACACTAGCGTAAGGTAAGCCGGCCAAATCGGGGATCCGGTCTTAGCTGTAGCTAGGTGGGCGAAGTGACTTGCTGGAACACTAATGGGAGGCCAATATGCTATCCTCTTCCCTTGTCCTGGGTCCTGAAGAAATCCACTTGCGCACTAGAAGGTAAATTCGAGTCTGTTTATGGTTATTCCTATGCCTACTAATCCCATCCTGATTTACTATCCTACGATCACATGACACTGGCTACATAGCTGATCCCTAGCTTGGTTCCCCTAACCTGATCTTGAGCCGATTCCGTACTTAACCGAAGCTTGATCTCGTACTTAACCGAAGCTTGATCTCGTACTTAACCAAAGCTTGACCTCGTACTTAACCGAAGCTTGATCTCGTACTTAACCGGGACTTGATCTCGCACTTAATCGGGACTTGATCTCGCACTTGATCGGGACTTGATCGCTGCCTGATCGGGACTTGATCGCGCGTGATCCCGCTTGGTCGTCCTCCAGGGAATCAGGATCAGGCCAATGGGAGGGTCGCGAGCGCCGGGCTGGACCGTGAGTCAAGATCGTATCCACCTAGGACCATGCCAAAGCCGATCACGTGGCAACACCCTTGCTCCTTCCTTCTTGCCACTCGATATGACTTGATTATTGTCAATCACCACTCCACTGCCACCGATTACACTTGATTAACCGTGATATCCGCTCGCGAACCCGTGCCACAGTTAGCGAGCATCGATCCTTCTTAGAGGCATAATGTAAGATCACCGGTCTCCGTTCACCATTCTCAGTCAATCTTCGCCGATCTTCACATCGCGTCGGCTAATTACACTTAGTTCGAGCTGATGATCTTCACTGACGTGAACTCCACCCCACAGCCTATCAGCTTAAACATGACTGCCTCCGTGGATCACACTTAAACTCAAGATCGTCAGCAATCCTAGTTGGTCTCCTCCTCATGACTGCCGAATCGACTGGATCCTCGGTGATCTTCACTCCTGGGGTGTCACGTGTACCTCTCCATCGAGGATCACAGTCTTTCGACCTCAAGAATATCTATCGACGGTGATCATCAGCAGATCACACTTTGGCTTGGACTGAGTATACAGTATACACTCGAAGCGTGATCGAGAAATATCCACCCATATCTGCAGTGATCATGGGTTTACAGCACTGGATCAAGCAAAATCTCACTGAACTAGCGTCGTCCAAAGCGATCGGAAGCAGCCATCGGTCCACCATACTAATCCCATGTATTTCTCGAGTAAGTACGAAAAATCGAGATGTGCTTTACCACATCCGCCCCCAGTTCGCAAGTTGTATCACACAGGGATTCACTTCGAACTCGCTGCGTTAGAAACGACTGGTATTGACGTATGCAGTGAACCGTGACGAATACCCCATTCAGTCCGGTGGACTACAACGTAATCTGTAATCGAGCAATGTCCTCTTGTCTTGTTGTTCCCGCAGGAAAAGGATAATACACCGGCGCTCCCGGCACAGCTACCTTGTTGGTGCCCCATACTCAAAGAAATTCGGCGACGTTCGACGTGATTGAGGTCGTAATATAGTACGTCCCATCGTATCAACTTCAAATGGGTACAAAACGTCGGTAATGTAATGTTGGGCGTGATCAGGTGCAGCTGGTACGTCATCTCGACACATCACCTGTGATGAGCTTGAAACGAACTTGTTCTTGAACAAACGATCGTAAATAAGCAATAACGACTCGGTGTTTCGCGTAATTGAGCCAAACTTGCACTCGGTATTGTCATATCCAGCCCTCACTGCCGATCTCGATACACCCCGCATGATCACCTCCAATGTTCCGCGATATCGAAGTGTAAGCTCTATCTAAGTTCAAGCACCACTTACTGTTGACAGTAAAATAAGTCCAATACTCATTGCTGGCCTGCTTCTGAGGCAATTCGCGCAATACGACCAGGCCCACACTCGATCTTCGTTTTGGGTATCGCATCCTTCATCAGTCCCCAGTCCTTGATAATAACCCACGTAATTCAAATATCTACCATAGTCACCATTCGAGAATAGCCTGTACCCATCGCCCCCAAGTCGTGACCCTCCATCATCTTCACCAGAGCGCCCAGGATCACCTTCCACTGGCGTCGACCGCCCTGTTTCACATGCATATACACAAATATAAAATTCTCATCCTGATCCAGATTTTACTCCGGACCAGCTTCGTCGGTCACGGTGAAGCAACCCGGTTTCTTCACCTGCCGTCCACCTACACCTCTTCATGTGACTGCATCACGCCGAATCGGTTCCGGTTCGCGTGGTCTCGCAAGAACGTGCTCAGTATAGCTCCGCAATTGAGGTCCGCCTCATCAACCCAAGTCGGATCATCATATCCGACCCAGTGTACCAGGAACTCTCGGTAAATCCTGCCGTGGCGAGTCCGCTTTCCGCATCGCATGTCGGAAATCCGCTCAACTTCGTACTCGTCGGCATCCAGATCTGGGGTCCAACTATCCTCCGGGAGCAAGGTTTCGTCGAAATCTAGGCGATCGGCCTCGTTCACGGTCAGCTCGACTCAGGGTCGGTCGGGAAAGTTCCGCACCAGCTTCAGCTTCGAGACATGGACTATCGGGAATATGTGATACCCGGATCCCGCAATTTCCAGCTTGATCGTGAACCCATTGATCTTTTCTGCTACTCGGAACGGACCATGCCATAAATGTGCCAATTTACGTGCGTAACCTTCCCTCACGCGATCGAGGTATAACCAGACACGGGACCCAACCTCGATCCCGTGGGGGTCGATCTCTTCGTTATGCCGATCCGCCCGATTAGCGATCGCTTCCCGCAAACGGACATTGACCTGTTCCCGCGACTGCTGATAGTATCTTTGGACCCTATATCGCCATCGACGAGGATCACGATCGTGATGCCTGGTGGACCCAACTGGTATCGTAGCCTCCAACGTCGATCTCGGATCCCACCCGTGTACCAGATAATGAGAGGTATCTCCCTGGATCCGGTCGTGGGCGGTGTTGATCGCGAACGTTAACCGCTCAGCGTATTCATCCCAGTCCTTCTGATCAAGATCCTGGACATACATCTTGATCGCCCTCGTTGCCGTCTGTACCATTCGTTCTGCTGTTCCATTGGCTTGGGGGCGATATGCCATCGTCGCTCGCTGCCGTTGCCCCAATATCCTGTTGAAGGATCGGAAGAAGTCGGACATGAAACCCGGCTCCCGATCGTGTCGGATGATCTCGCTGGCACCAAATCTTCGGAACACGCACTCCTCATAAGATTCCGCGATCGTCTGGGCGGATCGAGAGGAACTGGCCTTGGCAATCACATATCCCGAGAACAGATCGACCCAGATCAGCAACTCGGTGTTGCCCTTATCGGATCTGGGCAAGGACGGTATATGGTCCATTGCTATAATCTGGAACGGGTAAGTCGCTTGCAAATTCCCTGGGGATTCGCCTTGGATAGTGGGTCTACCTTTTCCTGTCTCACAATCCACGCACTCCCCCACGTATCGTTGCACGCTCCGATACAGTCCTCTCCAGTGGAAGTGATCCCGGATCCGTTGGTAGGTACGCCCGATTCCTTGGTGTCCGCCTTCGAGAGTCGTATGATAGTGGTGCAGGACATCCTGTTGTAGCGTTTCTGGGACCACCAGCTTCATCAGTCGGTCTCGATCGACGTCCGACCTCGGCGTTGGGGGACAGTAGAAAAGTAGATTATGCTCGTCTACCTCGTATTCGGACGCAATCTTACTATAGGATCGCAATTCCGCTTGAGTGATGTCCGTAATCGGCCCGATCAGGTATTTCTTCAATCCTGCGATCCAAGCTTCTTCGTCCTGCGCCCGCTTGACCCGATCGATCCTCATCTCTCGGACCAACTCTTCTTGTAGGACAGCGGCGTCCGACCTCATTCGAGCGGCTCGCGTAGTTACCGCGGACACTCGGACCACGAGATCTTCAGTCTTGGGGATCAGGATCTCGTCTAGTCGATTTAAGGTGACTAGATCCTGCTGATCTCCCTCGCTACGAACCTCGATCCCGCCTTGACGTTGTAGAGCGGCACTTGCTAGGCTGTCTGCGCTCCCGTTCCAGTCTCTCTTCACATGAACCAGCTCGTGATTGCTCCATCCCTTCAGACGATCTAGGGTCCTCTGTTTCAATATCGTTATTTCTGGCGCCTTACAATCGATCTCGCCACGAACTTGACGGATCACGAGATTTGAGTCACCACAGATTACCAGGCGACGACGATCCCGGCCTGCGAGCGTATCGAGCCCTAAGAGGAGCCCGTTGTATTCTGCCTCGTTAACTGTGAGACCTTCGGCGTAACCGGATCTAGCGTCAGTTATCTCCCAACCAGGTAGTCTCCACACAATCGCGCTGAACGCGCCCCCACCTCGTTTGACCCGAGCTGATCCGTCAAAGCTTAACACCCACAACTCATCATCTTGACCCACCGTGGGCACTGGGGCTTGGATCCGGCGCTTGGGTTCCTTAAGGGGTGCGATCGCGATCAGGGCGTCGTCGACCTTCGTTCTGGGCGTCATGCTGGCTGCGATCGCCCCCAGTATCTCGTCTTCCCCTTTCGTACATTTCGTGATCTCAAGCGACCAAGGGGATAGGAGCGCAGACCATTGACCTAGGCGCCCTTGGAGACCGGATGACTTGAACAACCAGGCAAGGGTGGAATGCCGGGTCAAGACCTTGATCCGGCGACCCACCAACATGGTGTAGTACAGATCCAGGATCCGTAAGAGGGATAACACTTCTTTCTCTGCAACATGTTGTAGTTCAGCTCGTTCGTTTTCAGGGTTCGGCTGGCGAACGCGACCGGGTGATAGACCTGGTCATGTTCTTGCGTCAACGCAGCGGAGATCGCCCAGTCGCTGGCATATACGATCACCACAGGCACTTTCGCCGTATCGAAGTGGCGGAGGACCGGAGTCGATGCGATCTTAGCTTTCAAGGCTGTAAACGCCCCATGCGCTCTACTCCACCTCTCATCCTCCGTCTTGAGTTCCGTGGCGACCTTAATTTCGCTTGATCTGGAGGAACACGTCGCCCCCAAGTCTGGGCCCGGAACACTACCGCCTCCTTGACCCGAAATGTCTCGCGATCCATCTCGATCTGACTCTGTCTTAGTAGGATCATGGGAGATCTGGTTCGTTCTGTCCATGATCTTTCGTAAGTCCGGTCGCCTCCTCAGTTCTGCGAACTCCACTTCACGTAGTTCATACAGAACCGATGCGTAGATCGCGTAAACCTCTATGAACCGACTATAATAGTTCAGGCTCCCTAAGAAGGACTGCATAGATCGGAGCGATCCTGGGAACGGTAGATCCGTCAGGGATTTCAGGTCCTTCGGGTTTGCCTCTAGTCCATCGATCGACACCTTGTGCCCGAGATATTCCACCTTATCCATGCCCCAGAAGCTCTTTGTCACGCTGATGGAGAGATTCCACTTATCACAGGCCTCCAATAGGTCTTCTACCCGATCGCACATTTGACCCCATGATCCAGCCGTGATCAAGATATCATCGATGTATGATCTCCGTCCTAGCACCGACGGGCGACCGGGATCTTCCGGGATTCCTGATTCGAACACATCCGCAGATCCTTCCGCATCTCCGGACTGGGAGATCTTCAAAAATCCATATAGGGCATTGTCTACGAGACGTTGATAGATCTGAGGGGCGTTCTTCAGCCCGAACGGCATGCGATTCCACTCGAAGAGGCCAAATGGAGTGATGAAAGCTGAGATCGCGCGAGCTCGATCGGTCATTGATACGACCCAGAATCCACTCGCCATGTCTAATGAACAATACCACAGAACCTTGTCAAGATCTTCTAACAGGTCATTGATCAGAGGCATCGGGTAGATCATCAGCCTTGTGAGACCGTTCACTAGCCGATAATCGATACATAGTCGGATGTCTACGCCGTTCTTCTTGATGATCACTACGATCGGAGATGCCCATGGCGAGGTCGATGGCCGAATGATCTTGGCAGCTAGGAGTCCTTTGATGAGATCCGATACTTTCTCGCGGAACTGTGGCGCCACATTTCGGACTCGTTGTGCAATCGGCTTTGCATCCCCCACGTCGATATCACAAATGACGCCCTTAGCCGCCGGAGGAAGTGCGTTTCCTTTCCCGATCAGGAGATGTCGCTTCTTCCATATAATCTGCCGAAGTTTCTCGATCTCCTCCGGGGTAGCCGATCCCGGATTTCCTACTTGTAGATCTTCAATCCTGACTTCTTCAGTAGTGGAGATCTGGATCTCTGGTACTACTGCGAGATTATCGGCTAGATCTTCGACCGAAAAATCGCCACTTTCGTGTAAGTGGGTCTGATCGGCGTTCTCGATCCCTTCAAGAGATGTCGGATCCGGTTCATCCGTTGATTGATCACGAAGTCTATCGTCCTTGGCCGTCAGGATCGGGGCGTCCTCAACCGTGGGGCCGGCGTCAGCGTCGGATACATGTTGGATCTCGATTTGAAAATCTGGTTTTTCTGTTTTTACCTCGATCTCTTCTTCGCATGTCCGATCTGTTCGATCTGGGGCCTGATCTGGCAAGCTCTCATTCGTCTCAGTCTCACCGCCCCCAGCTTCGCCACTCGGGGTCTTGTCGGAACTGATCGTAATCGTTGGGGTGTCCATGGGATCCTGTTTGGGTTCGAGGAAAGTGACCTTGACTTCGGCTGCGTCGGTTGATGGTGATCGAGATTCCAATGTCGATATCGGTACAGGATCAAGATCGGTCTTGGCCGTCCTACCTCGACGGAGTATAGATCGCGGCGTAACGTAGGTCGGCCGTTCGACCGACGGCAAGGGGATCTCCACGGATTCTTGAGGTTCCGGTCTTGCGTCCACAGTCGCTTCTAGAGCTAGATTCTGCCACTCCATGTAACGCCGGGATCCGACCGACACAAACCCGGGTGATCGGGGCACTTTTTCTTGATCAAGTACCATTCCGACATGTAATCTGTGATCCAATCGTAAAATCTTCTCGCTCAAATTCGTGATCACTAAGTACCGAGTTCGACCGGGTCCATCTACCACAGTAGGTACCCATCGGTCGCCTCTGGTCACCCACAATTTCTCCGTAGCCGATAATTTCACTCTCGACGCGGTCTCTTCGGATGCCCCAACTGGGATATGTAGATCTTCCTCCAATTTTACCGATCTTACCTTCTCCCCGTATAATCTCTTGCGACCACTAAGTGGGATCCCCACTTCATTAGGTAAGCACATCGATCCCTTCGCTAGGTCCATCCGGACCCCAGCCGGAATCATGAAATCCATACCCAGGATCGCATCTTGTCCGGATAGATCCCCGATCCAGATGTCGAAAAAGTAGACCAAGTATCCCGCGAGCGTGATCTTGACCCTCGTTCTTCCCTCGGTGGTGTACACATTATCACCGATCCCAACACATTCCTGTCTCTGACTAGTGTCAAATTGGCACCCAACCTTACGAGCAAAGGCGGTATCCAAGATGGATACCTCGGCGCCAGTGTCCAGGAGCAAGATCGCTCTTTCATGATTGATCTTGCCTGAGATCTTGGCTTGGCGGAACCATTTTCCTGGTGCGTGGTATTTCCAATACCCCCTGGATTCTCCTTCCTTGAGATCCAGAGCCGCTTCCGCACCAGATCGCGAGAATTCATCGACCCGGGGAAGACTCGCGATCTTAGCAGTATACGAATGCAACTTACATGTATTACCGCGCAGATCCGAATTCTCCCTATCTTGATCTCTCGATTTCTTGTTCACATATGCATAGATGCAGTACTCAGAACGCTCGGCTCGTACCGGTTTCCAAACCGGCGAGCGTCCTAGTTTAACATCTTTTCCACCTTCTCGGGGAACAATCCGGCGTGTCGGGTCGGATCGTACCACTTGCGAATCTGGTTGTAAAATTCTTCCATGGGGCATTCTCCAGCTTCATGGATCTCCCCGCAACCACGGCATGTATATAAGCAGCGATCCGTTGGGTGGCCCCTCTTTCCGCATTTGTCACAGGTTAAACGTCTCCAGCAGTCCAGATCCGTGTGCTTCCGCGATCCACAATGCGAACAGCGACCTCGATCGTGATCTGATCCCCTGTGATCCGTGATCCTGCCTCGATCTTGCGAGTTCGTGTGCGATCGCGGCTGATCCTGTTGGTGGGGAGCGCCCCCAGTACCGATCGGCTTGTCTTCTGACGCGGCAAGATATATCCTCCGGAGATCACCTTCAGAATCGGATCCGTCCGATCCGGATATTTCTTCCGATTCCGAGCTCGGATCTTGGGTTTGGATCGCCCGCACCACCGCTCGGGTGGGTGCTGCCGGGGCGCTGGCCGGTGCCTTTTGTCTGTACTTCGATCCGAACGCAGATTTACGCTGTCTGCTTTTCGCCCGTTCCCGGGCGCGAAGTACTTCCTCCAGTTCATCGACGTCGCTCAGCCGGAGTAGGGTCAGCCGATCAGCTAACTCCGGATCTCCCAATGTCTCGATGTAGTGGTCTACATGTTCCCGGCGGGCCTTGGGGTTCCCATCCTTGATCTTTAGTCTAGCACGTAAAGCCGCCACGTTGAGCCGGTAGAGATAATCGAGAGGAGTTTCTTCCGATCGCTTGCGAGCGTGATAGTATTGCCACGCGACCGACATACCCAGCCCACAATATTGGGTCTGGAAACTGTCCAACAGATCCGCCCACTTGGTTTTCGTCGTTCGACTGAGCTGCCTGTACCAGTTCTTTGCCGGTCCCACCATCAGATCTGCAAACGTGAGGCATTTCTCTTCTTCCGTAGCCTGATCGCGCTGGAACGCTGACTTGACCTTACTGATCCAGGCCCGAGCGCGATCTTCGTCTAGATCTTTACCCGCAAAATCTTTCAGATCCGAGATCGCTGAGATCCGGACCCGCTGGATCATCGACGATCCTCCTTGACCGATCGCCGCGGATGCGATCGTTGCTCGGCTCGACACCTGTCCACCGGAACTTGGTATGCCCAGATCGTCCGGATCGTATTCCCATGCATCCGGATCCGAGGCCGTAACGGACTCCATTTCCACATCCAACTCCCCTTTGATCGGCGATCGGGGTGTCGCGAGATTCCGTTCTTTCAAGAAACGATCCATCGCCATTTGAAAGTAGTCGTCCAACTTGTTGCTCGATCCAGTGGAGTTAGTCGTCGGCGCGGTCTGGTCCGTCCGGATCCGGCGATTTTCTTGCTGATCGGGCATCTTGACCTCCAGCTTCGCAGCCACCGATCGTGTATCCTGTTTCTTCATACGCGATTTCAGGAACTTGGCGCCGGAAGGCCCTAACGACATGCGTTGCAGCCTTCTCGGGCTATCTGAGTCTGGTTCCGAGGTCGCTGACGCGTAGCATGACGACCCAGTCTGATAGCCTGGGTCGGGCGTCAGTGGGCGCTCGCCGACCAAGATCTTGAGGGAATCGAATAGATCCTGGGTCGCAGATTGAATCGCTTGCAGCTCCAAGTCAAATAGAGAGTTCGGGTCGAACTCTCCAGCCACCAAACCAGCTTCTTGGAGCAGATCAAGTAGGATCTTCACCGCGTTCAGGCGGTCAGAGCTAGTCCGGGGCTTCGACACTGGTCCGGCGAGGTTACCGATCTGGCGGACTTGTATGATCGTGAGAACGGGATCGTTAAGCAAGGTCTCGCTTAGCCTCTTCCTGTAGTAGGCCTGCTCGATCGCATCCCTGGTGATCGTTGATCCTGGGTTGATCACATCTTCTGGCTCTGAGTCTGGAGCTTTCAATTTCGTCCGGGTGCTCTTGATCTTCTTTTTTTGGTCGATCTTGAGGCAACAGTGGACTTGGTGAGCAGATTAGGTTTCAGCTTTGCTGATTCCTTATCGCTCGTGTGCGGATCTCGATTCTCGTCGAGATCCGCAATGGCCCTCGACGGGGCCTGGGGAGGAATTCGAGGTTTTTCTTCGAGATCTGGATTGCGATCCAGGTCTGCCTCGTGCCTGTCAGTAGAGATCCTCCCAGAACTCTGCTGATCTGTGGATCTTTCTGTTTTCATCGGTGCCTCCGTCGATCCAACCTTCGTAGGCACTTCTTCCCCTTGTTCTTCTTTAATCTTGACATCTTCTTGGGACTCACGGTGATATCCGAAGTCACCAGAAGATCCGGGCACGCGCACCATTGTGGTGGAGCGGATCTGGCCAAAATCTGGTTGAGGCCGATCGCGATCGCCACTTGCGCCCATGACACCGACTAACGGAGGGTCCCCGATGATCCGTGATCTTGTTGCGTGTAGTGTTCACCTTGTGTACCCGTCGGCAGGCGGGTTACGCTCTTCAGGTAACTTCTGAAGATGTCTTGGGACGAGAAGAAGGTCTTGAGTGACGCAGGGAGTTTGAGGCGGCGTGGAAGTTCTTCACTCCACCTCGGGTACTTGATCCCGGTCGTAGGCGAGTTCTCGAGCCTTGATCCGGGTGCCTGGTTCTTGATCCAGGTCTTCCAATAGTCCAATATTCGGGATTCAGTCCCTTCCTTTCGTTGTTTTCCGCTTCCGATAGCGGGGGTCTTGAGGGGGCGAGATTCGACTGGATCCTTAGGCTAAACAACCAATTCCTTCCGATCCGATGTATACACTTAAAGGATAGTTCACTAGATAGGGCAAAGCTGGCCAATATATTATCCAGACTTAACCGCTATACTAGGTCACGTATCCTTACCTTCCTGACGCTTGTAGGGCCAATGTAGTTCCCGGTTCCAGGCGTAGCGAAGACACTTGAGTGGTTCAGGGGAAATTCGAGTCCCTTGGGGTTGTTGAGATATCGAGAGATCCTCACACTAGCGTAAGGTAAGCCGGCCAAATCGGGGATCCGGTCTTAGCTGTAGCTAGGTGGGCGAAGTGACTTGCTGGAACACTAAGGGGAGGCCAATATGCTATCCTCTTCCCTTGTCCTGGGTCCTGAAGAAATCCACTTGCGCACTAGAAGGTAAATTCGAGTCTGTTTATGGTTATTCCTATGCCTACTAATCCCATCCTGATTTACTATCCTACGATCACATGACACTGGCTACATAGCTGATCCCTAGCTTGGTTCCCCTAACCCTGATCTTGAGCCGATTCCGTACTTAACCGAAGCTTGATCTCGTACTTAACCGAAGCTTGATCTCGTACTTAACCAAAGCTTGACCTCGTACTTAACCGAAGCTTGATCTCGTACTTAACCGGGACTTGATCTCGCACTTAATCGGGACTTGATCTCGCACTTGATCGGGACTTGATCGCTGCCTGATCGGGACTTGATCGCGCGTGATCCCGCTTGGTCGTCCTCCAGGGAATCAGGATCAGGCCAATGGGAGGGTCGCGAGCGCCGGGCTGGACCGTGAGTCAAGATCGTATCCACCTAGGACCATGCCAAAGCCGATCACGTGGCAACACCCTTGCTCCTTCCTTCTTGCCACTCGATATGACTTGATTATTGTCAATCACCACTCCACTGCCACCGATTACACTTGATTAACCGTGATATCCGCTCGCGAACCCGTGCCACAGTTAGCGAGCATCGATCCTTGCTCTTAGAGGCATAATGTAAGATCACCGGTCTCCGTTCACCATTCTCAGTCAATCTTCGCCGATCTTCACATCGCGTCGGCTAATTACACTTAGTTCGAGCTGATGATCTTCACTGACGTGAACTCCACCCCACAGCCTATCGCTTAAACATGACTGCCTCCGTGGATCACACTTAAACTCAAGATCGTCAGCAATCCTAGTTGGTCTCCTCCTCATGACTGCCGAATCGACTGGATCCTCGGTGATCTTCACTCCTGGGGTGTCACGTGTACCTCTCCATCGAGGATCACAGTCTTTCGACCTCAAGAATATCTATCGACGGTGATCATCAGCAGATCACACTTTGGCTTGGACTGAGTATACAGTATACACTCGAAGCGTGATCGAGAAATATCCACCCATATCTGCAGTGATCATGGGTTTACAGCACTGGATCAAGCAAAATCTCACTGAACTAGCGTCGTCCAAAGCGATCGGAAGCAGCCATCGGTCCACCATACTAATCCCATGTATTTCTCGAGTAAGTACGAAAAATCGAGATGTGCTTTACCACATCAAGAAGCTAAAGCTTGGAGACAAGGTCCCGCATTACTCGCTAAATCATGGCGTGCTGTATTATCAGACGCGTGAAGATGAGAGTCCTAGATTGTACATTCCCGATGACGAAGATCTGAAGAATCGAGTCATTTGTGAGAACGACGATGCAGTTACGGAAGGCCACCCAGGGTATTACAAGACCTATGTCGCAGCACGTGAGAAGTACTATTGGCCGAAGATGATGAAGTATATCCAACGCTACGTAAACACTTGTAAATTGTGTCAGCGCAACAAAGCGAGCCAGAGAAGCCTCCGGGATTACTTTAACCGCTGGAGATACCTCGGGGTAGATGAGTCGACATTTCGATGGATTTCGTTGTGTCTCTACCTCCCAGCTCCCAGCAAGGTTGGCTATAATGCCATCATGATCATCGTGTATCGATTGACCAAGCGTGCAAAGTTTATTGCTACTCAGACGACGGACAGAGCAGAGGATACTGCGAATGTTTTCATGAAGAGGTATGTAGGAGATCATGGCCTTCCGAAGACGATTGTGTCCGATCGTGACTCCAAATTTACGTCCAAGTTTTGGCAGGCTGTTATCCCTGCTTTGGGAACGCAGCACAACGCTAGGGCACGATTTGGGACCTGTGAAGTGTTTCAACAAGTTTCCGCTTGCTTTGCTTATTTGCATCGCCGGTGCCTCTTCCCGTTCTCTTTCTCAACGAAATAGTACTGCCAAATAGGATCAGTTGGTCGCCCAATCTTCGTTGGTGATGGCTGTTGCCGCGCCGAGCCAGGTGACCTACGAGGTCGACCAGGGGATCGCGCAGGAGTTGATGCCGGAGTTTAGACTGACTGCTCTCCCGGAGTCGCTTGTGACGACTGACCACCTGTGCTTGATCTTCTAGCACCTCTGCAGCGGGGCTGCGTAGGTGTGCACGGCACAGAGGAAGTTTAGTTGACTCGTAGAGTCCTGCTTGCAAGGCACTAGCCTTCGGTTCTATACAAGAACCAAGTAGTCCACTAAATACGGGACTCACAGAGTCAGTGTCCCTATAACAAAGGACTAACACTAACTATGTAAAATGCAAACTGATTTTTATTGACTTTATTGCCCTAATCCTAAATGTAACGGATTTAGTATCTAACATACTAAATCCTAATCAAAATGCAACGTGAGGCTCTGAGGCCATCTACGTATCTACTCGTGTGTGCCACACCATTATGTACCCACATAAATGTATCCATGAGTGTCACACACCATTATGTACCCACATAAATGTATCCACGTGTGTCACACACCAACGAGAAACATTCGTGTAACATCCCCGTTACACTCTCCCCCACCAAGACTCCGGATACCGTATCCGGAAAGTGTAAACACACGACGCGATTATCGGCCGATGGCCACGGCACCTTGCCTTGCGCGGACGGCGCTGTCTCTCGTGCGTGTTACACGCCTCCGTACGCGATGCCACTTGGTACACACTTGGGCCCAATGCTTACCAAGCATAGGAGCCTACTGGCTCGAGTCAAGGGGCTCTACGGGCATGGAAAGAAGGCCACAGGTGGCGTATCTATGATACTACTGGATCAGTGATCCACAGGGCGAGCCTTCCAAGCTACCAACGGTTCCACGAACCCCACAGCAGTGGGGCCCACTCGCTTCACAGTTAATGTGACCCTCGGATGAGCACTGTGTGCAGGGCTTGATGCCCAAGTTGTCCTTGAAGCAGGCGCAAGCGCCACTATGTGTCACAGACACTGTGTCTTGTGAATACACGTGCTCAGCACCGTCGTAGACACGACAACGAGCACCAGACAGCTAAGCTGTCGCTCAGGAGGAGCTTACCTACCTCCTACTGCTATGCAGCATGCGGGGTCCAATGCATTGGCATCCCTGGCATCCACAGTGCCTCATGACATAGTCATACCCATTGATCGCTTCTAGCGTCAGGTGATCGGATAGAATCTGTTTCCATCACCACTTGTCACTTATACAGAACGTCATTAAGACGGTTGTTCATCACGAACCATCTTCGCTTCATGATCGCGAAGCTCCGGGCCATAGGCCAGTGTTGTTAAAGGGTCATAGACCCTTGAAACACGCGCGCGAGGCGCATGTAGCTCTACTGCACTTGCAGTTTGAGCATTCGATGCCATGTCGACGGCACCGACGTGCTCGCTGCAAGTATTGCAGCTACGGGTCAGAGCCTGAGCTCAGCAACGACCCTGTGGACCCCCACCTTAGTGGGAGGTGCTTGGCACCCGGCGACTCCGTCGCACCCCATCAGGCGGTCTGACACCGGGTGTGCCCGATCATACGCGTCAACGACGTCGGGGCAATCCTGCCGTAGTGGCACCTCAAACTCCCACGAGTTCTGTGAGTGAGGGTAACCTCGCCACTTCACCAGATACTGGTTGTGACCTTGGCGACGACGCCGCGCCATCAGGCGATCCACGTGATAGTGAAGCTCACCTTGCTCATCGAGCAGAGCAGGAGGAGGACGAGCGGTCGATGGGTTCTCGCGCTGCGAGTGTAGACGCGCTGCATTGCTTGCAGACCCGCGTCGGCTCGGTGAAGGAGCACGACCACCACGTCGGTCATCCGACCCATCGCTTAGCGACTGGTCTCGAGGAGACCTAGAGTCTCGGGGACCGGTCTGAGTCGCCTCTGGTGCTGCATCAGCGGGTCTATGACCTCGAGCATCACGTTGCTCCGGATTGACAAGACCTGTTGGTTCGGATGCAACCACCTGTGGCTCTGCCACCTGCTGCCGTGCAGCCTTCGTCCGACTCGGCGCCAGCTCCTCAGAACTCACAAGAGCAGGGTCCCGATATGGCTTAAGCAAGCCCACGTAGAACACAGGATGTGTTCGCATACGCTTTGGCAAGTCAAGCGTGTATGCCAGGCCCTTCTTGGCCACGACCGTGAACGGGCCGATGAAGCGCGGCCGCAACTTCGTCTTGAAGACGGCTGACACTGCGTGTGTAGGCAGGTTCTTAGCGTTTAATAAAACGTGATCACCGACCTTGAATTCCCACATGTTGCTTCTGCCTTTGGCATCAGCTTGTTCCTTTTGAACATCTTGGCTTTCAGCCATTGCGTCACGCACACGGCGTAAGACGCTAAGCCTCATCGAGAGGAAGTCATCGACTTGCTTGCGAACAGCAAGGGGGCTGACATCAGCAAGCTCGGAGTCGAGCGACGGCACAGCCTCTCCCCCACCAAGCCCAAGGCTACCGCGTGGCGGAGTGAGCGGGACGCGCGGATGCGCAAGGCCGTTCACGTAGAACGGGGTGAAGCCTGTCGAGGCATGCACCGCGTTGTTCATTGAGAACTCAACGAGAGGGAGCATAGCGCTCCAACGCTTCGGCGTTTCAGCGCATACGCTGCGGAGGATGTCCTCCAGGACGCGGTTCACGCGTTCAGTCTGACCGTCGGTCTGCGGATGATCTGCCGTGGACATGTCCAGTCGAGTGCCAAGCACTTTGAAGACGGACGTCCAGAAGTGACCCGTGAAACGGGGGTCTCGATCCGAGACAATAGTCTCTGGCAGCCCATGCTGGCGGAAGACCCGATCGATAAAGATCGTCGCTGTACCAGCGCCATCGACGGTGTCCGGCACAGCCGCTAGGTGAGCCATCTTGCTCAGACGGTCAACAAGACCACAACGCCCGTGTTGCCTGCCGTATCCTTCGGCAGGCCAAACACGAAGTCCATACTCATGGACTGCCAACACCCAGAGGGTACAGGCAAGCTCGCCAAAGGCGCTGCCGCATGCGGCGAGGGTTTAACCCGCTGACACGTCTCGCACGTGTGCACATATGTGCTGACCCACTTGTACATCTTCGGCCACCAGTACATGGAGCTCACCGAGCCGTAGGTCTTCTCGCGACCGAGGTGGCCGCTTGTGGGCGTGTCGTGGGCCTCATAGAGGATGCGATACTTCAGGTCCTCATCGTGAGGAACCACCACACGTGGTGGGTCATCCTGACCCGTGCTGTAGTACAGCAGACCGCCTTCCAGGCTATAGCGTTGGAGTCTCGCCTTTAGGCGTCGTGACAGAGTCACATTTGAGTCCTTAAACTCATCGCTCCCTAGAGCTTGAAGCAGCGCGACACAAGAGTCGTCCTGAGCGTACGCTGCTCGAACCATGTCCGTCACGGACGACGTCACCGAGGTGACATGAGATAGCTCATAGTCCGGGCGACGTGATAACGCGTCAGCGAGGACGTTCTGCCTGCCAGGCTTGTACTTCACCTCGAAGTTATACTCCGCAAAGAAGGAGAGCCATCGGGCCATCCTCTGCGAGAGGTGAGGCGACTGCGTCGCTGTGCGTAGTGACGCATGATCCGTGTAGATCACAAACGGCTTGGAGCCGAGCAGGTGAACCCTGAATTTGACGAGAGCGTACTTCATCGCAAGTAGCTCCTTGTCATGAACTGGATAGTTCTTCTCAGCAGCCTTGAGCTGCCGAGACTCAAACGCAATGACGCGTTCGCGCCCGTCGGCGTCCGTTTGTAGCAAAGCACTGCCGATGGCAAAGTCCGAGGCGTCACAGACGACGATGAACGGACGATCGGGGTCTGGCAACGCCAGTATCGGTGCCTGAAGCAGGCTATCCTTCATTCGGCATCCTTCTTAAGGAGATCCGACAGTGGCCGAGCCAACTCAGCGTAGTTCTCGCTGTACTTGTGCAAGTAGTTGGCCAAGCCCAGCCACTTACGCAAGTCCTTCTGGTTCAAGGGAACCGGCCAGTCCACAATGGCCTTGACCTTTGCTGGATCAGCACGAAGGCCATGCTTCCCAATGAAGCACCCTAGGAAAGGGATTTCTTCCGCGCCAAAGACGCACTTGTCCGCGTTGGCGTACAACTTGTTGGTGCGCATGCACTCGAGCACTGCTCTCACGTGTTCCACGTGTACCTCGACATCAGTCTTCCCGTGCTCAGCACGACTGTGGACGAACACATCGTCAAAGTACGTCTGTGCGAATGCCCGTAGGGGCCTGAACAACTGCGTCACTAGACGATTGAACGTTGCGGGCGCGTTCGAGAGCCCTTGGGGCATGACGAGCCACTCCCAGAGCATACCGCTCGGGGTGCTCACCGCTGTAAGCGGAATATCACTGGCTCGCATGAGCAGCTGATAGTACCCATCGACTAAGTCGAGTGCACTGTACATGGTGCAACCCACCATGTTGTTCTGAAGAACATCCTTCCTAGGAATCGGCGTCTGCGCCGGAATCGTGGCAGCGTTGAGCTTGTTAAAAGCGTGAACGATACGCCACTTGCCATTCGGCTTTCTGACACAGAACGTTGGCGCGGAGTGCGGAGACTTGCTCTCGCGCACGAGACCCGCCGCGTGCTTAGCACGGAAGAAGGCGTCAATGACGTCGCATTGCTCTTTAGGAAGAGGCCACTGCCGGGTCACGCAGTATTTAGTTCCGGGAACTAAGTCGATCTCGTGACGAACGCCTCGGTCAGGAGGCAGGCCACTCGGTGGTTCCTTTGAGACAACGTCTCCATATTCCTTCAGCAAGGAGTAGAAGGGATCCGAGGGATTTTTGAGGATCTCCGATCCACTCCTGGCGCTCAGCGCCTTCTTGACCTCGGCAAGACGGACTCGTCTACGAGGGACGATGAGTTTAACTCCTCCTCAGGTCGAACGATGACCACCTCGGCGAGTTCGCCAGCCTTCAAGGCATCGCCAAAGTCGGCGAACGACATCTCTTCTAGCTCAAGGAGCTTGTCAACACTCGGCAGTCCGTCCAGCAGGACGCTGCCTTCGGCACTGCCGTCCACTCCATCAACCAGAGTGTATAGCTGCCCACAGCCCTCCCGTGCGTTGACACTTGACGTCACGGACGACTCAGACGCAGAGCGTCTCGCCCATAGGGCCTTACGACGTCGTCGCCTAGCCGACGAACGTCCACTCGACGGAGTACGTGCCGCCGCACAGGTTATGGCCTTGCCCGGCCCAGTGTCAGTGACACTCAGTGACTGAATCGGTCTACCGCCGACGTCACTAGACGGAGTACGTGCCGCCGCACAGGTTTCGGCCCCTTCAGGCCCAGTGTCAGTGACACTCTGCGATCCCACTCGGTCGACGACCGATGCCGCTCAGCGGAGTACGTGCCGCGGCACAATCAATGACCGTAACAGGTCCAGTGTCAGAGACACTCAGCGATCGACTTGGTCCACGACCAGTATCACTCGACGGAGTACGTGTCGCCCCACAGTTCACGGCCTGGTAGGCCCGATGCCATCGGCATCCTGTGTCGGTCCACGACCGGCGTCACTCGGCGGAGTACGTGCCGCCCCACAGGGGTTACGTGAGCTTTGCCCACACGTTGACTCACTGTCAACCAGCGCTACGCGCTCAACAGGACTGCGGTCCTCGCACTCGGCGCTGTCCACCAACTCGGACACACCGACTTCCAGCATCATAGCCGACTCGGCTCGATGCTCGCGCCAATAGCGCTTCTGCTTCCTAGCAGAGGTGGGTTCATGACTCGCCAAAGCTCCACTAGGAGAGAAGTGCGTAGCACCTAAGGTCTTCGACCTCCAATCAATCCATGGCTCGTGGCGCTCCAGCCACGCCATGCCAAGGATGAGGTCGTACCTCGAATCCAGGTCCAGGACCAAGCAGCGTTCCACGCTATCGAAGTCCAAGAACTTCAGCCGCAGGTCCATGGGGACCTTGGCCACCGTGACACGGACGCCCGTCGCTAGACGGACAGTGACGGTGTCACCTCTTCGCGCTCGAAGCGCCTCAGTATATTGCTGACTACCCTCAACGGTGGAGCGTCTGACATAGTTGCCAGACGCTCCCGAATCGATCAACACGATCCACGGCTTCTCGAAGCCCTTCACGTCCACATGGACGACCAGCAAGCCCTGCTTGCTCACACGTTCCGTGTTAAAGAGCATGGAGCTCTTCGGGGCTGAGCCCCAGTGCCTCTCACGCACTGCAGAACTCAGTTCTTCCCCAGTAGACCGCCCCGCGTCTACTGGGAGCCGTCGTTTCCCTGGGCAGAGCCCAAAGCGGGACCCGCGACAGGGTTGCGGCCATTCTGGCCGGCGCGCTCTTTGCGCAGAGGGCAGTTGGGCCTCAGATGTGTGGGACTACCACACGTGTAGCACCGGCGGGTGCTCATACGCTGCACCGCAGCTCGTAGCTCGGCTACTTCATCTTCAGCATAGCTGAGGTCCATGGGCTCGGGTCCCCCGGACCCTGTGCTGTTAGCACCGACCCTCGACAACTTAAAGTTGTGTTCGGCATTCAATGCCACGCTGACAGCGTCCTCGAAGGTGCGAGGATTCTGACGGAATGCCTCCGTTCTGGCCACGCCAGCTCGTAAACCTTCCATGAAGATGGTCACGGTGACCACCTCAGGTAGAGGGTCGGCAGCCATGCCGGCAATGAGCGTGCGCAGCTCTTGGACATAGTCCACCAGGTCCTTCTTGCCCTGTCGGCAAGCAAGGAAGCGTGACCGCACGCGATACGCCTGGTTAGGCGGAGCAAACACTTGCGTAAGCTTGACCTTAAGCTCACCCCAAGTGGGGAAGGCCATTTCTACCGACGTCCCAGACGTCAAGGCCCATTCTCGTGCTCGCCCTTCGAGCTTAGAGATGGCGAACGCCACGCGTTGGCCTTCCAACTGGAGCATAGCGGCTCCCATGGCCATTCCGACCTCTTGGGTCCACAACAGGAGGTTCTCTCCTTCGTGCCCGTGAAAGGTCTTCACGCTGAGCGTGACGGGCTTAGCTCTCGGAGCGGGGTTAACTCCTTTTACATTCCGTTGGATGTGCTCAACGAGAGCGTTTTCGTACGAGGCAAATGCCTCAAGACGCGCGTTGACGGCCTCCGGCCCTTGGGACGCAAGGTGCGCCATACCTTCGGGGCCCAGCAAGGGCGTAAGCTTGTTAAGCGTGTCCCGCTGACTCGGAGTCAAGTGAGCGTATGCTTCTGGCTCCATTCTCACAGAGAAACAGTCTTCAACTCAGGAGTTGGATTGACTACAAGTGCTACCAGATGCAGCGGGGCTGCGTAGGTGTGCACGGCACAGAGGAAGTTTAGTTGACTCGTAGAGTCCTGCTTGCAAGGCACTAGCCTTCGGTTCTATACAAGAACCAAGTAGTCCACTAAATACGGGACTCACAGAGTCAGTGTCCCTATAACAAAGGACTAACACTAACTATGTAAAATGCAAACTGATTTTTATTGACTTTATTGCCCTAATCCTAAATGTAACGGATTTAGTATCTAACATACTAAATCCTAATCAAAATGCAACGTGAGGCTCTGAGGCCATCTACGTATCTACTCGTGTGTGCCACACCATTATGTACCCACATAAATGTATCCATGAGTGTCACACACCATTATGTACCCACATAAATGTATCCACGTGTGTCACACACCAACGAGAAACATTCGTGTAACATCCCCGTTACAACCTCTGTGATAAGGGCTGAAACGAAGCGTTCGTCGCATCACCGAGCCTGGTGGTGTTGAAGCAGAGTTTGTCCCAGTTTGAGGCTTTCGTCGTAACGCCGAGTCTGGAGGCGCTGTACGGGTTGATGAATCGCGGGGTGCACATTGCCGTCAGATGGATGTCGTGTCATGGTCTGCGTCGATCAGCAGCTGCAGCCCTTCAGGATCCTTGTCAAATGACACGGACTTTTGGATTGTTTTGGATATTTTTTAAAATGTGCAAAACATTTACCGCATCGCCCCTATCATTGCCGACGTTTTCTCATTGCCGACAGACCAAGTCATCCAATAGGAACCCGAATAGAGATCATCTGTTGAGGGTTACTGCCCGCACTAAAATGCTATACCGACGCAGCTAAAACGTAGCTGACACTCATTTTTGATTCTGCTTCGTGATCCAGATCTCCTATGGGGCGCCAATGCATAACTGGCACGGGTAGGAAGCCAAAAACCTACAGCCGTACGTCATTTACATATAAGCATGTTCATGCCACTAGCAAAGCGATAGAGAGCCTGACAACAGCTACCATTGTAGGAGGATTTGCCCGAGTTGGTTTTCTTGGTGATACACGAGTACATGAAGACGAAACTTCGGACAGCGACGTAGATATTCCTGAACTGGTCGAAAAGCTGAAGAAATTGGGGGTTGTCGGAGAAGAGCAGGACCTTACGTGCGATGAAGATGCGGACTAGATAATTCTTCATGTGCTGGCAGCTAAATCTTTGTAATTTACCCCTTCCCCATTACACATGCTTTGCATAACCACAATCCACCATGTCGGCAATGATAGGGGCGATGCGGTACTACAGTAGTAGAAGAGTATAATTAGGTGGACCACACCGTACACATCATATCGTACTTATTACGGTCGTTCGAGCCCCCTCAAGAAGCACAGGCCAAAGCGAGATAGAGAGAGCGACTGATGGCAGACGTCGAGATGGAAGACAAGACGGCGCTGGACGACGCCACGGAGCGCAAGAAGGCGCTTCTTGTGTATAAGAGCAACCTCCAATCAGGATCAGACGATGACGATGACGCTTCAGACGACGACGAGGACGCGTCAGCCGTCCAAGGTTACGCGAGGCCCCCACCTTCGATGAACGCACCCCCATCGCCAACCAAACGTCCCGCAGCAATGCGTGAGGAAGAAGACGAAGAAGACGTGGAAGAGGATGAAGAGGGAGGTGTACAGGTGGAGAAGGATGACGACGAGTTGCTGAATGCGCCGTCCGACGACGACCTGGACAGCACAGCCACGCCTAGGCGCTCGGAGACCGACGAAGACGACGATCTGCCGCCTGGGAGCGCGTCATCCTCTAAGGCGCCATCACCTGCTGTTGACGAAAAGAACAACGAGCTGAAGAAGACGCCAGCGCATAGTGAGACGGACTCGGCGTCGGAAGCGGCTGCCAACCGCGCGCCGTCGCCCAGCCTCAGCAACGCCAGCTTTCAGCCAGTGGACGAGTCTACAACGCTAACGCTGAAGTCTGGCACATCCAATGTGGGGGCTATTATCGCTGCTCGTCGCCGCACTGTTGCGCGTAAGGAGTGTGAGGCGTGCCACGAGCCTCGCAATGGACGACGCGCGCTGCTGTGCGTGCAGTGCAAGTGCATGTATCACTCAAGCTGTTTCCGGCAGCAGTTCCCCAAGCTCGCTCAGGGCGGCGCCAACCGTCAGTGGTATTGTCCAGAGTGTGAGCCGGTTGCCAAGAGCGCGGGGGCTGAGAAACCGCCTATTAACACACCACGCAAACAGCAACGTAGCGATTCTTCAGTCAAGGGCCGGAATAGTCGCAGTTCCAAGTCTTTGTCGACCAAAGGTGATTTCGAGGACAGATCCGCTGTGGTGAGTGGTTTAACAGGTGCAGCAGCGGAGACAGAGGTGCAGCGCTTGATGGATCTAGCGTTGCGCGGTGGAAAGAATATCAACGCCACAATACTGGAGCAGACCGGGGAGATGTTGCATATCACGCGGACTCTGACTAAGGAGATCACAAGTGTCATGGGATTGAATTGGCTTGAAAAATCCACTAGAGCCGCCAACGGGAATATTGACGTCGCTAGCGCCGAGAACAGTAACAGCGACGACAAGCGTGAGCAGCAACAGCAGCAGCCAGTGGCGTCCCCGTCCCCGCCCCCACCTCCGTTCCTGTTAGTCCCTTCATCGTCTTCAACACACGCGTCTTCTGCCGCTTCTTCTCAAATTGTTGCGACAGACGATGTAAGTGCCAGCAACAGTAATGGAACGTGGAACAACCCAGCAGCAGCAGCAGGAGGAGCAGCATCAGAGAAGGATATTCTGCTTCGACGTGTTCACAGCGGCTTGGATTCTTTGAAGCAATTACTAGAGCAGCTACAGGTTGCTGGGCATCCAGTTCGAGGTTGATCTGATTAAAGAGGCGAAGGCAACCCCCAACCAAGACCGCAAGCCAGCATCCTCCAGTGGATCTAGGAAGCAGGCAACAGGAACAGCAGGCCGGTCTGCATCAGGATCAAAGGGAAAGAGCGGTGCCAGCCGCTTGTATTCATCAAAGCAGATCCAGAAGTTGGAGGAATGGTATCAGCGGTCCTCTCGGCCTGAGTCTAGTGAGATCCACTCGATGTACCGCATTATTAATTGCCAAGAGTATGCAGATCCAGAATTGCAGCCGGAAGGCATCTCAGTGAAGCAAATCCGCATTTGGTTTGACAACCGACGCGCGAAGGAACGTCTCGATTACATGCGCTTGAAGATGAAGGATATTTCAACAACTGACATGGATGCTGACAGTGTCAAAAAGATGAAGGCTGCTTATATTGACGAGGCCAAGGAGGTGCTGGAGGCAAGAGTTTCTCGGATGCGTGAGAATGGACAAGGCTCTGGTCATGTCGTTGATGAAGCAGACATGGCTTTGATCGCGAATACCGCTGATCAACCAATGCATGGAAGAGCTTTTAAATCGAGTTCGGGCGTATTGATGGGTATGACTAAAGATGGGCTTGATAGACCCCATACTTCCAGTATTCCGAAGAAGCGGATTCGAATCGACCATGTTGCTTCTGTGAGGAAGGCACTCAAGGATGCTCGCGATGCTGGTAAAAGTGAAGAAGAAACCAAGGCACTGCGCCTTGCAGCGATCGAGCGTGCGCGTGAGAGGTTACATGTTCCATACAGAAATGCGCGTACTGGAGCGTCTAAGCCGCTGGGAAAAGATGAGCTGTCACACATCAAGATGAAAATGCTGAAGTTGCTGGAGGAAGATGCTTCTGCTGAAGAAATTACTGATCTCATCGAGTTGCTGCTGTCACTTACCATCCCTCGTGCCGTACTGGTTGAGTCGGATCTTCAGCAGCAGTTGGAATTGGTTCTGATGGCGCACAAAGATAACAAAGAGCTTGTGCGCCAGACGAAGAAATTGCAAGAAGAATTTAATTCGATCGTGGAGAACGGGGATGCACCAGGCGTGGTGGCAGCAATGTCTGGGGAGACTGGTACCACCAAGAAAAAGAAGGAGAAATCGCGGTCGCTATTGCTGAGTGTGGATACGGAATCTCTGCCTGGAACTCCTGGCTCTTCACCAGTTTCTGGTCCAACGCCTTCACCCGAGTCGCGGCGGCCGCGTGTGAAGTTCTCCCTGGCTCAACTGGTGAAGCTCGAGAAATATTTCCACAAAGAAGACACGCCCAGCAAAAAGAAGCTTGACAAGATCGCTGCACGACTTAATGGAATTGCGTCTCTAGATCCGTCCAGTGATGCTGCACAAAGGTCCATTGACTACAAGCAGATCCGCTGCTGGTTCTACAAGCGGCGGTCGGCAAACCAACCGCCTCAGGCTCTAAGTGGCGCGGACCTGCACATGGACGACGGTGCCTCGAGTTCAAGCTCCAGTGACACCGAGTCTGATGATGATAACAAATCGGAAAAGGGATCCAAGAGCCGTTCCAAATCGAACTTGAAGACCTCAACTCCTCCTGGTAGCGGCTCTGCGATAAAGCGTAAAGCTACTACAAGTGACGACCAAAACAGCGCGAAACGTCCTAAACAGGAAATGCCAGCAACTTCTATCGCAGAGAACAAGGAAGCAGCAGCAAACATTAGGAGTGATGATGACTCTACGGGAAGCATACACGCGGGGCGGATCTTCAACATGAAGCAGCTTGCAACCATCATCGAAGAGTATGAGAAGAACCCACGGCCGTCTGTGACTCGACTAGAGGAACTGCAAAAGGTGCTGAACCAGGACGACCACACTGACGAGTACTCTGCTAGTACACTTGGGGTAACGAAGCAACAGATCAAGACGTGGTTCTCTAATCGCCGCGCAAAGGAGCGTCTGGACCTGATCAAGATGAAAATCAAGGAGACGCGGGTAGGCCTCCAGGGTAGCAGTGGCTCTGACACTGACGGACATGATGAAGCAGAAATGGCTGTGGTCGGTCAAGCTAACACTCCTAACGAGGCAGAGGATATGAAAGTCGACGGATGAATAGGAGTTGAATAGCTTTTGAGGTTCTAATGTGCTTTTACACTTCAGTTTATCGCTATCTCTTTGGTGCTTGCTCTCTCTAGTTTAGCTGAGGATGACAAAGCTCTTCGATCGCGACAGGCAAAGCGACTGTATCAACAAGTTTGACCATTCGATACGAGGACTCGACGGACGTGATCGACTGCTTCAACGTCTTGCTCAGCTCTGCGTCGTCCAACGTGTCAAGCTGACGAAGCAAAGGGAAAAGACCGCCATAGTGTGTGACCAGCTCAGCTGCCATCTCATCAGTCAAGTCGCCCACCCTTGGAAGTCTTTTCCACTTGTGGCCGCATAACGCGTGGAAGTCCGGAAGCAGCTTCGGTTGTAGCCCAAATCTTCCTCGCAGATTGCGCTCGCGAATGTATCGGCGCTTGGATGGTTGGTAGATCTCCACGACGGCAGGTGACAGATCGTCTTGTGCTTCTCCACTGTCACCGTCGTGCACAAGCTGCAAAAAGTCGTTATCATTGGAGATAACCAGCACATCCATACCAGCATCCGTGTACTGCTTCGAATAGGACGCGATGACGTCGTCCGCTTCCATACCCGCGCGCTTGATGCAGTTCACACCCGCCGCAGTCAGAACTTCCTTCGCATAAGCGAATTGGGGCAAGAGCGAGCGTGGTGTTGGAGCTCTATCGCTCTTGTAAGTTGGCTGCATAAGTCTCCTGGTTGTAGGACGCTGTCTCGAGTCAAAAATGACAGAAATGTGCTCAGGCGCGTGCGTCTTGTCCATCCGTCGCAGCAGACGCAGCAGACCGTCCACTGCGCCGGTCCTCACACCGTCCTGCTCGACAGTGCACAGCGGATCGTAGAAGTGGTGGAGCGCATTGTTGCCGTCCACCAGGATACTCTTCTTACGGTAAACAGGAGCTTCTTCAGCCACTGGCAACGTCGAGAGCGAACGTCGGCAGTTGGCGATTCGATTGCGCAGCTGGACGCCTTTCATTATTGACTGACATGACCAGGTATACTTTATAAAAGAATAGGGTCACTATTATCCGGAATACAATACCACAGCACATTATGGCCGAAAGGGAGTCGTTCCTGCCAGTGACGAAGCCGTCGCCCAGCGCCACCTCGAGTCGCATCTGCTCCGCTGTGACTTTCTTCCCATTCTATGCAGCCCAACGACTGCTGTCGTGTCTGGGTTACTCGCATTCTGTCCGTATGCAGAGTGGCCGAATGTAAGCGATTCCTCAATTTGACACACTAGTTTTCGGTAGCTGACTCAAGTATGTTCTGTACTGTTAGAGTGGTGGTAGGCTCAGAGATCGCACAAGGGGGCTTCTCCTACGTATATAAAGCCAGAGATACCGACACAGGGGAAGCTTTCGCACTCAAGAAGATTCTATGTCAAACCGACGAGCAGGTGCAGCTAGCGAAGGCGGAGATCAAAGCTCATAAGTCATTCGCACATCCAAACATCATGTCACTCAGTGACTATGCGGTGGTGTCCACTGGGCCAGAGACTTTTGAGTATTATTTGCTCTTCCCGTTCATGGAGGTTCTGTCATATTGCTGCTTTGTTTAGCTAGTACATGGAATTAGTTGCTGACATTTTTTTTTTACTTGTTGCCAACAGAACGGGACGCTACGAGCTATGATTGACACTGCAATCAGGTACGGAGCTGAACTACACAAGTGCAAATGGGTATATACTGAATACGTCCTGCTTGCTATGAAACCAGCCAAGACGTGCGGATCCAAGAGGGACAGATTCTTGACATGTTCCTTCAGATTTGCAGGGCTGTAGCTGAACTGCATTCTAAGTCACCCCACTCGCACATCGTGATATCAAGGTACTGACTGCTACCAATGCAAACTGTTCGGTTGAATGTGCTTTTAACTCGTCTCTTTCTTTTTGCAGCCAGAGAATATCATGCTTTCCGGACGAGGGCGAGCCACTGCTGACAGACTTTGGCTCCGTTACCACAGCGGACGTCACCATATCCAAACGCTCAGACGCTTTGTTGCTTCAAGAACTTGCAGCACAACAGAGCTCCATGGCTTATCGTGCACCAGGTAGGCCAGCCGAACTTTAGCTCTTTGGTACTTCACAAACATATCTGTTTCTCTCTGTTCTACATATGTAGAGCTCTACGATGTACCGGATAACGCACACATTTCCAGCGCCACCGATGTATGGTCGTTGGGCTGTTTGCTGTATGCCATGGCGTTTGGGTACTCTCCGTTTGAATGCTCCTTCTACGATTCGGGCGTCGTGCGCGTTGTCGAGTGCACGTACTTGGCGGTTATCGGGCCGATCAAGTTCCCGAAGAACTGCTCATATTCGCCTAAATTCTGCGAGTTGATTCGGTACGTCTGCACCTACGACATCAATTTTTGACGTGTCGATTTAATGAATTGTTGTGCCTATTGCTGGCAGGTGGATCCTGACTCAAGACGTGACTTTGCGGCCCTCCATATTCGATGTGATTGAGCGGCTCCACAGTCTGAATGAGTAATTGAGTAGCAAGGCGGTTTGCTATGCTGGTGCCGTTTAATGGTATTGACTAATGGATTTTTTTGGTTTGCTATGCTGGTGCCGTTTAATGGTATTGACTAATGGAACGCCATAGCATGGTTTTACCTTTGATACTTGCACTAACGTTGCAGCGTAAATGAAACTGTTGCATCCACACTTTTCCAGCAGGTAGATAAGTCGATACTGAGGAAGATAATAATGCATTCATTCACATGCACCTAAGTTTTACATCTTGGACGTTTGCCGTTGATTGCCATGATTCTTGTGAATTCGATTTTCAACCAATCAAAAACAACCATCGAGCCAGATGGTGAACCCTTTTGCCCGCAAGTGGGCAGACAGTGTCTGCCCACTTGTCTGCCAGACACCTACCCGACGTTCAACTACTTGTAAAAGGAAGGAAGCGAAGGATCAGAGGCAGAAGTTAATTAGGGAATCACTCACTCGCGATGGCCGTCGGCAAGTCCAAGGGAAACGCGAAGCTCTCGGAGAGGGACATGGAGCAGCATCGCGAGTACATGAAGAAGTACAAAATGCAGTCGAGCGACCTGGACAAGCACGAGATGCGCTATAAGGACCACTACGAGCTGCTGGGCATCACGCGTGAGGCCTCCCACACGGAGGTAAGTTAACTACTACTGAATAAGCAACTAATGATACGAATAGACTACTAAATACTCCTTCCTGTACGTGTGCGTATAGATCCGGAAGGCCTACCGCAAGCTGGCGCTCAAGTGCCACCCGGACAGGAAACCGTCGGCCGAGGCGTTGGCCCGATGGGAAGGCGTGCCAGCAGCCTACGCAGTCTTGTCGAATCCGAACGACCGCACTGAGTATGACGCCACCTTACCGACCCGTGATGCGCTTGTGGAGTTTTACCGCGCTTACAACCCAGCCAAGTTGGACAATGCCACTATCCAGACGATCATCGACGGCTGGTACGGCCGCGAGGTGGAGCTCTTCGAGATGCTCAACGCAAAGTATGAAGTGGCTCCACACCAAGGAACCACCAAGTCGGCGCAGCGTGCTGCTGCGATGTCAGTGTCCCGCGAGAAGGCGCACAAGATCGCGACAGACAGCCAGACGTCCAAGTCGAAGGACGCCGCCAACGCGGAGATCACGTGGACGGGCACCATCGGGTCAGCTTTCTGCTGCAAGAGCGTGATATCTCGCATGTTCAGCACCACTTACTACGAAGTGGACACGACCAGCCCAGGCTTCCTGGCATCTCATGGCGCCTCAGACACACCGGGTCAGGCTGTGCCTATCAATCTGCAGTCCCCCGCGACACCCTCGCAGTTGTCGCAGCCTGTAAGTCCGGAGTTCGATCCGCCCGCTGACACAGACAACTCGTCCACTGCAACGACTTCTGACGGATCACCGCCCAGTGGAGATGACAGCTGCGCAAGGTCAGGGAAAGGCTTTAGCGCTTCTCCTCCTGCCCCACGGGCGGCTCAATCGAACATTGCGGTGGCTAGCTAAAGCAGAAGCTGCTGGAGATGCAGCAACCCTTTTCGGGCTGCTGTTCTCACGTTTTCACATCTTTATTGGTGTCAGGGTAGATGCCGAATAAATTATCAATGTGTTCCAAGTAGTAGTAGTGTATGCCTACGTCTGCAAACGAGTCCTCGCAAACTGACGCGATTCAGTAGTAGTAATAGTTGATGCTGTGTCATCTTGATCCCTTCATCAACCTACGCGAAATCTGCCAACGGCTCCGAGGAAAGAGAGAGCGACCACGAGATTGCTGCTCCCTTGCTCCACTCGAGCTCTGATTCCTTCATCCAGTCGTTCATCCAGCTGAACTTCTTCAGACTCGCCTGAGTACATGATTTGGATGCACTTGGTGTGCTAGAAAACTCGCTCTGCGATAGATCCGTCAAAGCCAGATCTACAAAAGCGGATGGGTCGTTCCATTCGTCAGCACTCAGTGGGGAAGGTGACTGGTCCATTGGAAATCCCTTGAAGAAACTGAGTGCGTCCTTCATGGACGGAGCGCTCGAGTCCTCTTCGACTTTCGCTTCCAAATTGTTGTCTGCTGTATCAACTTCGACTTTCACCACAGACGTGCGTGTGATGAGACTAGAGACCGGAGGCAGCACAACTGGTGCAGCTTCGGTTTTCTTGTTCGCTGCTTGTTGCGGAGCGATGGCTGTAGTCTTCGGGGTGTTGTTCGTCGAGACGGGAGTAAAAGCAACATTCTGCCCGATCTTCTTGGCGAACTTAATAAACTCGCGGATCCAGTAGTCTGCCTCAGCAGCTTTGAGCTCCTGGATGTTGAGGTTGGGTCCGAACTTGCAGCGATACTGGACGTGCCAGTAGTAGTGGTTGCGCAGGTTGGAGATCTGCTTTTGGAGCTTCACGTGCAGGTTGTAGCAGTAATTCTTCTCGCGCTGGTAAAAGAAGTTCTGCTTGCCGATAGCCTGGCCCACATACCTTTTGGTCACGCGAAGCGGGTCGCACTGGAGCATGTTGGCCATGAACACGCGCAGGTGCAGCCCGTCCGCAAGCGGCAGTGCTCCCAGCTTGAACTGCTTCATGAGTAGGTCCGCGTACTTGTGCTCGTCGATGCTCCACTTGCCCTTGCGCGCACCTGTGTTTGACTGGTTCTTACTTTCCCGGAATAGGAGGACGTTGCCCACAGGTTCGTCGCAGACTTCGCAATGTGTCGCTGGCCACGAGTAAATGCAGCGCGGATGGAAGCGGTGGCCGCAGCCGTCCAGTTCCAGGATCGCTCCACAAGACTTGCAGGCCTCGCAGCGCGTCGAGTTTTCACCTTCATGTGCTGTAGCGGGGGCAGTGTCCAGATCCACCATGTCGCCCTACGATGTTGCTGGAGGAACGCAAATTGAAGAGTGAGCTGTTGTAGTGATTGATCAGCAGTGAGAACGTTCTTGAGATGGACGCTGTGGATTGGACCAGAGCATCCGTACACGGATATCGATTTTAGCCAATTAAATAATTGAAAATTATTTTAACCAATTAACGTTCATTTTGCTGCCGAGCCCAGCGAAGGTGGTTTGGGAGAGCGAGAAGTGCGTACAAGTGAGTCCTAGAACTTTTAGAGCACGATATAAGTTGGAGTGAATTAGTTAATAGCATGACACGGAGCTATCCCCGCTCTATACATAAATTGAATCCTAACTTACCACCAGGAACGTGTGGCGGACATGCTTACTATGAATCGGTGATGTACATGTATTGGAATACATTATCATCGGTGAAGGATGCGACGTTGAACGCAGTGCCAAACATAACCCGTGGTTACTTTCCACTAATACCATCACTAAGAGGAATCACAATGGCCTTTGTTGGGACTAACCCCAACGGGACTTGCTGGAGGCAGGGAGGTTCTAGTAATGAACTGTAAGCCTCCAGCTCAACCCTTGACTGTATATGTAGTAGATAGTTATGATGCAAAAATGACTGGTCCTCAAAGACTACAGCTACATGTATACGTACATGTACATGTACTATCCACTGAACATAACCGGCTCACACTCCCACTTGGTCCGTGCTCACGAGCGTCCTCGTAGCGCGCGACCATAAAAACGCCGGTGACTTCAACGTGGCTCCAAGCTCACAGTCCACCGCGACCCACCGCACGAGCCCAGCTCTGCGTCCTCTGTCGTTCCCTTAGCGTAGTGTAGTGCCTTGGCATGTGCGAGTCCAGCAACTCCAGCATCATGCAGAGCCCGCGACCAGTGTCGCCGTGCAGCTCCCAGAGCGCACCGACTCGTCCTTGTCCTAATGCAGTACCAGCGTACGAACCATCAAAGCTCGGCGCAACATCCAATGTCGCTACCTGCATACGAGTCCTGCCACGCGCATAGTGACCTCATGTCAACTACAGCTCCCAGAGCATCCTGCGCAGCACCGCTTCAGTCTCTCCCAAAGCCGAGCTTCCAAAGCTCCCGTTCCGCATGTACCAGCGTACATCTACTGCAACTCCTCAGGTGACAGCACCTTGAGTGCTTTACGAAACCTAGCGAACTTCACAGCGCCCAGCGCCTTTGTCATGATATCACAACCATGTCGTTCGTACCCACATGTTCCACCTTTAGCTCCTTCTTCTCCACGAGGTCACGCGACACATGGAACTTTGTTCTCAATGTGCTTGGTCCTACTGTGCTTGCCTGGCCGCGCGGTCAGCGTAGATAGACGCCATGTTGTCGCCCCTCAGCAACGGGATCTCGTACTCCCACTGGAGCTCATCACAGAGCTGTCGAACCCACTGTAGATCCTTTATGCCCTCTGCCATCGCGACGTACTCAGCTTCCGTCGTGCTCTGTGCGTTCAAGCCCTGCTTGCGCGAAGCATAGGAGATCACATTGCCGTCAATCATCGTCACGTAGCCACTAATGCTCTTGCGATCATCAGGATCGTTTGCATAGTCTGCGTCCGTGTACAGTAGCAACGTCACCGCCTTGCCCTCGCGTACGTCCATCACCAACTTGTAGTCAGCTGTAGCCTTTAAGTATCGCAGCACATAACGCGCCAGCTCGTAGTGGGTAACATCGAAGTTGGCTAGAAACTTGCCCGCGCCTCACCGCATGTGCTATGTCAGGTCTCGTGCCCGAAACTAAGTAGCCCAGGGCTCCCACTAGTTCACGATATGGCAGTGGCGCGTCGTCCTCAGCAGGAGCGCGCACTTGAGTGTCCCGGACGGCTCCGGTGTCTTCGCGCCACGGCAGCTTGCCATGTGGTACTTCAGCAACATCTCCTTGATGTACTGCTCTTGACAGTAGGTTACACGCTTAGCCTCACGGTCGATAGAGATCTCGATACCGAGAAGATACTTCACTTCGCCAAGTGAGGTCAGCTGGAAGTCCTCCCGCATCTGTGCAGCCACAGTCTCGCACAACCTGTAGGCCCAATCAACAGCAGATCGTCAACGTACACGGTGATCAGCATCGTGATTACTCCTCCCACTTTTCGGGCATAGAGACCTCTGTCCTTTTCCATGCGCTCGAAGCCCAGCTTCGTCAACTTGGTGTGTAAGGTCTGATTCCAGATGAGTGGTGCTTGCCGTAGCCCATACAAACTCTTGAGCAAGTGGCACACCTCCCGTCCTCGCCATCTTCCCAAACTTCCGGACGGGCCATGTAGATCGTCTCGCCCAGCGGTCCATATAGGAATGCGGTCTTCACGTCAAACTGCATAACCAACCACCCTCGTTGAACTCCATAGTAGATAGCAGCACGAATCGTCTCAAAACGAATCACCGGTGCATAAGTCTCATGAAAATTCACACCATACTCTTGTTTGTGACCATGAATCACCAGACGCGCCTTGAAGCGCTTGATAGCACCATGTTCATCACGCTTGATAGCAAATACCCAGCGGCACGTGATCACCTTGGCCTTCCCAACCTGAGAGCGAGGAACCAGACGCCAGGTCTGATGCTGCTTCAGCGAAGCAAGTTCTTCCAAGATTGCTTTCCTCCACTCTGGCCACAGATTGCTCGCCTTCGCTTGGCGGTAGCTTTGCGGTAATTGGACAGCTCCAACACCTTGTATAGCCACATTAAACACAAAATCCCGAAGATGCGACGGTGGAGCCTGTTTCCTACGAGGCAACACCTTCACAGGAGCCACCGTTGGCTTGCGAACCAGGAACGGCACGTTTTCGTCCGAATCACCATCCTGGTGAGGTCGCTTCCTCTTCGTTCGTCTCTTTCCCTTTCCCTTCTTCACAGATACTTCTTGTGGCTCAGCTGAAGACGTCTGCACAGTAGCAGCACCCTGCGCACTCTTTGATAGTGCCTCTTCACGTCGTTCCACCTCCAGTGAGATGTCTGCAAGGTAGTCGTCTTTGCCTTCCAGAGGCAATCCAGCAACGACACGTCTCGCCACTTCATCGTCTTCTGCATACGACTCAATACCAGACTTGATCGCCACAATAGGGATAGTTGTGTCACCATTATCCTCAGGTACGTCTCGCGTCAGAACGCGCATTACGTAGTCACGTCCAGCAGTAAACTTCTCATGGCAAAAGATGTTCTCGAGTCGACTAGTACGTACACCACCATCTTGCAAGCTCAGTAGCTTAACTCCCTTAGTGTTGTGAGAGTAACCAAGTAGAATACACATGTCCGTTCGTGAATCCAGTTTGTCACGATCTCGGCGACTCTCTGGTGCAATCCGAGCTTGTACTAAGCAGCCCCATGTACGTAGGATCCCCAGATCCGGCTTCTTCCCATACAACTTCTCGTACGGCGTCTCACCCTGCGCCAGTGCGCTAGTTGTCCACCTGTTGACCGTGAACACCGTGTGAAGTAACGCCTCACCCCACAGCTCCTTGGGTAGCCGAGTAGCGGCCAGCATCGCACGCACGCGAGGCACCAGTATGCCATTAGCTCGCTCCACAATGCTGTTCTCTTGGGGACTGTAGCCATTCGTCGTAGTCGTCTCAATCCCGCGTTCCCTACAATAGCCTTCAAGCGCTTTATTCAGGAACTCACCACCTTGGTCACTATGCAGCACGGTCACTCTCCAGTTCTTGTCCTGGAATTCCCTGTCCAACTTTGACAGCAGATTGCGGAGGTGCCTTCAGCTTCACTCTTTGTGTCAACAGAAATACCCACTTAAAGCGTGTCGCCTCGTCGACAACCAGTAGAAACTTGCCATCTCCCGATGTAGTGGCAATTCCAATTGAGCAGACATCAACTGCAATGCGTTGCAGTGGTCGTGTTCGGCGATCGGGCCCTCTCTTGTATGTCATACGTTTGAATTTGCCCATACGGCACGGAACACAGTCGTAAGATTGAAGTTGCTTTGAATTCACATCAAAGCCAACGTCAAACTGCTGAGCATGACGTCTAATCTCCTCCATTCCAGCGTGGTTCAACCGATTGTGCAGCAGCCCCATAGCTGCGCTCTTCCCAATGACCGACGACTTCTCAACACCAAGCACCATGTGCTGGTTCGCCTTCGCAGTCGACCCAGTGGCCTTCCGCGTCCACATTCGATACAGTCCATCAACCAACAGAAACTCCAATTTCATTCCCGTCTTGGTCAACCACAACTTCTTCTTGTCCTTCGAAAACGACATGTCGTAGCCAGCGTCAATCAACATGTAGCCCATAGAGATCAAATTACACCTTGCATTAGGCGTATAGTACGCGCGTTCCAGTATACGCGGCTCGTACTTCCCCGTGATCTCGTTACGCACGGTCAGGTGCACGTCCCCGCAGGCCACGTTCGTCTCGCGTGAAGGTGCACAGCTCCTTTGGCGTCGACACATCCAGTGATGCATCCTTGGACTCCTCGTCCGAATCCTTTCGCGACGCAGCCGCCACAGCCATCTCCGTAGCCTCTTTAATGCCAAAAGCCTCGGTCACACCCTCACCACCGGAACTCCCACTGGTTCTTGTACCACCGGTATAAACGTCAGCACCAGCGGCGTGATCACCAGCACCAGAACTCCCACTGGTAGCGACGACGTGGTCTCCAGACCCTTCGTCACCAGCTTGGTCTCGATCACCAACATCTGGAGCCAGCGCAGAACTGTTGCGCGGCGTCAACATGACGTTCAGCGTCTCCACGTTGTTCGACTGGCGTCCACCACTGTTGCCATTACCACTTTCAGTAGGCGGTTGCGGGCAGTCCCGCACAAAGTGCTTGCCCGATCCGCACCGGAAGCACGTATTCTTCTTGGACTTCTTGCTTGGGCGCGACGATGTCGTACTCGAGCTCCTCGGTCTCGAATTCCCACGTCCACGTCCACGTGAAGCTCCCTTCCACGTTCTTGCACGTAGTTAACTGCACGGCCACCAAGTCCTTGGCCACTCTGCTCATTACCACGGCGATCAGCGCCAGGCAAATTATTAGCAATTAACTCTGCATTCTCCAGACGCGCAGTCGCATCACGGAGCTCCGGTTTCGCGCGTGAAGACCTCTTTCTTTCTCCATGTTCACGGGCGAGTCCCGGATATACTTCCACTGCGTTACTTAGCATCACATCGGCCAAGTCTTGGTCCTCGATGTTGTCTCCATTCTCTCTCAGGACACGACGAAGTCGCAGTAGGTCAGCAATGTAGTCGCCAGCCTTCTCATTCGGCTGCAAGTAGCGACTGTAAATGTCTCGTCGTACATACACGGTGTTCAGTCCACCGCCTGATCCATACTCAGACCGTAGAGCATCCCAAAGCTGCATGGGGTCCCCAGACCGCACCTCCGTCTGAAAGCGCTGGAGCACGTCCCACGTGATGTGTTCCACCAACATGTGATGAGCCTTTAGACGTCTCTCACGGAAGCACACGCGCCAACTCTGTTGCTCGTTGCGAGTCCCTGGCGGCACGTCATTCTCTCGCTCTTCACCGAGTACAAGCTTGTTGTAGTTCAACGTGAGCATGGCCGTCTGAATGCGCAGCGACCACTCCTCGTAGTTCTCCGTCCCTTGGAGCTTGATGTCGAGCTTGAACGACGCAACAGCCATGAGTCTTGTCATCGTTGGTCCTTGGTCTTTTTCTCCCGACTTCTCTTCAGTTTCTCCTCTGCGAGCGGGGGAGCTGCTCTGTCGCTCCAGATCCAGCGTCACGTCTGAAGCCTCGTCTGCTCTAACAGCATTTTGGCCAATGGCGTTGGGCTCATAACCTAACCCGTGGTTACTTTCCACTAATACCATCACTAAGAGGAATCACAATGGCCTTTGTTGGGACTAACCCCAACGGGACTTGCTGGAGGCAGGGAGGTTCTAGTAATGAACTGTAAGCCTCCAGCTCAACCCTTGACTGTATATGTAGTAGATAGTTATGATGCAAAAATGACTGGTCCTCAAAGACTACAGCTACATGTATACGTACATGTACATGTACTATCCACTGAACATAACCGGCTCACAAAACAGTACTTGAAAGCACTGAGCCAGCTGTACGACACGTCAGCGTCGATGGCCATATTAGGACACGAGTACACGTGCAGTGCACGGTGCAGGGCATGTAGATATTTCATAGATTGTAAAACGAGCACATGTTTGTATGACAGATACGCGTGTATGTGCATTATGTCAAATACTTAGCTGTACATGTATATGTATATGCACATGTACATGTTTGTACATGTGTATGTATAACCAGTATAGGATCAACGCCTGAATCATTTCAATTGCTGGTACGTGTACACATACGTGCACAAAATTTACATACACTGCGATACAACACACACACTTACCGCCGCGTAGCGGCGGCCCCCGGTTAATATGGAATGACTGTATACACTTATAATCTTTATAGACAGATACTTTGAGAGTAGATACATTTTTGCAATCAAATTATAGAGAGATGGCATTGACAGCCTCTATAAGTTGGTTTTGCGCGAACCCGCGCAAAGACACCACACTCCCCACATAGCGATCTCAGTGCTAAAACTTGGGATATATACAGAGAACCGATTGAAGCAGCTTGTGACGTGTTTACAGGGCGCTGTCTCACGTGCACGACGCACAAGGGCAAATATCTGCTTAAGCTGATGCGCGAAAACTGCTGCCTCGAATGCGGCGGATCCGCGCAATTCGATAACGTGGCAGCCGTTTTACCGCGACGTATAGTTTTATTTGATTTAGTAGGTTGCCAAGGTCGTATTTTGCTGAGTTGGTACGGTAAATCTAATGCGTACAGTAGATGTTCATTTAATTACGACCGCTGTAATAGCGTAAGCAGTATCTTATCTAGTATATAAAACATGTTTACGCTATGTTATAGGTCGTATTTAAACGCATAATAACGGTAAGATACCTTCTAATTTATACCGTATTTTAATTACGACCTGTAAAGAAGACTAAGAAAAGGCTGTATTAGAGTGTAATGTGCTGATTGGTTAATTTTACATTTGATGTACAAAAACATCATTGTATGCCAGTGTGTGGCCGCGAGCATTCTGGTTGTCGACCCCCTGCATCATGATCTCGCGCGTGGGGCTGTCCGTCGCTGCCAAGAGCTGCTCCGTCACTCGAGCTGTACGTCCTCCTGCATGTGTTGAAATACTGTTGACAAAACTTCTTATAATTGATGCGTATTGTTTGTTCATGGTGGAAGCAGCTCTCGACTGCTGCCGCATCGGAGACTTACTCGTTCGTCCAGGCTCGTTCCGAGTACCGCAAGGAGATCGCGTCCCTGCGTAAGGACTTCATTGAGGAGGAGAAGCGTCGCAGAGAGAAACTTGCGCGTGATGCAGAGTACGTGGTGGTTAGCGAAACAACAGCAGGTTCAGACGGAGTTCTAATTGATGTTTGCATTTGTACAGAGCTCAGCGCCTGAAGATCATGAAGGCTAAGGCAGCCCGACTAGAGATTAAGCGCCAGCAGCAGGCAATTCGCGCCAAGGAGGTCGCTCGCGAGAAGGCCATCCACGACGAGGAAGTCAGGTGGGTCTTTGTTGCGCATTTATTGCCTCAAAAGCACGATAACTGATGGTTTCTTGATGCTTCCCACAGGAAATACTTTGAGGAGAAGGTTGTGGTACGTCAGGAGCGCAACGCCGAAGTGGAGCGTCGTCGCGAGGCGCTACTGGACTCGCTGCGTGAACAGAGCGGCAAGTGGACGACGGAGGAGAATTACACGGAGAAGCTCAAGGACGACGTGTTCGTCTACTCTCCGCAGCACATTTCAGCTCGGGGCTCGTTCGACCCGTCGAGTACGTCGGGTAGCGCCGTTTCTTGGCTGGAGAAGCTCCAGCGTATGAAGCCCGCTGGTGTGCAGGACAGCAGTGATGAGGTGGCCGCATCTGCCGTTGCATCCGCTGCTGACGAGGAAGATTCTGCCTCTACGTTCGTCTCCAGCGACGATGAGGTGGATGTGTCCAAGCCGGAAAAGCAATAAGCCAGCAAGACTGGGAGCGGCTGATCTGTCTGTTGTTCTCCCTCTCGTTGGCACTCAGTACACACTTACCTAGACACACATTTCTTTCTTCACAGTTGTTGTCCATCTTACCAGAAAAATAACTACCAGTACTACAAGATCTTTTTCGTACTTAGTGTGAACCTCCGAGGGAGGGCCGCTTGAAAAAGATTCTAAGATTTCTTACGGGTCAAGCTCGAAGCGAAGCGAATTTGAAGAGTGATGGTCACAGCGGAGCAGGCCTTCAAGGCGAACGCGGATGCAGTGGTGCGCGATTACTACGTGGAGCCGCGAATTGGTGGGTCTGGCGTGGGCTGTAGAGGGCTTATAGGGCTGGTGGGGCTTCCATTAACTGATCCTCTTTGCGATCTTCTTTTTAAAACATAGACTACCGCACCATTTCGGGCGTGAACGGCCCTCTGGTCATTCTGGAGAACGTTAAGGTAGGCTGAGTACTACATTGGTGGTAGTGCAGCGACACTACTACGGTTTGTGCTGATGCAGTCTGTTCGCTTTGTAGCTGCCCAAGTTCGCCGAGATCGTCAACCTGACTCCTGGCCAGCGGCGAGAAGCGCCAGGGTAAAGTGCTGGAGGTGCAGGGCAACAAGGCTGTCGTACAAGTGTTCGAGGGAACGGTCGGTATCGATAACCGCCACACGCACTGCGAGTTCACGGGCGATGTGCTCAAGATGGCCATCTCGGAGGAGATGCTGGGTCGAGCCTTCAACGGCTCGGGTAAGGCTATCGACGGTGCCCCTGCCGTGGTGGCTGAGGAGTACCTCGATATCGAAGGCCAGCCCATTAACCCGTCGTGTCGTGACTACCCCAAGGAGATGATCCAGACAGGTATTTCGGCTATTGACGTCATGAACTCCATTGCTCGTGGACAGAAGATCCCGCTGTTCTCCGCCGCTGGTCTGCCTCACAACGAAGTAAGAGGCGCAATCCTTTTATTTTCTTGTGAGCCATAGCTAACTGGATTATTCGTTGACTATTTCAGATTGCCGCACAAATTGTGCGCCAGGCAGGTCTGGTGCAACGCAAGGATGTCATGGACTCGCACGAAGATAACTTTGCCATTGTGTTCGGCGCTATGGGTGTCAACATGGAGACAGCTCGATTCTTCCGTAATGATTTCGAGGAGAGCGGATCGATGCAGAAGACGGCGCTGTTCATGAACCTGGCCAACGACCCCACCATTGAACGTATTGTTACGCCGCGTCTGGCGTTGACCACGGCTGAATACCTCGCTTACGAGCGCGACCTCCACGTGCTTGTCATCCTGACAGATATGAGTTCATACGCCGACGCCCTTCGTGAGGTGTCTGCCGCCCGTGAGGAGGTTCCCGGACGTCGTGGTTACCCTGGTTACATGTACACGGATCTGTCGACGCTGTACGAGCGTGCTGGCCGTGTGACTGGCCGCAACGGTTCCATCACGCAGTTGCCCATCTTGACCATGCCCAACGACGATATTACCCACCCCATTCCTGATCTAACGGGTTACATTACGGAAGGACAGGTATGTAGGCCTCTCGCTGACTTATGTTCAAGTTCTTATACGTTGCTGCTACTGTAGATTTATGTGGATCGCCAGCTGCACAACCGTCAGATCTTCCCGCCCATTAACGTGCTGCCATCGCTGTCGCGTTTGATGAAGAGTGCTATTGGCGAGGGTATGACGCGCGATGACCACAGTGCTGTGTCAAATCAGCTGGTAGGAGGTTTTACATTGTGGGTCATGCATCTTTCACTGTTGACGGTTTGCTTGTTGGGTGTGTTTGAATGCACAGTACGCCAGTTACGCTACTGGCAAGGATGTTCAGGCCATGAAAGCTGTTGTTGGCGAGGAGGCTCTTTCGCTGGAAGATCACCTGTACCTGAAGTTCACGGACAAGTTTGAAGGCAAGTTCATCGCTCAGGGCCCATACCAGTCGCGTGATATCTTCGAGTCTCTGGACCTCGCATGGTCACTCTTCCGCGCCTTCCCGAAGGAGTTGTTGAAGAAGATCCCGAAGAAGCACCTGGACACGTACTACGCGCGTCGAACGCAAGCGCGTGAAGAGAAGGAGGAGGTACGTCTTGGCTTTCTGGGTCTGAACGATCCTGGTGATAACTGACGTGTTTTTCCATGGCTTGTAGTAAGTGAAGCTGCACGTGCTGCTGCACTCGTGACAGTGGAGAAAAACTACCAGTGAGCGCTCCGGCATCATACTTTGTCTCCTTCCAGCCTCGCATATTCTCTCCGTGTTTCTCCAGATGTTGAAGAACTTCCAAGTAAATGAGAGCTGCTTGAAAAGTGTTTTAAGTTACTTGCTTGGTAGTGTTTCCAACTGGTTGCTTGCGCCTTCGTCTCCTGACAGTCGGCGGTTGTTCTGCAGGCTGCCACTCGGGATCTGTGTGTTCCAGCACGAGACGACACTGTCGCACACTGAAATGCCGCTTCCGGCACGATTCGCACATTCGCTTGAACTCTGGTGTCTTAGCTACGCATGAAGCATTAGTCGATGCAAAGAGGACGTTTGACAGCAGCACAAGAACTCACCTGGCGAACGAGCAGGCACTACACTTCGAACTGGTAAAGGTGTCTGCAGCTGTGGCTGCCACTGCATTGGCATTACTCCTCCGACGACTGGGGGATTGAGCATCAGTGGTGGCGCTCCGGGGAAAGCAAAAAGCATGTTGAACATGGAGTGTGCAGGGGGCAGAGCGATCTTGGGGTTGTTTCCGACTGAAATGGGCTTGATCTGTTGACCGGTAGTTGCAGTTGCCATGGGAGCAGAAGGTATTGGAGCTGGCACTGCCAAAGCTGGAGCTGCTGCAGACAACGCTAACTGGCTGGCAAGAAGCAAATTCATTGGCGCTGTAGGAGCAGCAGCAGCAGCTGCTGCGTTTTCTTTCGAGGCCTGCAAGAATGCAGCAATATGCTGGTGCGCGCGTAACTGGTTTGCAAGAGCAATCCCACCACTTCCTTGCTGTGCTTCCTTCTCCCCTGGCTTTGCAGTAGCGACCTCCAACATGCCGTTTGCGTTGTCGTTCATGATCGCACTGACACCTTCCTCCTCCAGCACCTGATGCCGAGATTTGATCCACTGTTCTTTCGATCGTTGGATCTCGCGCACCTTCTCTCCTGCTTCAATAGCTGTGATTAAAGCACCGCGCTGTTCTTTCTTCTTTTCTGGGGGCTTCCCCTTCGTTGTGTCCATTTGCTCTGCAGCAGCTTGTTTATCTGTAGCTTCAATCGTCAAGTCTACCACCACAGGAGTTTCCGTTTTCTCGCTCTTCCTCTGCATTAACAGTACGACCATCAGACGACCCACCTAACGAGAACTAAACAACTTGAGTAAATACCCATACCATTGTGGTAGTAGTATGGCAGCCGGAGCTGCTGTCTCCATTGCTGTAGACACCGAACATGGAGTCGATGAATTCGGCCATCTCCATCAAATCTCGGTGTAGAATCCGCTGGTAGCTGTAGACAATAGCCAAGTAAGAACGGTGTTGGTAACTGAATGAAGTAAATCAACTCACGCAATGAGTCCGTCCACGTCTCCTTCTGCTTGACTTTCGGCCGCTGCAACGATCATGTCTTCATTCACATTGAGCATCTACAGACATATAGAAAACAACACGTGGGTATCTACAGATGCGACGAAGATAAACAAATACACAGATACGTACATCCTCAAACACGTCGGAGATGGAGGACGCGCTGCTGTCCTCGTCATCCGCAGGCGAAACCTTCCAGCGCAGGCCCCCAACGCTAGTCATACTGCCGTAATTCGCATTTGGCGCGAATACCATTATGCATTAGGGAAAAGAACCAGCCAATCATAGAGATTCTCTGGAATCAGATGGAGAGGAAGAACCAATCGGAAATGTTTTCTGGGAATCAGATCCATTGTATTTTAGAGCACATTCATGCGTCAAAGTCGCTGTCTGAGATGTCCTCGTAGACCCACTGGTCCTCCTCCTCACTATTAAATAGACCCCCTTCTGCAGTAGGATAACTCTCGTTAGCATCAATAGAGCCAAGATTTCGGTGTATTCGTACCACTGCAAGTTTCCCAGTCCAGCATGTCCGCAGCCAGTCTCTTCGTCTGTGATGCCGCTGGTTGTTTCTGTTTGGTCGTCTTCTGCCTTTTCGCTTTCGGCTTGTTGTTACTAGGCTGTGTGCCCCCTTTTCGTTTCACCTTCTCTTTAGACGGGGCCCACACATGCGTTTGAACACGCGGACGCCGTGGCGCATCCTGCCTAGACTGTGCGTCTGCCAGCTCGCTGATTTGCGAGAGTACATTCAATTGGGATGCAGGGGACAGTAGCAGTTCGCCTAGAGGGGGAGGTGGAGCTTCTCCCGAGTCTGTACGTCCCTTTAGTTACTCGTCAAGAACATCAAAACCTCTACTTGTTTGTACCTTGCTGAGATGCAGGCAGTTCAGCTAACTCCTTCACTACATTTCGCCCTCTTCCCCTCTCAAGTGCAGTCCAAACGCATGGAGACAGGGGAGAATCCTCGTCGCCCAACACCGTCTCGACGTCACTGTCACTGGCTGCCATCATCAATCAAAGGCAAGTTGAAGTGAGATTTAAAAAACGTACTTAAGTGAGATCATTGTGGGCTTCAGCGTGACACCGCAACGGACACAATCCAATCCGACCTCTCTTTGTGACTATGGAGCTGCGTTTCCGGGGGAAGAAGAGCGAAGGCGCAGACACCGTCGGCTTCTGGTACAGTAGGCAGTTCTTTACGTAGTTGTAGATCGATGCGCAGTAGCACTAGCTGTTGGTTCTCACTTCTTCGAGTTTTGTAGGCTGTGCGAAGGTCTGAAGAAGCGTCGCGTGTTGGGCAAAAAGACGCAGTCGCTCATAGTTGCAGCGGCCGAATGGGAGCTAACGCACGTGCTGGAGAATGAGGAGATGCACTTCATGAACGAATCCACTGGACTCGTAGTGCCGCGGGACGAGGCGATGGGCAAGTTCATCTCAGAGCGAGATGTGGTGCGGCTCTGCTCGACGGAAGAGCTGGACGCGCTGCTGCTGAAGTTCGCCACGCGAGACCAGGACGTGGCCGAGGAGATGATGCACCCAAAGGCCACGACACCCATCGGCGCAGCTCTGTGAGGTTCTTTTCTCTGCAGCTGGAAGGAACTGATTGACTGACTTGCTCTTGTGCAGGTCCCGCCTCAAGAAGATCAACGTCACAAACCCGACGCTAAAGAAGCTCCAGAAGACGCTGGACGAGCATACAAGTCCTCACTCTACCTCAAGGACCAGTGAAATAGACCCACTGGATCAATTCCCAGAGCTGGACCCGATCTTTGAGAGTGGCGAGATCGAGGAGATTACAGGAGACACTGGAAATACCCCTAGAGCCTGTGATATGTGCGAGGTTTCGTGGCCTGATGACGCGTCTGGTAGCATGTATCGCTGGACGAAGCTCGGAATTGTGACACATCAAGGCTGCGCGCAGTTCACAGCCGATGTATTGGCTCAACACTCCAGAAATCTCAACTCGCGACGAGTTCTGACCATGTCGAAGACGCCCGTGTCGGGCCTGAACAAACCTGGAACATTCCACGTGACAGTACATCGAGCGATGGAATTACCAGGGACGCAGCTGATCGGGAAACTAGCTCCCTACGCCAAGCTGTCGCTGCTTCCGTGGAAGGAGCCCATGCAGACGAAGTACGTGGAGAATGGTGGACGCAACCCGGTGTGGGGCAGCACGCACGACAACGCCATGCAGTTCTCACACATGTACAACAGCACCATCACACCCATTCCATTGCTAGAGGTTGAAGTATATACCTACAACTACCTTGCTGACGACCAAGTTGCGTGCACATTGGTGGACATGAGCCCTTTGCTCCGATACCCAAATGTTGAAGCGAAGAGGTGGTTCACGCTGTCGTCTCGAGCCCTACTCACTCAAAGTACTGGACAGCCCAAGATCATGCTCGCGATCAAATTTGTGCCGACAGAGGGGGAGATCAGCACTACAAATGCTCACAAGTTCCGCGTTCATCAGCTCAAATCCATCGGGCTGGCAATACCGGTTTGCGCAGTGTGTACGTCTAAATTATTGCTCATCGATACTTCTCTCTTTGACTGACACTTTTGTGCTTCCTTCTAGGTGATCGATCCATCATGAATGCATTGAAGAGTATCTGGGGCTATCGCTGTGAGCTGTGTGAGATTGACGTACACAAAGGTTGCATGATGAAGGCGACCGTACAGTGTGAATGTGTTGCTCAAGAGCTGCTAAGTGCTGGACAAGAGGAAAAACAGCACGGAGGCCGCAATTTCCGAGTAGTGAATGATGGTGTTCTACGTCCCGCGGGGAGCTCTACGTGAATTTCCGTGGTTTACACTTGTGCACAAAGCACTGTCGGGACGGTTTTCATGCGAAGAATATTTTTGAAGGCGACACGTACTGTCGACTCAACTTCGACGGCATTGTGCACGAGACCAGCCCGGTACTCAAGAGTGCTGACCCAATGTACATGGAGAACCTCTGCTTTAAGGTCCGTCACCCGAATCCTCGACCTTCCGTATCGATGTGATTGACTTCAACTCGGATCAGTGTATTGCGCAACTGAGTGTTTCGCTCTTCCAGCTTCTCCAGCGCGAAGCTGACAAGTTTATCCGCACCAACTCACTGCTAAAGAGCTTACGAGATCCACTACGCCATTTGAGTCTGAACAATGAGGCGAATCAAGCTGCAATCAATGATTCGTGGGAAGCTCTACCAATATTGGATGAGAAAGATCACTATACACTATCGTCGCCGGTAGGATCAAAGCTACAACCTGGTGAGAAGCTTGGATTTGTGCTTATTGACGTGGAATACGTGGAACATAAAGAAGACCTGCTGCGCGTACGGGTCGATAATGATTCGTCTCTGCTGGAACGCGAGGACAAGGAGTTTTCAGTTGAATCACTGCGGATTACAATCGAGCGGTTCGGTCGAGCAGCCAAGTTCTTTCAAGGGATTGATGCAGAGTACGCCAGTGTGATTTCGTGGAAGAACAAGAAGAAATCTGCCGTGTTCTTCACTGCTTTTGTGTACGGCTGTGTCTTCGCTGACCCAGAGTACGCCTTATCTTATATCTTTGGAGTGGTCCTGGTTTATATGCTGTATCGACTACATCTTCGGCTGGAAGGAGCGTTTGTTGCGCGCTGGATTGGCTATGAGGAGTACGAGCGTGAGCAGGAAGAGGCTCAGAAACTATACCGACCACTGGCAGATTTGCGCGTTGCCGTCCACGAAGCTCACCTTTCGAACGAGACTGACAGCCTTCTCATAGAATCTCAATCGCGTATGAAGGACGTTTCGTCGTCGAAACTTGGCTTCTACGTTCGTATCAAGTATCGCCCCAATGACAAGCAGTCCGAGCCCGGCGATATGGTGCTGATACCTTCCGGCTACGAAGAGACTACTGTCGCCTGGACGAATGTAGTGGGGAAGAGCCGGAAACCAATTTGGCGCAAAACTTCTCTACCAGATGCAGGTACGATCCCTGCTGCAAAGATCCGGAAGACACTCCCGTTCCGAAATTTCAATGTGTCTTGGCGACATGACTCTCGAACGTGTTCTTGCGATCCGTGCGGCAAATACCAGAGAAGTTTGAGTGAAAAGACACAGTCCTCAGTTGCTGCCCCAAATTTTGGCGTCGATCACCACGCGTACTACTTCCCGATCCCCCAAGCTATCCGCAAAAACTTTTCTGGACGTGATGATTTGGTACCGTGGTCGTCATTTCCTGGTCTTTTGCAGTTCGATTTGTGTGTTTCTTTGAGCGGAGAAGCGAAGGAGACACCAGATTTGATCGCTGCCACCGCCACGCTTCCCCTACGGAGATTACTTGAGCGAGGTGGCAACGCCAGCGAGCTACTCCTTCCACTTTCTTCGTTTTCTACGCCAGATGAGACTGATGATGCAAGCGAACCCGTTTTCGAAAGCCTCGAGAAGCCAGAGGGTGATTATCTGCTGGTTCGTGTTGAGCTTCAAGCTCCCGAGGAGAGATTGGTAGCATCAAGTGGCAAGCTGCTGCACACTGAAGCGTGTGATACACAAGAAGTGAGAGCTGCCCAGCCCGTTGCAATTCGAAAGAAACGACCTGTGAATCATGTAGACCGCAATTTCTCCGAGTTTGTGTGCGAGAGTATGGTGGAGAAAGAGAAATCAAAGATTATCGGCGCAAATATCTTTGACGCGTTCTGGAAAGTGAAAGACACGATCGGGCAGTTGCAAAATGAAATCGGCCGTGCCTGTGGGGCCCTAGCTTGCGCCGACAACTTGCTGAACTGGACGCACCCTTGGAAGACGGCGACTGCTTTTGTTGTGGTAGCGATGATGGCGCTGATTTTCTCAGTTGTGCGCGGACGTTGGGCGATTCTTGCGTTCGGACTGACGGAATTTGGCGCTGTGTTTGTGGACGACGCACCAACAAGTAAACGTGTGAGGAAGATCCTGTGGAATTATCTTTCGTCTCTGCCAACCGACCAGGATCTCATCGAGCTGTATGAGCCAGAGCGTAAGGTTTACATGGAAAAGCGCAAGACGCAGCTGGAAGAAGACGAAGAGATTGCCGTTCGTCTTCGCTATCACGCGCTCTGGATTGGCAACGTTTCGTCGAAAGCTGAGGGAGATCGCAGTGTCAAGGTAGGCTACGTCACGGGGACTGGATATTTTGTAGTTGCTCACGTTGTATTTGTGTGTTTCTGTTGTGTTTCTGTAGAACTGCTTCGTGGTGTATCGTCCGTACCGTTTTCTGTTTTGGAGAAGCGAAGATGACGCTGAAGAGGGATCTCAACCGTACCTGCAGTTTGTGGTATGATTTGTATTGCAATTGAGTTGGGGTTCAAGTGTTTGGGTACTTACTAGCTCCTGTGTGGTGAATAGTTTGACAAGCCACAGGCCGTGACGGACAAGAGCGATGAAAAGGTCTTCGCCTTCGACGTTACCGGAGTAAATAGCAGCGGAGACGAGGGTAAGTAGACGGCAATATGCTGAGCTGTAGCACTAAAAGTACTAAGACTGATCTTGTGTGTATAACAGAAACGCGTGTGTTCACGTTCGAGTCACTGGACAAGAAAAACTCGCTCTTGGACGCAGTTCGTGCAAGCTGCAGACTGTAGAACTTCAGTTGCTGTTTTGAATGGTAAGGGCCTCTAATTTACCTACGATGTAGTAATCTTCTAGCCCTGTGCTGCCTTTTAGTTCCCTTGTGACAGCCTCTAGTTTGCTGTCGATCTGTTTAAGAACCCCCAGGACAATCTGTCGCCTCCCAGTTCTGTAGACGATAGCGGCACTAAACCTGTCTGACACACTCTGCTGCAAAAGCTGTTCATCCTGTTCAACAGCCCCCCACCCAGCTATCGCGTCTGTTAGGATATCTCGCACCCACTTCATAGCATCGTGTAGTGCCCTGAGCTCAGACAATTCCCCGTCACTATCATCCGCCAATGGGTCTGCAATTGCTGAGAGGAAGCTCCGAGGGAAAAGCTCGTCCAGTGAACTTTGGCGGTCGATGCGAATCACACGCTTCATGAACCGCAGCTTCTTACCCCGAGGGCCAGTCCGATCCCTCGCGATCTCAATGTCCACGATGTCCCATTCATTATCAGGCAGTGCAAAGCCGTAGTCGAGCAGCAGTTGGAAGTTGGAGCGACGGCCGTACGAATTGAAGACTTCTTCTCCTTTCCTAAAGCTCGTAGTAGCCGACGGATAGAGACGGAAGAGCCCATTGTCGTCCATATCGAAGTCGTACTTGGTGGCCACGTTAGCGTGGTTGAGGCAGTCTGCGAACGGCACAAGCGCTGTCCACGGCAATCTCCGCCCGAAAGTCCGTGCTTGGATGGTTTTCCACGCGAATTTGAACCTCTCAAAGGTGTAGAGCGACGGTGGGAACTGTCCTGGGTACTTCTCCTGTAGTCTAGTGATCACCCGGCTGTAGTAGACGTCAATCTCAGTTGAACGTCGCTCTGCCGCAGCCACAAGTTGGTCGTCTTGCAGCTCTTGTAGCTCTTCCACTGTCCAGTCCTGCACACTCTCCGGATAGGGTAGAATGGCCAAATACGGGTGGTAGAAGGAGTTTTGTTCTAGTAGAAGCTCACGGACGATGAAAAGCGCCAGCACAGGGTCGTCACGCGTGAAAACATCGCGGTTATCTCTGAAAATGGGGCCCAAGAGAGGGTCCTGCCAGCACAAGTCCTCAGAAATGAGCAGTTTCTTGGGGATGCAAACCATTGGCTCAAAGGTGGCAATGTCTTCAGTTGCAACGGCACCTCGCAGACCATTAGGCGTCACAACTGGCCACTGAAGCTTATGGAACACAGCCCCATTGTCCTGCAGCCACTGCAGGAAGCGCCTCTCGAGATTTCCTGTTGGCAAGAAGCACTTCAATGAGTCCATGCTTGAAGACCTACGACACAAAATACCCGGGCAACACAAAACCCGAGACATGCATTTATTTTGACCAATCCGATCGCTAGAAAACAATTTATTTTACCAATCATAAAAATTGGCTAAAAAAGCACCACCGTCTGTCAGCCACTGAACGTCGGGGTAATGGTGTTGGAATTCGTATTGATCTGGCCTGAAACAGTAAGGAGCTGTTGCTAGCGGTAAAGGGACCAGCGACAGCGGCGAGAAGACCAGCAAACAGCGGAACCAGCAGCAGTGTGTCCAGCTGGAGCGGCAACTGGGACGTTGGGGAAGCTACGGGTGAGAACGCTGGAGACAATGAAGCACAGGCCGTACATGTAGCACCTGAAGGAACGAGCTGAGCTCGTTGAGGTTGCTAGCAGAACAGAGAGGAACAAGGCTAACAATCAATCTATCAGTCTTTCATTTCCTTCGAGGTGCACAAGTCAAGCTACTGGCCTAACCGATTCATTTCCCAACAGGGTTATGAGCCCAAGCCCTGGCTTTCCCGCCCAACGGAACGAGTCTAAGATGTCCAAGCCGATGAAGTACACGTCAGAAGGCATCCCAAACAACTGGGATCGGAAGGACAGGCAGACGTATACGTGGGCCATGAGGACAGTGTTCAAGGAACAAGACTTGTTAAAAATCGTAGACCGACAGCTGACGAAGTCAATGCTCTCCACTGAAGAGACTGAGGCTGACTCTGAAAAGAAGCAGACAAAGATCTTGAGGATGATCGGTACATCAGTGCCACCAGAGATCTTACACCAAATCCGGACGGCGGAGGTCGGATCGGATATGTGGGACGCCCTGTGCGATCTGTTCGAGAACAAAGTGAACAAGAAAGTCAAGGTTCATACAATCCGTCGACTAGTGACAGAGTTGTGGAACACAAAACTTTTACCTGATGGCGATGCCAACCTACACCTCTGTAATATGTTCAACGTGTGCACTGAGCTGGTGAAATATGCAGTACACTCTCGAAGATGTCGACATGGTCTGCCTGAGCTAGCGGAGTTCGAGACTTTGAAGTCGTCAGTTCGCTATGGAGCCGATACTAGTGTATACACGCCCACCAAGGTCCGTGAACTCATACGAGCAGCAGCATCACGTCAGCTGAGTTTCACGGTAAGCGCGGGACTGGAACGGGGCAGAATATGAGTCAGAAAAGCGCTGGAAACAAAGCTGGTGCTAAAGGAAAGTCCGAAAATCAGCAACAGCAGTAGCTTACCCTTGGGTCCAAAGGATTTAAGGAGGGTAGGAAGTGTTACGCGTGTGATAGTGGAGACCATATCAGAGCTAACTACCCACAGAAGTCGAAGCAGAACGCCATCAGTGCAGGGGACAATGACCAGAAGCAGAAACAGCGAGGTCTCTGTACGCTTCGACGCACAAACGCGATCACCAAGATCCCACGTCATGACGGAGTATCAGGACAAGGGGTGGTGACTGGCGTGCTGGATGCGGAGCCCAACACGGTTTTTGGTGTTGATTCAAGTGGTCAAGTTCTGGATGTGACAGAAAAAGAGTGCGAAGCTGTCGAGGACAGTACCGTTGGTTGGTGGTATTTTGATACGGCGTCCAACGCCCATGTGACCGGAAATCGCGCTCAGTACGCGAGTTTCACTGAAGATACAACAACCAGCCAAAGTGTGCACGGAGTCACACCGAACTTAGCATCCAAGATTGCCGGAGTTGGAACTGTTGCTGTGAAAACGTGGGTGGATGGTGTGGAGAAAGTGTTCCACATCGAAGATGTATGCTACGTCCCAGACGCGGAGTATGGGTTGTTTTCCCCTGGACTTGCACTTAAACAAGGATTTTATTTTCAAACAAGAGCATGCGACAATGAACTTTCGAGTAGTGCTAAGAGGCGAAGAGGTGGCAATCGCTACACCGCATGACTCAACGTGGGGCTTCATGCCGAGTTTACAGCGTAAAAGGAGCAGGCGGAGCGTTCAGACCCACCAATATGCAACTTCACTGCAGCTGAAAGTGTTGCTTCGTTGAAAACGTGGCATGAGAGACTAGGCCATACATGTCCTCAGTACCTGAAGACCATGGTTGATCAAGGACTCGTAAAAGGAATGAGGCTTAGCCAAAGACAACAGAACCAGGTATGTGATGCCTGTCACGTTGGCAAGCAGAAGCGAGCACGTCGCAGGAAGAAGCTCAACCGCAAAACGCGAGTGCCGAATTAACTTGTCTACGCAGACCTACTGATACCAAGTGAGGGTAATGGTGCTCGCTACGAGGCGGTCCTGATTATCATGGACGGACACTCAAGGTTCGTCACGATGCACCTACTAAAGAGCAAGACGGCTGAGGAGGTAAACGCTCGCATCAAGGAGTACGTGGCCTGGGCGGAACGTCAAGCTCGACGTAGCCAGACTGACAGTGAAGCAGAGATCAAGTACCCTGTTCGACAAATTCTAACGGACAAAGGCGGTGAGTTCGTAAACTCGATGATAGCGAGCTTGTACGCGAGCAAAGGCATCGAGCACGTAAAAGTGGGACCGTAAAGATCTCAGCTGAACTTGTGTGAGCGCGCGCACCAGTCGATCGTGGAAATGACAAGTCAATGATGCATCACGCAAGTTTCCCGCGTTCACTGTGGCCTGAAGCCCTTCGAAACGCTATCTACGTGATAAACCGGGTATACAACAAAGGCACGAATGCTATCCCATTCCAACAAATGTTTGGGAGCAAACCAGACATTCATCATTTCAGGACATTTGGGTCGTTGGCGTACGTGCACGTCTTCGTAGGACCGGGGAGGCGCAAATATCACGATAACGTCAAACTGGGTTTCGTGCTGGGCTATGCCGAAGATGTTGTTGGATGCAAGGTGTATTTCCCCGTTGAACACACAGCAAAGTTCGTGCCTGACTTGCGAGTGTCCGAGGACGTCATGTATCGCGATCGTCATACTGTTTATTTGAATGAAGCTGATCTGGAGTCGCTAGTTTTCACAAGAATCTCTGGAAATGTTATCTGTAGTACAAGTGACGATGAAGAAATGGGCACAGCTATAAGTGAGGGTGAACATGAATCTATGCACAGAGAAAGCGTATTCGATCCTCCAGTAAGTAACGAGACCATGATGTTGGATAATACCCGTGAACTCGAAGAAGGCGCAAGAGTTGAATCAAGTATTGGCGAAGTGGACGACAATGCACCATCTAGCACCAAGAGAGTGTATACGGAGACATGCTGTGAAATGTTGGCTGGTTTAGCTGATGCCGGTGGAGTTGAAACCGAGTCCGTAGTTGGAGCACACGGATCTGTTCTGAGTGAGCAAGAAGATGCAGAGATCTACAGTGAAGCTGCCGAAGTTCACAGTGTTCAAGATGACCCATGCTCAGGTAACGATCAGGACCAGGACTTCAACACAAAAATGGATGATACATTCACAGTAGCCAGTGTATTTGCTCCGGTAAGTGAAAGAAACTGCGGTATCATGGAGGACATGGTGGAAGAGTATAACGGTGATCTGGGTGAGTCAAGCAATGGTCAAAAGGAGTCGGAAACCGAAACCGGGGGCGAAACTCCAACACTCACAACTAAACGTATTCACCGGGATGAAACGCCCTCTGAAGAAGAGCGAGTAGAGCGCGCAGCAGATGAAACGACACCAAAACGGACCCGCACTGGACTCAGAGAAGCGCACGAGCGTCGTCGACCGGGTTACCTGGACGACTACGTTGTGAACGCGTTGCAGAACACAAACCGAGTTCTCGATGTAAATGGCAAGCCTATTCGAGCAAGCGATGTGAAGATCCCACGCAACCATCGTGAAGCCATGCGATCCAAGTTTGCAGATTTCTGGAGACTTGCCGAATTGGAAGGGATGGCAGCACTCAAGACCAAGGGAGTCCTCAAAGAAATTCCTGGCTCGGAAATGCCCAAGGATGCTCGTGCCATTAACACAATGTGGGTCTACGCGCTAAAGTCCGACCACCAGGGGTACATTATCCGGTTTAAAGGACGGACTGTGGCGCTGAGTAACCACCAGAGGCCTGGAATTGATTTCCAAGAAACGTTTTCTCCTGTAGCGAGAATGTCTTCGTTTCGGCTGTTACTGGCACTTGCCGCAGCGTTGAATTTGCTGGTATTCGGTGGAGACATCAACACAGCTTACCGGAACGCGTGGCTCAACATTCCTCAATATGTGAGATCTATACCAGGTTTTCCGTGTGATATCGATGGCCACGTGTACATGGTGATGCGAGCACTGTATGGACTAAGACAGTCTGGACGCGAATGGAATTCGGAGCTAAATCAGTGGATGCTGAATCGCGGATTCCAGAGATCGCTGACTGAACCATGCCTGTATTTCCTACTAGAAGATGATACAATCGCCTACGTGCTTATTTACCTCGATGATATTCTCGTGGAAACAAACCATGAAGACTTCAAGGTGAAGCTCTTCAGCGATCTGAACGAAGTGTATGGAATCAAGGACCAGGGGCTTCTATCTCAGTACTTGGGAATTGAAGTCAGTCAGACAAGTACGCATATTACTATCCGACAAGAAAAGTATGCACGCGAGATACTACAGAAGTTCGGGTTCAATGGTGCGCACGCAGTTGGAAATCCCATGGAAACTAACGCTCGACTAGTACCTGTTCATGATGATGGAGAAAACGATACCAGTTTCCCCTATCGCGAGGCGATCGGAATGGTGATGTATCTGGCGACTAGCACCAGACCGGATTTAGCATTTGTCGTGAGCAAAACCCTCAACGAAGCACGTCGGAACCTTGAAGCGCGTGCTTCGATACCTGGTATGAACAGTCGACTATGGAATTTCCTACGAAAGAGCGGAACATGTCGACGGTGACGTCGTGCTTAACGGTTATTGTGACAGCGACTGAGCCAATGACCAAGAATCTCGCAAGAGTACAACGGGATTCGTTTTCATACTTGCCGGTGGCGCAGTTTCCTGGATGTCAAGAAAGCAAAGCATCGTGGCCTTGCCGACGGCAGAGGCGGAATACATCGCAGCATGTGAAGCAACGATGGAGGCTATCGCAGAAAGCAACATCCTACAAGAGATTTTACCGAAGAAAGCTGTGGAATTAAAGCTGGGCATCGACAATCAAGCAGCGCCCATAATGGCTACAAATCCGACTTATAGTCGACGCACAAGGCACATCGAGCTGCGTTGGCACTTCGTGCGAGAGCAAGTGGAAAAGGGTGCCATCTATTTGCTCAAGATCAAAGGAAATGTTAATCCAGCAGGCTTCTTCACCAAACCATTGGACAAAGTTCGGCTAAAGACCCTGTTGCACTTGATCGGGATTGGCAGCCAGAAGGACGTACAGCAACTGTAGCAGTTCTCTTGGTTCTCGAAGCTATGCTTCGAGAAGGGCGTGTTGGAATTCGTATTGATCTGGCCTGAAACAGTAAGGAGCTGTTGCTAGCGGTAAAGGGACCAGCGACAGCGGCGAGAAGACCAGCAAACAGCGGAACCAGCAGCAGTGTGTCCAGCTGGAGCGGCAACTGGGACGTTGGGGAAGCTACGGGTGAGAACGCTGGAGACAATGAAGCACAGGCCGTACATGTAGCACCTGAAGGAACGAGCTGAGCTCGTTGAGGTTGCTAGCAGAACAGAGAAGAACAAGGCTACCCATCCGTCTCTCCGTCTTTCATTTCCTTCGAGGTGCACAAGTCAAGCTACTGGCCTAACCGATTCATTTCCCAACAAATTGGACCGCTAAAAGCACGGACTAGAGGTGCTATACTCCTAAAAAAGGGTCTCTCTGCTCCCGAAAACGTCTTAAAGCTATCAAGTCTACAATCAAGGAGTGGGAAGAGTTTTCAGATCAGCTAGTAATTCGTAGCTACCAGACAGCTATTCCTAGGGTTGAGTCAATGACAATTTAATAAATGGCATTTTCCTTGAAGTTTGTATTTACCAATCAGCATTAGTCTGTGGCCTTGTTTGGCCCGGGTATTTGTGTCGTTGTCTGTACCCATGCAAGTTGAGGTGGGCCACACATGTTGAACACAAAATTTTTTCACCAAGCCAAAGTAGCGCCAGACCGTCAAGCGAATGGACCGAGTTGAGTAGCAGAGAGGCATTCGTGAATTCTCCACCGACAAGACGAATGGTTTTTCGCCCACGCAACTCGAACGAACGGGCCCAGATCCCATCCTGCTCTTCGAGAATACTACGACTACGCGCTCAGAACTCTGGGTCCACGGAGCGTTTGAGATGCCATTCGTACGACGCAGCGAACCCACTCGACGATAGTAAATGTCACACACGACCGCTGCTTCATCTGCTACCGATCGTTTGCGATCCGGCGAACGGCAACAAGACTTATCTGCTCGGACTAACCCAGGCACATGGAGGTGAATCATCAGCGTGGCGTGTTGGAGCTCCTGGCAGCTATACGGGGTCAGCCAGAGGTCGCGCAAGGGCAGCCAGGTTTGCCAGGCTCGAACCCGTTGACGGCGTGGCTCTTGAGCAAGCTCTTAGGCAACTCTCGCCTATTGCTTCCCAACATGCCAAGGTTCTCCAAGCTACTGCTGCTAGGAGCACGCATGCACATCGACTCGCTGGCAGGTTCACCAAGGCCTCCGCGGCTGACGACGCCACCACGACGAGTGGAGCCAGTTCATCAGTATTTTGCAGCGCGTCAAGACCACGAGGTACCACTTTCCTGCCTGCAGCACCTCTACGCTGCACAGCAGGCACATCAGGCGGCGCAAGCAGGAGCAGCACAAGGGGTACCACCAGTTCACCCACCACCACAAGGAAGGTGGGCCTGGAGGGCAAGGTCAAGGGCAACAGAGCTTCGGCAACCCCGACGCGCGTCAGAAAAAGCTGGCCATTAGGTCGTTCAGGGGAAAGGAGCTCTATGTGGGGCCAAGCGCTTAGAGAGGCCGATAGTGATAGGAAGGGAAGCCTGTGGATTCAAGTGGTCGGAATTCGTGAAGGTCGACTTGCTCGGAAACTACCTGACAGGAACCGCCGAGAGATACTACAACAGGCAGGTGGAGTCGTGGTGGTGCCAGATGCCGACGCTTCAGTATGTCATGGAGAAGATGCTGGAGACATACAAGACCACCTTGACACCCGCGCAGGCAATGCGGCTGTTCACGGCCCCGAAGGACCCGAAGAGGACACGGAGGCGACTGGCGGCGGCGCGGACTATTTGGTGCTGAATAACGTCGTACAGTACGCATCGCTGGACTTGAGAACGGTGCTCATGGCTAAGGTCGACAGCACGCGTACCGACTATCTGGCGCACGCGGAGGAGCTGGTGCACTTTGCTCAAGCGTGGGAAATCGAGACAAAAGAAAAATCTCGGTCGAGAACTCGTCGGAGCGGTTAGTGAGCTGGGCAAACAGGAAACACGTCGCTGCTACAAATGTGGACAGGCTGGACACCTAGGGGCTGCGTGCACCGGAAAGGAAGATCAGGAGGAGCCGGATATAACACTTGCAGTGCGACGCCATTATCAAGCCAGGAAGAGACTGGATTTTGGATAGCGGCTCCAGTCGTCATCTCGTGAATGTGGCGAAGCGCGAATAAGAAATCCGAGAAAAGGCAACGTCAGGCCCAGAGAGAGTCGGATCAAGCGACAGGGGCCTCTGGCGTGGCAAGATACCGGTTGATGACCCCAGATTGCGCGAATGACGGCTGACGAATGGACCCGGATCGGTAATCGCCTTGATCTCTCCGCAAGTGGATGATGGATGGCGTCTTGGTCGAGTGAGACTAAGCGATCAGAGAGCCCCGCCGTAAGGTCTCACGTAGTGGCTCAGCACCTGGGAGAAGGAGACCAAAGCAGCGGCAGATCAGGGCAGGCACGATCTGCTGTGGATCGACGACGACCTGATCGTGAGATGCCGCCGAAGAAGGGGGCCGATATCCAACGATCAGTGTGAATTGCACAAGATCAGTGACGCTACACACCGTGTTAAGCCGAAGGAGATTCGAAGAGTACCCAAGGAAGCAGTCATGCAGAGGTCATCCCAAGAGGTGATTTCTGGTTCGAACAATGGCGGCAGCATCAGTCGCACGGGGGAGCGATGCTCAAGGTCAGGGAGATCGCGATCTTAAATATCGGTGGTGCGGAGATACGAGATCAAGTGAGAAGATTGCCGATCAGGACCATTGTTCAAGCTGGCCGATCAAGGCTACGGTCAAGACTACTGTTTAGAGCAGCTGATCAAGACTGCCAATCGAGATCGAGATCGGTGATCGCGATCGCGATCAAGGGTTAGGTGAGATCGAGATCGAGGATGGGAGGAGCAGCTGTGTAGCCTGATGTCAGGTGATCGTAGGATAGCAGATGAGGATGGGACTAGTAGACATAGGAATAACCATAAACAGAATCGAATTTGCTCTGGACCTCACAAGTGCCTTCATCCAAGACTGGAACCGGGAATTACATTGGCCCACCAGCATCAAGAAGGTAAGGAGAAGAGATCTAGCATAGAGGTTAATTCTGGATAATACATTGGCCAGTTTTACCCTATCTAGTGATCTATCCTTTACGTGCAAACTACGGATCGGAAGGAATTGGCTGCTTGGCCTGACGATCTCGTCGACTCTCAACTCATCAAGACACCCGCTATAGGAGCGGCAAGCATCGTAAAGGAAGGGATCAGATCCCCAACATTGGACCTTTGGAAGACCTGGATCGAAGACCAGGCGACCGGATCAAGGCTCGAGAACTCGCCTGTGACCCGGATCAACCCCTTCGAGGTAGAGTGAAGCATTCCCACGCTATCTCAAACTCCTGCGTCACCCAAGACATTCTTCTCGTCCCAAGACATCTTCAGAAGTCACCTGGAAGAGCGTAACCCGCCTACCGACGGGTACACAAGGTGAACACTACACGCAGCAAGATCACGGATCATCGGGGGACCCCCTCCGTTAGTCGGTGTCTGGGCGCAAGTGGCGATCGCGATCGGTCTCAACCAGATTTTGGCCAGATCCGCTCCACCACATGAACGATCAATCGTGGCTGGAGGAGTTGGCGTGGATTCGTGCCCCAGCCGAACGGAGACCCGCTTAATATTACGATGGAGGGGACCCTCACATTGCGCGTGAAGGCGTGCGGACGGGAGAAGACCTTAAAACTCACGAATGTGCATTATGCTGCCAACGTAGTGCATAACCTGCTGTCGTATGGAACGCTGGATGCGATGGGCTATTCGTTGGCGCAGTGAGATGGGAGGTGCGTGTTGGCGGCTAAGGACGGAGCGCGTGTAGTATTTGACGTGGATCTCCGGAAGAACGTGCTGGTAGTACCAGGAAATGTGGTGAAGTTCAAGAAGGCGCCGGCCGAGTTCATCATGGCGGCGCTGGACGGGGGAGATTTACCCCCGGATGTGCAGCAGGGAACGCTGCTGGAATTTCACAAGCGCCTAGGCCACCTGAACTACGACTCGGTGGAGAGGCTAGCGCGAGACCCGAGCTCTGGGATCGCGCTAACGGACCACAAGCGCGTCAACTGCTTGACTTGCGCGGAGGGGAAGCAGAGAAAAGGTCGTGGAAGGACAGTGGCGCTCACTCGCCCATAGATCGTATTGGCGGGGTTATATGATCGGATCTGAAAGGCCCAATGACGCCGAGTGATCGTCTTGGAAATCGCTACATGATTAACTTTGTTGATCACAAGAGCAACTACGTGAGCGTGTTCCTGGCGAAGACGATGGACCGGGCCGCGAAGAAGTTCGAACACTTCTTGGTGTTCTTCGAGAAGGGGTTTAACTGCAAGATACGTGTGCTGAGGACGGATTCAGGAGGAGAATATCAAAATGTAGATCTGTTCTGCAAGACCACGGGGGTTGCGAGGCGGCGCAGTGAGGCCAACAATCAGGCCAGCGGGAAGGCAGAACGGATGCATCGCACCGTGATGAACATGACGCGCTGTAAAGTTTTTGCGTGCGGGCCCCCTTTAAGCTTTTGGGGGGATGCGGTACAGTACGCGGCGTACATACTCAATCGTGCGCCGACTAACGCAAATCCTGGACGCGCGTCGCCGCTCAAGGTTTTGACGAAGACGACGCCACAGCTTGGCAAGATAGTGATTTTCGGGTCGCCGTGCACGGTCTACAGAGATCCCAGCAACAAAACCTTCTCACAGAGGGCACAACAAGGCAGTCATCGGAATTGGGGAGGAAGTCAAAGGCTACAGAGTGTACTTACCCAAGGACAAGAAGGTGGTGACGTCGCAGCACGTGAGGAACATCGAGACGCTTCGAACAAGGCACAGAACACTCCAGGTGCAGCGACTGTATCAGGACGACGACGAAGCCGAGGCTGAGGAGGAGTCCGGAAGCTGAGCAGCGGAGCTGCGAAACAAAGCGGCAACAGCAAGAAGAGCGGTGGAAGAGGCCGCGGAAAGGGGCGCAAGAAGAGCTCTAAGACGAAGGAAACCTGGACGAGAGAAAAACATGTGACTCGTTCAGTGGCGAAGGCTGCTGGGGCTGACTCGCCTGAGGCAGATCAGCAGGATACGGCGGCGGAAAGTGTCGTGAACAACGTTCTTGAGCTGGATCTCAAGTACTACACGGACGCCATACGCAGCCAGCAGAAAATCGGCTGGGAGAAGGCCATGGTGGATGAGCTCAGAGCTCTGGAAGACAATGATGTGTGGAAGGGGGTGCGGCTACCGAAGGGAGTGCGAATTCTGCGCATCAAGTTGGTGTACAAGGAAGCTGGACGCGGAAGGGAACTGAGCGGCTCAAGGCTCGACTCGTTGCCTGCGGAAACGAGCGGACGTTTGGAGTTAACTACAGCGTAACGTTTGCTGCAGTCATCGACATGACTAGCGTTAAGGTGATATTCGTACTTGCGAGGAAGTGGCGCGTGCCCGCCAAGCATGGCGACGTGCCAAACGCCTATGTGAAGGCGGACAAGGAGGAAGACTTGCGTATCTATATAAAGGTACCTCGAGGAATGAAGATCCCTGAGGAGATTCTAAAAAGGCTCAGCGTGGAATCAGACGCCAAGGCGGCACTAGAGCTAAGGAAGGCGTTGTACGGGCTGAAACAAGCGGGTCGCCTTTGGAGCAAGCTACTGCACTCGAAGCTCGTGGATATTGGCTTCCAGCAAAGCCTCGTGGATATGTGCGTGTACTACACCGACGGACAGAATGCAACTGTCACCTTCCCGCACTGTAGCATAGGATTTGCCAGACTACCGAATTACTAGCAACGGTACTAAAATTTAACAGACAGCTCTATTATGCACTAAAAGTTGGCCCCGAGCGCCTTGTTAAATGCACTCGTAACCGTGTGACCCTCGATTGATTGATTGTCAATCAACCGTGTGACCCTCGATTGATTCCCACGCCGAAATGGCGCGCTTTATCGTAGCCATGCGTTTTTCCTTTGCAGTCGTAGCCGCGGTGTTCTCTACCAGCCACAGTGCCTTAAGATTTGCTTTCAGTGGCCCCATAATGCCGACATCTAACGGCTGGCAAACCGAAGTCGCGTTCTTCGGCAACGGCGGCAGCACAGCCGAATGCTCATCCGACACAATTGCCTTAGACTCGCCCGAAACGTGGCACTCTAAATTGTCCACAAGAAGTAAGGATGACCTTGCAATGTGTTGTTGCAGCAGCGTCCGTAGATAAAACTTCCACACCCGAGCATCCATCCAAGCCTTTGTTTGGACAATATAACGTGTCCTAAATTTAAATCAGTTAGTTATGGATTTACAACAACAACAAATGTAACGAACCTTCAGGGTAGGTCGGCAGTTCTTCCTTCTCGATGACACCGTTAGCCTCACCGCGCATGATGAAAAGCAGCGGGAGCTTCAAACCATCACCACGAACAGTGCACACTGCCGTTAATCGAGCTGAATGTTTTTGCTGTGCGGTTATAGCAGACGACTTGCCCTTCTCGGACAGAATTTTCCCCGGCGGTGAGTCGAAGTATATGACGGTCTCGTCGCAATTAAAAACTTTATCAGGAGCATAATTGTCGTAGTGTGCTCTAAAAAACACAGCAAACTTTTCTTGAACTTCCACTAAATCCTCTAGTTTTTCCTGTAAGGCACAAACCAAAGGGAAAACGTTAGATTATGATGTCGTGCATTTATACAACACATAGTAGCACTTTTACCTTTAAGCCATGCGGGGTTTGCTGCGTGAAGCCGTGCCGGTACGCGAAGCGGCGATGCAGCCTAAGCAGTGACTGGTACGCTGTGATTTCGTCCTTCTTGTCCTTCATGTATTCTTTTAGCCAATCGGTGCGTTCGTCCCGGATGTACGCCACCATTATGGAGGCAGTCAAGGGCCTGCTGTCGCGACGAGTGTCCTTCATAAAGCAAATGAGCTCCATGCTGAACGGTATGCTCTCGGGTCGTCCTGGCGCGCGAGACAGCGTCTTCTCACTGCCCTTAAATGCGAAGATGTCGTCAGCGCTTTTACGCCAAGTAGTGTACGTCCAACGCGGAATTTTTTGTGCCTTGGCGGCCTCGCGCTGGCTGAGACCCTCTCCTGCAAGCAGAACACGGCGCTTCTCGCGCATTGAGTAGTGCTGACGACGCTGTTGTGGTTGCGAGAAGACATCGTCCAGGAGACCAGCAATTGGTGCCTCCTCTGACACGTCCGGTGCTTCTTCGGCTGGCGGCTCCGAGGGAGGCTCTGTCGTTGCCTCCATTTTTACGAAGTGACTGGCGCAGAATTAGAGCGGCGATTTAGTGTTTCGATGTGGCGTTTTGAGCAATCGGATTGGTTAATAAATTGATCAGACAATCACGTGCGCCCGTTTTTCGTTGCATTTTGGTGGCAGTTGCATTCTGTCCGTCGCTGTACAGGTACAAGGCTGGGGTGCTCATGGTGGTGAGCGTCTATGTAGATGATCTGCTCGTGACGGGGGCACAGCAACACGCTGTGGATGTGTTCTTCAAAGAACTGAAGTCGCTGGACATTAAGGACTTGGGGTGTGCTCACAAGTTCCTGGCAATGAGGCTGGAGTACAGCGAGGACGACGGGTACGACCTGGATCAGGAGGTGACAATAGACGAGTTGCTGCAGGCGTACGGGTTAGAGAAGGCACACGTGGTGCGAGCACCTATTGGTGAAGACTGGAGTGAAGTTCGCGATGTGTCCTGAGGACGGATTCAGGAGGAGAATATCAAAATGTAGATCTGTTTTGCAAGACCACGGGGGTTGCGAGGCGGCGCAGTGAGGCCAACAATCAGGCCAGCGGGAAGGCAGAACGGATGCATCGCACCGTGATGAACATGACGCGCTGTAAAGTTTTTGCGTGCGGGCCCCCTTTAAGCTTTTGGGGGGATGCGGTACAGTACGCGGCGTACATACTCAATCGTGCGCCGACTAACGCAAATCCTGGACGCGCGTCGCCGCTCAAGGTTTTGACGAAGACGACGCCACAGCTTGGCAAGATAGTGATTTTCGGGTCGCCGTGCACGGTCTACAGAGATCCCAGCAACAAAACCTTCTCACAGAGGGCACAACAAGGCAGTCATCGGAATTGGGGAGGAAGTCAAAGGCTACAGAGTGTACTTACCCAAGGACAAGAAGGTGGTGACGTCGCAGCACGTGAGGAACATCGAGACGCTGAACAAGGCACAGAACCTCCAGGTGCAGCGACTGTATCAGGACGACGACGAAGCCGAGGCTGAGGAGGAGTCCGGGAAGCAAGGCAGCGGAGCTGCGAAACAAAGCGGCAACAGCAAGAAGAGCGGTGGAAGAGGCCGCGGAAAGGGGCGCAAGAAGAGCTCTAAGACGAAGGAAACCTGGACGAGAGAAAAACATGTGACTCGTTCAGTGGCGAAGGCTGCTGGGGCTGACTCGCCTGAGGCAGATCAGCAGGATACGGCGGCGGAAAGTGTCGTGAACAACGTTCTTGAGCTGGATCTCAAGTACTACACGGACGCCATACGCAGCCAGCAGAAAATCGGCTGGGAGAAGGCCATGGTGGATGAGCTCAGAGCTCTGGAAGACAATGATGTGTGGAAGGGGGTGCGGCTACCGAAGGGAGTGCGAATTCTGCGCATCAAGTTGGTGTACAAGGAAGCTGGACGCGGAAGGGGAACTGAGCGGCTCAAAGGCTCCGACTCGTTGCCTGCGGAAACGAGGCGGACGTTTGGAGTTAACTACAGCGTAACGTTTGCTGCAGTCATCGACATGACTAGCGTTAAGGTGATATTCGTACTTGCGAGGAAGTGGCGCGTGCCCGCCAAGCATGGCGACGTGCCAAACGCCTATGTGAAGGCGGACAAGGAGGAAGACTTGCGTATCTATATAAAGGTACCTCGAGGAATGAAGATCCCTGAGGAGATTCTAAAAGGCTCAACGTGGAATCAGACGCCAAGGCGGCACTAGAGCTAAAGGGAAGGCGTTGTACGGGCTGGAAACAAGCGGGTCGCCTTTGGAGCAAGCTACTGCACTCGAAGCTCGTGGATATTGGCTTCCAGCAAAGCCTCGTGGATATGTGCGTGTACTACACCGACGGACAGAATGCAACTGTCACCTTCCCGCACTGTAGCATAGGATTTGCCAGACTACCGAATTACTAGCAACGGTACTAAAATTTAACAGACAGCTCTATTATGCACTAAAAGTTGGCCCCGAGCGCCTTGTTAAATGCACTCGTAACCGTGTGACCCTCGATTGATTGATTGTCAATCAACCGTGTGACCCTCGATTGATTCCCACGCCGAAATGGCGCGCTTTATCGTAGCCATGCGTTTTTCCTTTGCAGTCGTAGCCGCGGTGTTCTCTACCAGCCACAGTGCCTTAAGATTTGCTTTCAGTGGCCCCATAATGCCGACATCTAACGGCTGGCAAACCGAAGTCGCGTTCTTCGGCAACGGCGGCAGCACAGCCGAATGCTCATCCGACACAATTGCCTTAGACTCGCCCGAAACGTGGCACTCTAAATTGTCCACAAGAAGTAAGGATGACCTTGCAATGTGTTGCGTCCGTAGATAAAACTTCCACACCCGAGCATCCATCCAAGCCTTTGTTTGGACAATATAACGTGTCCTAAATTTAAATCAGTTAGTTATGGATTTACAACAACAACAAATGTAACGAACCTTCAGGGTAGGTCGGCAGTTCTTCCTTCTCGATGACACCATTAGCCTCACCGCGCACGATGAAAAGCAGCGGGAGCTTCAAACCATCACCACGAACAGTGCACACTGCCGTTAATCGAGCTGAATGTTTTTGCTGTGCGGTTATAGCAGACGACTTGCCCTTCTCGGACAGAATTTTCCCCGGCGGTGAGTCGAAGTATATGACGGTCTCGTCGCAATTAAAAACTTTATCAGGAGCATAATTGCCGTAGTGTGCTCTAAAAAACACAGCAAACTTTTCTTGAACTTCCACTAAATCCTCTAGTTTTTCCTGTAAGGCACAAACCAAAGGGAAAACGTTAGATTATGATGTCGTGCATTTATACAACACATAGTAGCACTTTTACCTTTAAGCCATGCGGGGTTTGCTGCGTGAAGCCGTGCCGGTACGCGAAGCGGCGATGCAGCCTAAGCAGTGACTGGTACGCTGTGATTTCGTCCTTCTTGTCCTTCATGTATTCTTTTAGCCAATCGGTGCGTTCGTCCCGGATGTACGCCACCATTATGGAGGCAGTCAAGGGCCTGCTGTCGCGACGAGTGTCCTTCATAAAGCAAATGAGCTCCATGCTGAACGGTATGCTCTCGGGTCGTCCTGGCGCGCGAGACAGCGTCTTCTCACTGCCCTTAAATGCGAAGATGTCGTCAGCGCTTTTACGCCAAGTAGTGTACGTCCAACGCGGAATTTTTTGTGCCTTGGCGGCCTCGCGCTGGCTGAGACCCTCTCCTGCAAGCAGAACACGGCGCTTCTCGCGCATTGAGTAGTGCTGACGACGCTGTTGTGGTTGCGAGAAGACATCGTCCAGGAGACCAGCAATTGGTGCCTCCTCTGACACGTCCGGTGCTTCTTCGGCTGGCGGCTCCGAGGGAGGCTCTGTCGTTGCCTCCATTTTTACGAAGTGACTGGCGCAGAATTAGAGCGGCGATTTAGTGTTTCGATGTGGCGTTTTGAGCAATCGGATTGGTTAATAAATTGATCAGACAATCACGTGCGCCCGTTTTTCGTTGCATTTTGGTGGCAGTTGCATTCTGTCCGTCGCTGTACAGGTACAAGGCTGGGGTGCTCATGGTGGTGAGCGTCTATGTAGATGATCTGCTCGTGACGGGGGCACAGCAACACGCTGTGGATGTGTTCTTCAAAGAACTGAAGTCGCTGGACATTAAGGACTTGGGGTGTGCTCACAAGTTCCTGGCAATGAGGCTGGAGTACAGCGAGGACGACGGGTACGACCTGGATCAGGAGGTGACAATAGACGAGTTGCTGCAGGCGTACGGGTTAGAGAAGGCACACGCGGTGCGAGCACCTATTGGTGAAGACTGGAGTGAAGTTCGCGATGTGTCGACGGAGCTGCTGCCCGTCGACGGAGGAGCTGGAGCTGCGACCATGAGGACCTTTCAGTCGTTGGTCGGAAGTTTGCTTTGGATTGCACGCTGTACAAGGCCGGACATTGCTTTAGCGGTCCAGAAAGCCACCCGAAGGACGCACTCTCCGACAGTCGCGGATTGGAAGTTAGCGAAGCGCGTGTTGCGCTACCTAGCTGGAACGAAGTCGCTGAAGCTGCGTATGAAAGGTGTCGGTGGTGTAAACCGATCGCTGAGCGTGATAGGATTCAGTGATGTGTAATATGCTGCAGACAAAGTTGACAGGAAGTCGACTACGGGAGGCCTCGTAACAGTGGATGGCATGCCCATCAGCTGGATCTGTAAGAAGCAGGGCGGTGTCTCGCTTTCCGCTATGGAGGCTGAGTACACCACCGCGCCCGTGGTAGCGCAGGAGATGCTCGGAGTATGGGAGCTTCTGGGGGAGTTAAAGGTGCCGCTGGAGGTGCCAATTGAGCTGCGCGTGGACAATCTAGCCGCGCTGAAATCGCTCGGAGGAGAGCAGTAGTCAGGGAAGGCGAAGCACATCGACGTACGAACTAAATTTGTCGGAGACTACGTGAGGCGTGGGGTGCTGCGGGCCAAGTACCTAGAAACCAAGGATATGCCAGCACGAAAGCGACGAGTGCGCCAAGAATGATCGAGCTGCGAGCTCGAGTCGGACTACATTGAGGATGTAGAAAACTGGCTGAAATCGTCGACGAGGAGGAGTGTTGAAAGTGGGACTTGCACGGTATGAAGATCTGGTGGGAACGCCGGCCATTTCAGGCGGAGGTAGCAGTAGCTGTACAGTCATGGTAAGCTCTCTAATCACACTCTCCATTTTGCGTATCAAGACGCAGGCTGATACCAACGTACCATTCCAACCCTCCGATCTGCGTGGTCAGCAAGCACAGCACAGCACCTGCATTCATCTCGGCGACAGGACATTTCCCCTTTGAGAACTGGAGGCCAACAATAGGAGGAAGTTCGAGGCTGCGGAGTGGTGGGATATCGAAGCCTCGTACTGGGGAAGACAGTAGCTGGAGGAGTGAAGCCTGTTTGTAGCTGGAAGCAACGCAGAGCTGGCTGGAGTGGACGATGTTTTGGAGCGGAGGCTGGTCCTCTTGGGTCGTCAGCTGAAACAGGTACACGGCGGGGAGGGGAGCTTTACTGTCGGCAAGTCGCGGGGTTTCATAGTTGGCAGGTAGCGAGTGCACGCCGCGCAGCACACACAGAGCGTCGTGAACTAGTGGTAGAGATTTTGTGTTGAAGACAAAGTCTCAGTCGTTCATGTTGGGAATTGTGTTACAAGCGGCCGTGCAAACCCGAGTTGGACTAGCTTTGCAAGTACCATTCGCTCGGTTTTCTTCGTGTCTTTGAACGCCATTTTCAACCCGAAGAGAAACTTTGCCCCACGCACCGCAAAATCCCCTCGAGACGAGTTATGTTTTCACAATGCGCTTCAGGCCGGCCTACCTTCATGACGAAGAAAGGGCCGTCAGAAAAATCTTGGTATTTTATTTTAGCTCCGCGGCCCGACTCGTAGACACCAGAAGCTTTAGGTGGTGGGGTCTCGTACAGAACCCCCCCCCCTTAACGGGTGTCCCGTTGTACTTCACCTCCTTTTTCTGAGTTTCCTTGTTTCTCCTTCCCCGTTTTCTCGTGCTTAACCTCCAATTTGACAAACATATACCAGTCTGAAGTCAAGAGAGCAACAAACTGGAGCATTCGCAAGTCAAGAATCGCATATTCGAGTCGTAGATATGTTTTGTCAGAATTGCTTGTGATCGGATCCGTAGTTAGACGAGTTCCGTGACGATCTACCACTAACCACTCTCCATGGAAGTGGTCGTTCACAATCTCTGTCAGGTCCCGTGTTCCTTTGTGCATTTTGTCTCTCAAATTTGTCCAGGGCACGAAGGGTACTCCTTCGTGGAATTGTACCGATGGGAAAACCTTCACAACGTCGCGTAGCAGCCAGTGCTCGACTATATTCTGAGTGTTCCACTCGGAATATTCCTGGTTGCATTGCGTCAATTGCGGTAAATACTAATATCACTACCGACAGACCCTCTGAATGTAGATAGTGTATTCAACTCTTACGTTTACCAAATTATAGAGGGTTCGTTTTTTTGCTGATCATTTACAAGGGTTAACTAACTCTCTGTGGAGCAACGGATTCTCATGGCCAAGGCAGCGGTAGGCTTCTACGTTGTGAGTGGGGTAAATGACAGACTGAAACCTAATGTGATTGCAGGCTACTACACGTGCTCGACTACTGGAGCAAGAGGATGAGGACGAGCAGGAGGTTCAGAGACAGAAGTCATCACCTAGTGCTCGAAGCAGATCCACTTTGACAGGCTTTTCCACCGTCGAGGCAGAAGAAGTTGAAGCTCCAGTGAAAGAGGTAGGAGGGCAAAAGCCGAGTAGAAGGAGAACGCGATCTCGTAAGCAGACAACTCCACTCCAGATTTCACAGCGGATTCGTTCAAATGACGGAGATTCCAGTGAGAACATTACGCCTCCACGTCCTGTTTCGACATCGCAGCCCTCATCTGTAACTCGAGCTGAACTGGTTGTTTCTGCGAAGCAGCAAAAGCGGAAGAGAGATAAACTATCCAGCAGAATTCCCAGCCAAGAGTCCCAAACTGTCAAAAGTGACCCTGATCAAGGAAGAGAGGTCGGTGGAGTCTACTTCACGAGTGTGTGGGCCACGACCGTTAATGACCGAAGCAAAAGGTGCTTGCTGCAGCGCTTCTTTGCATGTCCAAGTGGAGTTGAATCAAGCTCCAGTGAGCAGATGGATGACACTTCCGTTGCTGCTTTCGAAGGAGTTGACAACAGCGAAAGCATCGTTGACCCACAGCAATCAAAAGCGCAAGAAGCGACAGAGGAAGAAGCCGACGTCATTCTCTGCCAGCTCCAGCTTGACACGCATCAAGATCTGCAATCTGTACTTCATGCTTTGTATTACTTCAGCGGGGACGTGGAGAAGGCCCAGCGGTTCTTGAGAAGAGCTTCACCGCCCGACATTTGGTGTTCAGAAGACGATCTGCTGCTTACAAACCTGTTGACAGAAGACAAGACGGATCTCTCCAGTGTTGACGAAGCTCTGGCTAGTGGTGACTTTGTCTCGTTACAAGAACCTCGCGACTCGGCTGCGCTTTTGAAACGCGTTAAGTTTTTGAAGTGATGCTGTCGAGAGCTAATATATGGTACGTGCACTGAAATCATGCGTGCGTGGCGTTCGACTAGCAATACTCTTGGTTTCCTACGGTGGTCGAAGCTGTTGTATCTGGTTGTCGTGATTCGAGCCACTGATACAGCCACTCGTAGGTGGTCAAGCCTCGGAATGCGATATAGAGGTGGAAGGTGCCGAGTACCAGCAGGAAGAAGAGTTCAAGCAGTGGCAGGACCGAGAGGATGCACAGCATCGCAGCTCGAGTCTTCTTGCTATCGTCTTGGCCAGGTGCTAACAAGCATGAAATGGCGTAACCCGTGACGATCTGTTGAGTGAGCAGCAGCAGCGTAGAACACGACAGCAGACCCACGAACAACGGGTAGTTTCGTGTCCCAATGCACGTGTTGAGGTAGATGCAGTGGTGGTCGTAGCCAGGGACGCACTTGTTGCATCGGCCGCAGTGTCTCGTGTCGGACGTGAGAGCGAGGCGTCCGCAGTCTCTGCAAGTTGCTACGACTGGATGAGACGTCAAGAGCTCCGGACTCGCTTTCACGTCGGACGCGACGCTGAGAGCAACAGGCGGCACAGCTACAGCTTTTGCCTCTTGCGTCTCTTGATGTCTTGGTTGTCCTGGGTCAAAGCGAGAGATCTACAGCAGCAGCAGCAGAAGAAGAAGAAGAAACAGTTAGTTAGGTACGCAGTAGCAGCTCCTGCAGCGTACAATGACAAACAGTAGAGTGGTGATGGCGAATTGCACGCTGTAGAGAGGTAGAACGGCCGAATAGACGAGAACAGGCAGCTCCTGCACGCTGAAGCCGTAGAAAACCACTGCCGAGAGCAGTTCAATAGCCACCACCTGCACGTCATTTCCAGTCAAATAAACAAAACAAAACGGAGCTCTTCCATTCACTTTTTGAAGAACGAAGCGCACCGCAATTTGTGACGGGTGCAACGGAGCTTCACAGCCATGCCGACGAGCAGCTCCCGACGGCATTTGAGACTGAGAAAGTCGTACTTAGTAGGCAGCTAGAACGACTGGAGAATGAAGACGCGCGTGGAGGAATCCCCGACCAGCGGCGAGATGTTACAGCGCACGGCCAAGACGACGCTCTCACGCGCCAATGCGCTGTTCAATAGGACGCAGACGCCGTGTTACTTGCCTACGAGCATCGTTGGGAATGTACCGCACTTGACGCCTGACAATTGCAGCAAAGTGCAGGATCTGACAGCTCAAGTGGTGGACTACGCTGACATGTACGTCGTTGTCTAATGATTTCTCTCTCTTTGTTATTAACTCTTAGTATATGCATTAGCTCTGGTCTGGTGCAGCTTGCGACGAACACGAAGCGGCCTTTTCGAGATCTTCTGAACGTCAACGACTACGAGTTGGTGCTGTCGGCTAGAGACTACATCAGTGAATCTGTACGTGGAACTACATGTGTAGATGGAAGGTATACGATAACTGACTGTGTGTTGTACAGAACCCACCGAGCTCCAAGGCCACCGGCTTCATGATCGAGACGAGCGGAGGCCGACGTGCTGTATCTGTTGATGAATTCATGCAGGCGACGGCTCTGTTACAGCCGGAGATGGTGGTGCCGCTTGCAGATGAAATTCCCATCGAGAAAGGTCGGAACCGACATCGCGCTGCTGTGCAGACGTCGCTGGATTGGCTGGATGCGTGTCAGGCTCTCAATTCTTCGCGGACCCCCATGTGCGGCGTAGTGGTCGGCGGAAACGACCAGACGTTGCGGCGGATGAGTGCGGGCGAGACGTGCAAGCGTGACATTCAGGCGATTCTTCTCAGTGGATTAGGATCGTGCACGGACAGATCGAAACGTCTGGAGCTGATCGATGCCATCGTGAGCGAGCTCACTCCAGCGTTACTTCCGCGTGTCATCACTGGGATCGGCCACCCACTGGACGTACTAGACACTGTCAATCGAGGCATTGACGCCTTCGTGTCGCCCTACCCGGCTACTGTCACTAAGGCAGGCTCTGCATTGATCTTCTGGATCAGTGACGAAGACGATGGAAGTATGGCGAGTGAACGCAACGTAGAGCGAGAACGCTCTGGTGGAGTGTTGCATCTGCGCGAAAAGCGGTTCGCTACAGACTTCGGTCCGTTGATGGAGGGCTGTAACTGCTTCGCCTGCCAGAAGTACACTCGAGCGTACATCCACCACCTGCTGAACGTCCGTGAGATGTTGGGCGACATCCTGCTGTATCTTCACAACCTGCAACACTACTATCGCTTCTTCCGGGAGATCCGAACGGCCATCAACACCGACCGCTTCGTCGCCTTCCACACTGCGTTCAGTACGAAGTTTCAAGAGAAGGAGTCAAGTGCACCGCCACTTATTATCCCTGCAGCGATCCAAGAGCGGAAACGTAAGGTGGATGAGGAGAAGGAGGCGGTTAAAGAGATCAAGACGAAAGCTGCAACGGCCAAGCACGAAGCTGCAATGTTGAAGCGTCCTCGACCCTAAGATTGTTGCAATAGATTGCAATAGATTGCAATGTACACAATATTGTGTGGCTGCGACGTGTGATGCCAATCAAAACTCAAACGACCTTTGATGCAAAGATCCAAGCGCTCGACACCGTTGGTTTGCTTGTCATTCGCGATCCAGATCTTCTTTTGCTTGTCAATCAACTGCCAGTACGTCATTCTTCATTCTGCATAGCCAGTGACTGCCCAAGAGAGGAAAATTTTGGAAGGTCTCGAACATGAGGCGATTCCTAGTGTTGGTGCTCTTAGGCTCCAGTGTATCTGCTCACAGCTATTACTTTGCCGATGTGTTCGAAGAAACAAACCCAGTGCCCAATGGTTATGACTCTGGGGGTAACAAAGCGCACAAGGACGACAAGCTCGGGCAGCTTCGAGGGTTTGCAATGATCAGCTCAGCTGACGTTGATGACAAGGGTACCTCTTCGACAAGCGAGAAGGCGAGTGAATCGTTGCCAACTGTGAATCAAGTGTCGTCAGTTATAGTGCCTTGGGGCAGCGGCATTTCGACGAAGACGCAGAAGGATGATCACAAGGCAAATGCTGAAGGAGACGCCTATAAAGCTACTACAACCAGTAATACTGTCAAGGTGCAACCAGTTCTGGGCAATAGCAAGCCTCAAATTTCAACTGATGCGTCTGGACAAGTTATGAAGGCGCCTACTCTGTCCAACGCCAATGAAAGTCAAGCAATTGTCCCCCGTGACGCCAACAAAACGTCCACAGACAATGCAACGATCTCGCGCGAGGAGAGAACTAACTCCACAAGTGAGAACAGGATCTCTCCATACAAGGATAAGCTAAACTTGTCATCAGTGAACAAGACCGATAGATCCACGCCAGATTCCGTCTCAAGTGAGATGAAGCATGGTCTTGACGTGAGCTCCTCTGCGTTCAAATCACTCAGTAATTTCACTGATGGGGCGATCACCTCACCTATCGATAGAAACGAGAGCTTCAATGGCAGCATCTACCACGCTCCTATTAAACGCGAGTCGGGACTTAGTGATGGTGACATTCGGAGCGATGTCCCGAAGAACCAGGAGAAGCAACAACCTGGAGATCTTTCTGGAACCCGTAATACTAACTTGACACTGCATGAATTGGATCCTACTACTCCAAGTGAAAAGCATCCAGTCGCTTCATCAGGTCGAGTAGAAGCTGTTATTGTTCCTTGGAGACGAGGGACCTTGGACTCAAAGTTGGAGGCGAAAGACTTTGGCAACGCAGACAACCGTGGAAATGGTGGAGTTGGAGCAGAAATTTCCCCCCAAAAGGTCGAAAAGCAGGACTATGGTGCTGTTCTGCATGATACCAAAACGGAGAATGCCAAAGAGAAATCTCGCCTACCTTCCAGTCCCGAATCAAACTCATCATCGGACAAGACAAGTGATCTGTACGATCCGAAAAACAGCTCCACATCCAAGGAAACCACTGGATCAAGACTTGCTGATTCTCCGACTGAGCGCAATGGGTATCCATCTTCAGAGGACGTGAAGCAAGGAGAGAACGTGAATACCCCTTGGGAAAATAGAGCTTCCAGACCTTTGGACTCGAAAGCGCCTACATCCGAGCCAACACATAACAACAAAGCTGGTGGTGGAGAGTGGGGGCGTCCGAATTACGTGGAACCCCAATTGACCAGGGACTACACCGTGAATAAACCTCACGTCTTAGACAATGTTGTCCCATGGAATGGACAGCATTCTCTGATTGCTCGAGGTCTTCAATCGGAGCCTGAGGATCAGAAAAGTGGTGAATATCCTTCTGGAGAATCGAATGAACACGCTAGAGCTGCTGAAGAAAATCAACAACCGGTCGAGGCCAATGGAGCAAAAGGTGCCGAGGAGCCTGGTGTGCAAGCTGCGCCTAAGGATGAAGGTCAGCAAACTGGCGAACATCCTGTCGTGGCGTCTAACCAACAGACTGTTGACTCTGAAGAGCATCAACCAGTTACGTCCAGTACTGAACCACGTGTTGAAGAGCCCAGTGACAACACTGCAGCTAAAGAGCATACTGTTGAAGAGTCTGGTGGACACACGGAAGGTGAGAAGGAACCTGTTAATTCCAACGGCGGAAAAGAATCTGCTGCAGCAAAGGATGAAAACCAAAACCCAGCAGAGCAGACTGGCGGTCAGTCTATCAAGGTATCAAGCGAAGTCAAGCACGAGGATCAACAACCTGCTGGAGTATCTGGTGAATCCACACAAGTTCAGGAAGAGGGTGGACGACAAAGTGAACAACCAATCGGTAACGCCACAGAAGTCAAGGACGGAGTGATGACAACTATGAATGTCAGTGAGGAGAACGTGCGTTGGGACCAAGATGACTGCGATCCTTGCGAAGTTCCGACCTTACCACCAACACTTGCTCCGATCTACCCCCGAGGGGAGGATGACTACATGAAGTACCTGCCTCACGTGAGCGAAACAACGGAATCATGGAAAGACCTGACAGAAAATCTACCACCGAAGCCGCCCACCAAGACTCCAAACACGAGGAGCCCGCCTCGCGATGAGTTCATTCACTGCACGAAGATCATTGGGAATTATGGCGAAATCTACGAGTGCACGACAAACAATACGGCGCCACCAACTCCATCACCGACGCAATCGCAGCCAGACAAGATTTGCATCGACGTTTCCGTCGAGGAACGCCACGTACTGCATTGAAGGACCCATTTGCAGCGGATCAGACAGTCTCCTGCTGGTTACTTGTGCCCCATCAAGGGGACATCGCTGTGAAGGACTGCTGGGGTGACAAGTTACCGAGCTGGACCAGTGCAGGCACTTGTGTGGCCCTGGTTAATGCCACTTGTGCGCGGATCAAGACTGGTGCGTGGTGCGTCTTTGGTGAGCCCAGCAAATCTACAGGCAGCCCTGCAACGGAGAAACCAGCGGAGACCCCATCAGGAACGCCGGCTGTGACAGAAGCACCACCAGAGACACCGACCCCATCCCCAACTGCCGAAGACAGAAGCCCCAGAGTCACCGCATGAAACAGCCCCGGCCCCAACTGTGCCGAGGACGGAAGCCCCAACTAAACCACCGTACGAAGCAACTCCGGGCCCAACTGTGCCAAAGACAGAAACCCCACCAGGAGCACACGAAGTGACTCCGTCCCCAACGGTGCCTCGAACAGCAACTCCGGGGCCAACCCCAGCACTGACCAAGGCAAGTGATCCACAAAAGTCCACACCAGCTCCGTCGCGGCCGTACGACGCAACGCCATCTCCAACGAAATTCTCTAGTCAGCCAACTCCTACACCGGCGGTGACAACCACTAGAGACGGAACGACATATCCAACGACGACCGGAACCACGAAACCAGTAACTTCCCCGACAACAACACCAGAGGCGACTACATCGACGCCGGGTACGTCTACAGGAGCCGATGCATACGCGAACACCGGCGCATCCGCTGCGGATGCTAACAGTGCTATAGGTGCGTCAACCTCAAAGGGAAACACCTCAACCAGTGTTAGTGGCTTGAGCAACGGGGCCATCGCAGGGATCATTATCGCGTGCGTTGTTTTTGCAGCTTTCATCGTGGGCGCTGTGCTTTACAAACAGCGATCGATCGCCCGCCAGCGAGAAGAGAATCTCTTTGCCGACTTGAGCGCCACTGGTGCACGTCCACTGGAAACCGACTACGCAGCGATGTAATGCAGTGACCATCGACCCCAGCTCGTAATTAAGTAGCAGTAATACATGTGTGTATCATCCCATTCCTATCGCTTTTCATCGTCATTGTTGCTCTTCAGCTTCCTCCTGCTTGAATCCACCCGGGGTTTGGCCGTAGTTCGGCTTCGAACGGGGTCTCTCGAAGCAGTGGGGACTGCTTTCATTGCTGGGCCCCTACTTCTAGCTCTCGCTGTGATTCTATCGGAGGAAGGCGTTCGACTGACAACAGGAATTGGCTCCTGCTGCTTCAACAGATAGTCCAAAGTGACTCCGCGGGCGGTGAGTGCCTCCTCTAGACGGCTCAGCTGCGTTTGAGCCTGTGCCAAGGCACGTTCTGCTTTTTCGGCTCGGGCTTCGACAGCGTCGGCTGCATCTTCCGCTAGCTGCCTCAAGCGAGTCTCCTGCTCCTGTGTCTCTTTCGCCATTAATTCAGCTTGCTCTGCTTCTCGTGTAGCTGTTTCCGTAGCGAGCAGCTTCTTCTGCAACTGGTGCATGGTACTCTCCAACTCGGCCAGACGCTGCGCTTCGTGGCGTAATTCGTCCCTGGTGGTCGGCGTTGATATCGCGAAGCTTGCGTTCGAGCTCTTCCAGCCTCGACTGCAAGTTCTCCCTCTCGTTGGTGAGCTCACCAATTTTGGCAGCAGTCTCTTCCAGCTTCTGTTTGCTTGCTTCTTCTTCGCGCAAGAAAGCCTGATCACGCTTCTCCAGTTTGTTCTGCCACACTTCCGCCATATCTGCCCGCTTGGCCTTTGCCTGTTCGAGTTGCTTCTTCAGTTGTGGTAGCAGCGCCAATTGACCTTGGAGTGTCTTCGTGCAGCGTGCTAGCTGCTCATTCTCCTGAATCGCTCGTTGGGCTTCGTCCTTCTTCTCCTTAAGCATCTTCTGGCACGTGCGTTTGGTCTCATCGGCAACGAGTTTGGCTTTCCTGAGTTCTTCTCGAAGAGAGGTTATCTCGTGGTCTTTCCCCTCGAGATCGGTCGTCAACTGGACAACTGCCGCCTCATGCTGAGACTCGAGATCAGAGACTTGCTGATGAAGCCTGGTTGCGCTTGACTCCAACTCAGAGTTTTGCGTGGTGAGGAGTTGAATTTTCTGCCTCAATTTCAGCTCTATAGCCTTGTTGCTGTTTTGCTTGCTGGTACCCGCTGATTCTCTTCCAGGAGCTGCACTGGAGCTCTTCTGAGCAGCCAAACGCAGTTCCTCTTTCTCCTGACGCAACAGAACGAGCTCCTTCTTCAGCTCTCGAGCTTCGTGAACTGCGCGTCGCATTGTACTCTCTACAGCTTTGCGAGCTTCGATCTCGGAACGGAGACGACATTTTACCAGGCGCTATGAGGACAGTGAAGAGTTAGGTCTTGTCATCTTTTGTAGAGTTCTACTGCAGTTGTATTAACTTGCCTCGATGTCCTCCTCGTGCTGTTTCCTAGCGCTGGCTGACAATGTCGACATGGTTGTTTCTTGACTTGCACTTGCTTGATGGAAATTGAAGCCCTCTTCTTCCGCTTTCTAAAGTATTTGTGCTATCATCTCTAGACCTTCATCCAGTTCCGAGTGAGCTGAAAATAGTCGATAGACATGGGCAGCGTTTCGTTTCGTGCTCGTATCTCTCAACGTCAGTTATGGCAATGAATGCTCCCATCAAAAACGAAGGGAAGAGTTTAAAGCACTGGGAGACCAGGTCCATGGACCTCCGCTGGTATATCTGGATCTTTGAGTGTGTGGGATCAGCCCCGCGACGTCTCGCACATCGAGGTGAAGCTAAGATTCTAGTCAACATGGTGAATATCGTTAGAGTAAGCGTGCCTTTAAACTTCTATTTCTACACCTGTTGCTGTCTGCCCATCAGCTCTTCCACGAGGAACTCCTATCGGTCACGACTGACAACTTCCGGTTGCTCTGCACAGGTTGAGTCTATACTTTGAAAATGTAACACCTCGCCTTCTTTTGCATTGACAATACGTGCGGGCTTACTTTTGCGGAAGGTGCGGAGCTTGAGAGGCAAAGGGAAGGTGAAAATGTTGTGGTACAAGAACACGCGCTTCCACCGGAGTGATCCCCTGGCTTTACCATGGATGCAGGGGGTGGGAGACATCAGTTCACGGTGTGCAGATTCCACAGTTGGAGCAGATATAATATCTTAATCATAACATGCCCAGCTCAAACGCTTGACGATATCCAGGGAACGGGCGGGTGGGGTGGCTGCGCTGGTGACGGTACTCGAGGACGAGGTACGTCTGCCATCATGGCGTTATGTGATGAGATATCTGTCTTCATCAGTGCATTGTTGTATCTGCACTACGACTTCGTTGTGTAACTACTGAGACAGAGCTTCCTGTACAAGGTTCGTCTTCTGGCTGGCTTCCTACCGTTCGCTCTTCGTCTGAGCAGCGTGTGATGCAGCATCGGAGGTGGGGAGCAGTGGCTGTGGCGCACCAGAACTCCACTAACCGGTCGCAGTTCTTTATCTGCTTCGGAACGGTACGTCTCGCTTTCGCTCTTGGTTACCTTCAACATGTCCCGAAGTTGGAAGTTGAAGCAGAGAATGATGGTCATTCGGCTGAACCTTCAGCTCCAGTTGGCTGGACGGCAAGCACGTGGTACTGCAGGGCAGGTGCTGCACGATGACTTCGCCACACCTGGCAGTGTTCGAGCGAAGGTTCTGCATCAGTAGTCGCCCACTCAGTCCCATCGTTGGATCACAGACGCTGGTCAGGCGAGTGGCGCCGGGAGTTCACACCGACAATTGCCATGCAGCGCGAACAGACCACGACAGAATGATCGGAACACGACAGAAATTAACGCACTTTGTATTTCGTCCAATGAACGTCTGCCAACTCAAAATATCTGGTCATTTCATCTGGACACGGTTCATGCATGACGAGGAGGCTACTGTCCAATACATTTTATCAACAGTGATCATTTATTACGACATGCTGTATCCACGGTGTATGATGTAGCACAGGTGATGAGTACACAGCCCGGACTGTTTTGACTTACATCACAATCGCGTAGGCGTGTTCCATTCCCACTTCTTCCACTTTCATCGAGGTCACTAGCTGTAGCTGTCTGCTGTAACGGCTGTCTGTAGCTGCTCTGTAGCTACGCTAGCAAATGGCCCGACCGGAGAGATGAGCTGTTACTGGACGATTTCCTGTTCCAGGGAGACGGACACCTTCAGCGCTTCCATTGCTGGACTTTGACCGGATGGCGCGCACTGCTGACCCCCTCTAGGCTGGCCATGAGCCAGACGCATCTGCCCAAACAGACACAGCTCCTGCCTTTTCCTTCGATGCGGACCAGCGACGTCGACCGCTTATGCAGAAGCTAAATAAGCCAAGCAACCACCAAGTCCCGTGAGTACTGACGGCGGTAACAGCATGATGGCTTGAGGTGTCCACGCCCCACCAGCTTTCGTACAACAGCAGATCGGCGGTTTTGCTCTTCAGAAATGGACGCCAGAATCTCGTCACCTGCCGCCAGAATGCCGCTGCTGAGCTCCTCCATGACAGCCCATTCGCCTCTGCCCAGCGACCAGAAGCTGTGATGTCTACGGCATGTAGAGACCAGCAGCAGCAACAACCAGCAGCAATAGCCCACAGAGCACCAATACGACTGCATCTTCTACTACGGCCATGACCGATTTGCAGCTCAGTAAGATGCTGCCAATCGCCAGCACCCACAGCGTTTTCCGGGTGCGCTGCCACGCTACACGCCATGCCTGTGGCTATTTCCCGCCAGGTACTCAACGCCAACCAGAAGAGGCCGCTGCCGCAGGTTTTACCTGGAGCAGAAGCTCTCCGTCGTCTTGTATAGCAAACCACCGACGTCTGTGCTTCTCCTGCTGCTGCTGCTTCCACCGACAAATTTGACCCGAACGCCACAAAAAAAGTCCAAGCGCCGAGATCCGCCAGATGAAGAACCGCGAGAAGCGCCAACAAGAGCCGTTTGCGTCGCAAAAGCGCAGCTCTCAATGCTGACGACCGAGGTGTCGGAGACTTCAAGAAGAAGGAGCAGGAGCTGCAGACCATCATCGCCGGCCTGCAGAGCGGAGAACAAGTCGCTGCTGGACCAGAACACGTTCCTGCGCTCGCTGGTGACGAAGCTTCAGCAGGAGCCACCGTCGTCTTCGAGCAGCGCAGATGACTGCTGCGTTCAGCCGTCGTTGCCTCCGCCGGTGGGTGCAGAGCTGCGTGGCTCTGAATATGCTGGAGAGCGGCCAGGAAGATGGAAGTATTTGACGACGAGCCACAGACTGCAGAGGTGGACTTGGCCATGGCGCGGCCTGGCAAGCGGCGGGCCGTGACATCCGCGCTGTCGACGGCGGAGTCTGCTGGCTGGTGTGTGCGTCGGTGTTCAGGATCACGATTTTCGCTGACTACGACGGCGGTGCGGTGGACTCCGGCAACATCCGGCAGTGTAGGTCGCGTACTGCACGAAGGCGCAGACGGCGTGCGGCATGGAACGGTGCTCGTCTGAAGCGCGTCGACGTCTGTGGTGGGATTCTAACGGTGACGGTCATTGCTGTGGAGGTCGTGGTGGCAGTTCGTGTCACGTCTTCCGGAGCTGGTGTTCGGTGTGCTGCTGAACGTGCGCTGTCCTTCGTTGCCATCGTGGTGCTGTATCAGCTGTGGCAGCTGCACACTTCCCCCGGAGGGGTGAGTGGTCCTGGAAGTGTCCGATGTCGTTGAAGTCTCTGAGCGTCTTGATGCTCGGCGTCATGTACACAATTATTATCACCCAGTTCTACTTCACGGGGCGAAAAGAAGCGTGATCGGAAACGGGCTTGATGTCCGGCTTCGAGACAAACTTCATAGCAAGAGGGCAGCGCCCGGAATGCGGTTCTGTAGTGCAGTCCGTTGTATCTGCATAATTTATTTCTCCACGTAATCAATTCCCGCCTTGAAGTGTTAAATGTATCTACATGTCATCCTGGGATGTTGCTTTGACGTTGAGAGCTCATATTGGAGTCCGGCATCGGATAACAAAAACAGCTTCTAAGCAGAACCACTCAGGAAATTATTTACTTGTACCGGTACGTTGCAGGACGATCACTCTCCTGCTCGGTCTTTGCGCTCTAATGTCCGTGCAAGGAGGGCCAACGCACGCGTCATAGCTTCACGCTCGCTCGTGCGGGAGGACTTTGTCTGCATGCTTAATACAGCACGCATCTCCGGACTCTTTACTATCAGGCTCTGTAGCTCAATGGAAGGCGGCCTCCAGGATAAATGCCTCGGATCACCTCCTCTGACCCCTCTTGCACCTCCTTCTTCTTCACCAAACGAGTCATACATCCTCAGCGTACCACGCAAGAATGAGAGGTAAGTCGTTCTCTAAATCTTTTGTCTCCAAGAAAACTGGCTTGTACCTATCAGGAAAACCACGTAAAGCATCATCAGTGTCTTGAACGTGTACACAGGAATTGGATCACGGCGCGTACATTCGGTGCAGTTTCGCCGCCAGATACGTGCCATCAAAATCGACCTCAGCCTCGCACATGGCACATAGCCAGCGCGGAGTGTCAGGATCGTATCGCTTTAGGAGCACAAGTAGTTCTGACGTTACTATCGATTCCAGTACCTTGTAGCGCTGAATGTCGACGGACCAACCCACTGGTGACTGAACAGCGTACACGTTGTCAATGGACGGGCGCGCTAGCAGCAGCTCACGAATACCCTTCTCGATTTCGGGCTCCACCATGACTGACCCAGTAGAAGAAGACTTCTGATTAAGGCGGATGAGCGACACAGCGACGCCGCCTAGAAGAACACCAATGAAATACTTGCGAGACTATCCCACAACGGGTTGCCTGTAATGTGGCCCCAGCTCCGATGCCACACATGGCAGCCATGTCTTAACACCCGTGCAGGCCGACATGTCACTCCAGCAACAAATACAGCCACTCATAAATGGGTCCTTGGTACGCTTCACATGTTGATAAAACGACATGTTCTTGGGCTTCGGAGGCTAGTAAAGTCCTGCACTGACCGCTTCAACACCCAACCGTCAATGCTGAACAGAGGCTGCGAGCACACACCAGACCTCCCACGACAAAATAAGCTCTTTCGGAGGCTCCAATAATGGATTGGATTCCATGGAAAAAGAAGTCACCCCAGAGCCCTCAGCCAGAAGAAGATTCCCAGTGCCGAAATGAGTGACCAAAAGTACGCATGCAGCGTCCGCGTATCCGTACTGGTGCTTTTTGTCCTGGTACACCTGATACCTGCTTTAAGGCCTACGGATGAGAATGGCCTGATTACCAGTGTCTACGAGCGAATGGATCGCCTCCGAGAGCATGGGGCACTGGAGCCAGTCTTAAAGCCAGGCCAATACTTTGAGCGCGTCGTGATGGCTGTGTTTGCCTGCCATAGCTCGTAAAACACCACATCAGCGCGATGTGGAGCAGATATACTTTTCCCTGGGAAATGAGCCTTATTAAGATGTCTGTTCGTGGCTTCGGCATGGGGTACGTCGGTTCTACGATCTTCGTCAGGAAAGGTTCCGCTCCGTCTTCTTCGTCCTTCTTCTTTCCTACTGGTATTGTGACTTTCTCCAGCACTTTTTCTTTTTGCTGCGTTGTCGGTTATAGGGCACACTGACGACAGCCATCGGAATGATGGTGGCTGCGTCGCGGGGAAGAGCGACTGGCGATTGCGGAATGGCGGTAAAACTCGGCAGTGGCGAGAGCGTCTCAGAGAGGCACAAAGCGAGATTCCTCGCAGTAACCTCCTGGGCATGACTCACCATTGGCCGTGCCGTTACGCAAGAGCGCGTAAAGAGCCCAACATGGCCACAGACGTCCCAAGACCCGTAAAGAGCTCGAATGGTGTTGCAGGTGACGCTAATGTCGTCGCCAGATTGACCTCAGGTTTTCAGTGATGTGCTGCACACTAAAATGAAAAAAAATCTCCATGGGTTTTATATAGTAGGAAGTGCGAATATCAGGAGTATACTCCAATGCAGAGTCAAAAGATGTTTCCGTATCAACCAAAAAAGCACAGGAAGGAGCTTCATTGACCGTCATGGTGCGACTAGTGGATTATTTTGTGGAGGTGGCTGCAGAGCCAACAGGTAAATGACTATTAGGAAGCTATATTGTGTCTGTAGTGCTGTGACTTACTTATGGTGCTTGATCCTCGCAGGGCAACAGCCAGAGCGAGGACTTTGGGCGGAAAATTGTGACTAGGATCCCTTCTGAGAGACCATCCAGACTTCCGCTCTGCCTGACGGTGTGCCTTATGTACGTTTACAGATAGGAGTTGTGGGAATGAGGTGGTTTGTAATATTCTATTGTTTTTACTAGTTCTGCATCCCGGAGAGTAAGGCGTTCTTTTTCAATCCGTCGGTTTACGAACGCAAACTCTACCTTCTTCTCCTTTATATTGACGGGGGGAGATGGGGACCATGCCTATGGGTTCGCATTACACTTCTTCGAGAAATACACAACTACTGGTGTGTTGCTTCACTGGGTGGGAGCATTAATGTCCAGCCTAATGATATGCTTTGTGTCGCTGCAGCTTCCGGACTGGAGACCTCGAGTACTCTGTTTAATCTCTCATCACCCATCTCTTCTCTCTCTTCAAGGAGATTGTCAGGTACTTCTACTGTACTGTGATGATAGGATGGAGATATTTGTACTAACGACTCACTTACTTATCAGCTGGATGTATCGAAGTCGGTATTTAAAGACGGAAGGTTCACTCGGCGCAAACCAAGATCGCTTACGCCGCCTCTGAGGACTGCAGCTGGTTCCCTCTCACCTCGACACGCCCAGCCCTTACGTTACCGGGAATCGAGGAGAAACAGAATTTCAGCAGCAACAGAGGATTCACAACGTCTGACTGGAGAAAAGATGACGACAATGAGGAACACTACATGCCCAACCGTTTCGTCGATCAGCTTATCCAGGAACACAAGCCAACCACTTCCAGGCAGAGTCTTCGAGCATTCAAAATACATGGACTGGCATTTCTTTAGCTTACCACTTGTAACGAGCGAAGCGCTGCGCATCTAGACGACTACTGCTTTCAGATGCTGTTTCAGTGTTTTGAGTCTCACCACAAGATCATCTATACATCGTCAACTGCTTTACTTCTTGAACAGCGTGTGCAAAGGATTCACTCTAATGTACGACGCTGTGTTTCTTTTGTTTGGATTAACCTCGTTATTAATGCTTCGAATGAGTTCTAGCACCAAGGTTTACTGACTCCAATTTGGTGAGGCACTTTGTGCTTTACTGTTTCCGTTCAGTTGGAAACATGTTTTCATCCCCGTTCCTAAGCCAGTGAAGCTGATTGAATATTTGCAGGTGCGAAGGAAACCTGTAGAATTGCGTGACTGTTTGATGCTAACGGTTTCTTTTGTTCCTAGGCACCTGTACCCTACTTTATTGGCCTACATACCAGCTCTTTTTTAGCCCACTCGGATCGGAGCTGAGATGTTTGCCTCACTGTTACCGTCAGTACATTTGGACAAGGAGCAAAGTCGTATTCTCCTATCAGTACTCGCGAGTCGATGACTATCCTGTCGATTTTGTTTTACCTCGATTACCGTCCGTAGAAGTGACCGGCTCTTCTTGAGTCGCTTGAGGACATCGTTCCGAGGCCGATTGGAGATACTCGTCCTACTACTCCAGAATTTCCCCACCAGGAATTCAAGACAGTTAATGAAGTTGAGCTGACGTTTTTGATGAAGGACCGGTATGTATTCGATCTGTTGGTTGTGCTTATCACGTTAGCTCTCAACTAACATTTGTGTATGTGAAGCTTGGAATCACCTTCGAGTCTACGCATCTTCGTCTTTTGGCAGCCAGTAAGTTCAATCCAGAGCAGCAGTTGGGGGGATCTGCAGTTGTGAAGGCTCTTCCACGGCTTCGCAATGGACTAGCAGGACCGGCAGAGCGCTCCGGACTAATATCCGCAGGGAGTTTTCTGATTGGGATCAATGGTCAGTCCACATTGGATCTGACGTTCGAAGAAACGATCGACTTTGTACGTCGTGCAAACCGTCCGATCCGCCTACGGTTCCTGAATGCGACGCTCCCTTACGAGAATGCTCGGCTATTTCGCAGAACGACTGCAGGCGTTGTCCCTGGTTTCGGCCCTGGCAAACAATGCGCACGAAAACCAGTTGCTTCCGTGGGTGGACACGCTGCGTGGGGCCTTGAAGCCGCAATGTTCAGTAGTATTTTCGCTGACTATCGCCGATACATTGACGTTCACCACCAAGACTCGGGCACGATGGGTACGTTGGGCCCACAACATGCACTTTCCGACGCCAGAAGAGTATGGCCTGATTGCGATCGTCGTTCTTCAGCGCTCGCTCTAGTTCGTGCAGTTCGACTACAGCTCCTTCTGTGTAACGCAGTGCCAGCGAACCGACGGTTCCTGCGCGAATTCACGCAGACACAATGCTTTGGCAGACTTCCTCAACGAAGAGTGTGATCGGGACGACTACCTCACGTTCTCGTGGTGCGCCTTGCAACCCGTTAGAACTTTTTCCAGGAGTGCATCTCCACCTAATTCACGAGTCGAGCGACGGGAGGGCGGCAGTCAGGCTTCTGTTCGAACGGGACCAGTTCAGTTGTGGAGTCCAAGGTGTTGGAACTGTCAGGTAACCTCCTGACCGAAAGGTGCGACGTCGAGGGTGACTCATGCAAAACTGATCCAATCGAAATACGGTCCAGCTTCGACCGCACTAGTACAAGCTTCTACAGGAAGCAGGGCGTAATGAATCACCCGTTTCAAGTTCCCTTCCTCGTCGTCGGAGGAGCATGTTAGTCGTGGGAGAAGCAGTCAGTTTTAGGTATGGCCCAGAGCAAGCCCCTAGAGTCGTAGGTCCAAAGGAACAATCAATGAGTATTTATCAGTCTGTCCCGGGCGCTTGACTTTTGATGATGGTGCACCTGGCATGAGCGAGTCGGTACTTCAAACCCAGCGTGAACATTTTATTATTATGCATAAATACTTTAGCAACAATGAAGTTAATACGTTCTCCTGGCATTGACAACCTTCTCTCGAAGTCGGGCATCAAGCGGCCCTGTTCTCCGATCCGCTTCTTTTCGTCCCGTGAAGTAGAACTGGGTGATAATAATTGTACATGACGCCGAGCATCAAGACGCTCAGACTTCAACGACATCGGACACTTCCATGTGACCACTCACCCTCCGAGTGTGACTGCCACAGCTGATACAGCACCACGATGGCAACGAAGGATAGGCATGTTCAGCAAGCACACCGGAACACCAGCTCCGAAGACGACACGAAACTGCCACCACGACCTCACAGGTGCCGTCACCGCCAAGAATCCCACCACAGACGTCGACGCTTCCAGACGAGCACCTGTCTCCATGCCGCACGCCGTCTGCGCCTCGTGCAGTACGCACGACCTACACTGCGGATGTTGCCGGAGTCCACCGCACCGCCGTCGTAGTCAGCGAAAATCGTGATCCTGGAACACCGACGCACACACCGCCAGACTCGCCGTCGACTACGCGTGGATGTCACGGCACCGCCGCTTGCCAGGTAGGCCGCGCGCATGGCTACAAGTCCACCTCTGCAGTCTGTGGCTCGTCGTCCACTTCCATCTTCTGGCCGCTCTCCAGCATATTCAGAGCCACGCAGCTCTGCTCCACCGGCGGAGGCAACGAGCGCGAACGCAGCGATCATCTGGTGGCTGCTCGAAGACGACAGTGGCTCCTGCTTGAAGCTTCGTCACCAGCGAGCGCAGGAACGTCTGTTCTTGGTCCAGCAGCGACTTGTTCTCCGCTCGCAGGCCGGCGATGATGGTCTGCAGCTCCTGCTCCTTCTTCTTGAGCTCCGACACCTCGGTCGTCAGCATTGAGAGCTGCGCTTTGCGACGCAAACGGCTCTTGTTGGCGCTCTCGCGGTTCTTCATCTGGCGGATCTCGCGCTTGGACTTTTTGGCGTTCGGGTCATTGTCGGTGGAAGCAGCAGGAGCAGGAGAAGCACAGACGTCGGTGGTTGCATAGTTACAAGACGACGGAGAGCTCGTTCCAGGTAAAACCTGCGTAGCAGCGGCCTCTTCTGGTTGGCGTTGAGTACCGGCGCAAATAGGCCACAGGCATGGCGTATGGCAGCGCACCCGGAAACGCTGTGGGTGCTGGCGTTGGCAGCATCTTACTGAGCTGCGTCGGTCTGGCCGTAGTGAAGATGCAGTCGTATTGGTGTCTGGCTATTGCTGTGGTTGTTGCTGCTGCTGGTTCTACATGTAGACACTCAATAGCTTCTGGTCGCTGGGCAGGAGGCGTGAATGGGCTGTCATGGAGGAGCTCAGCAGCGGCATTCTGGCGGCAGGTGACGAGACCCTGCGTCCATTTCTGAAGAGAGCAAACCGCCGACTCGCTGGTTGTACGAAAGCTGGTGGGGGCGTGGACACCTCAGCATCTGTGTTACCGCCGTCAGTACTCACGGGACTTGGTGGTTGTTGGCTGTTGCTTCTGCTATGGTCGACGTCGCTGTCCATCGAAGGAAAAGGCAGGAGCTGTGTCTGTTGCAGATGCGTGTCAGCGGTGCGCCATCCGGGTCAAAAGTCCAGCAATGGAAGCGCGAAGGTGTCCGTCTCCTGGAACAGGAAATCGTCCAGTAACAGCTCATCCTCCGGTCGGGCCATTTGCTACAGCTACAGGCAGCTACAGACAGCTACAGACAGCTACAGCTAGTGACATCGATGGTGGAAGAAGTAACGCGCCGCGACGATGTAGTCAAAACAGTCCGGGCTGTGTACTATCCTGTGCTACATCATACACCGTGGATACAGCATGTCGTAATGAATCCTCACTGCTGATAAAACGTATCCGGTCAATAGCCTCTCGTCATGCATGAACCGTGTCCAGATGAAATGACCAGATATTTTGAGTTGGCAGACGTT
>JAGKQI010000072.1:0-69863 GCA_018806915.1 Phytophthora colocasiae | reverse complement strand
GAATGGTTGCACTATTAACATTTCTTGTATGAAAGGGTTTGGAAAGCTTTTTCCTGCGATTGGTTCCGCTGTTTGCAGCGCAATCTGGCGTTTCGCCACTCACGTTCGACATCTACGCTTACGGCTTCTGAGTTGTGGCCATGAAACTTTTGTACACTATCAGCTGCTGTTCAACTGCTACACTTTCTTTTGGTATGTGACTTTGACACAAGCCAATCTATTGAGTATCGCTTGGATGTTGTCCGATGCAACTATCATATTATGGGGGCAGGAGGAACTTCAGCCTACAGAACTTTACAATACTTGTGAATTCAGATTTGTGGACATTTGTCGAAGGTGCATAACTGTATGGGCCAATCGATGCTGTAGGTGGCGAAATCTCAGCATTTGAGATGCCGAAGTTCTACCTCCGCTGTCGAGCCTGGTTCAAGGGGAGATCAGGTGGAAGTTGTCGTTCCAGGCTTCGGTCGTTGTCCAAAGAACTAGAGTTATTTGGAAATGGCGTTTCCGAAGTTTCTCGAGATTTGGTGGAGCAGAACGTACCAACTTTGAACAAACTTTCGCTTGAGATTTGCGTCAATTGATTCTACGTTTCTTCGGCGGTTAAGTTGCTGAGAGTTGGTTGGTCCAGAAATCTTCAGCTCATTAACAATTATCTGCACCCTCGCTTTTTACAGCAACAGCACGACTCTTTGATCTGAGTGTCTTGTCTGGAATAATGCCCGAACCTCCAATATCTGGAGAATCCATAGTTTTTGCTGTAGTTGTCACGGCTCACAATGAATCGCTGGGTCGCTGGCCAATCGTGGAGTTGACAGTCGGAAGTAATCGGAGAATTGTCGGATTTCACATTGTGTCCTACGGAATCGCCAGCCTCCGGATGGCTCACGTGAGACTTTTACTCGTCTCGGGACTTCTATAATGTGCATTGTGAAGAGAGGGAAATCCAAGAATTTACTTCGCATGATGGAGATTTTCTCTGTGTTACGAAGGAGAAATTTCCGATTCAGTCCGAAAGCTGCATTGATCAGCGTCATTAACTACGTGCACTACTCGAAGCCGATTTTTCATCGAGTACCTGCTTGATGTTTTATGTCTAATTTTTGTTTTCGCTTCTGACCTACCCGGACGATCGAGTGCGTGTTAGACGAGGATGACAGTGTAGAAGGAGAAGTCGTGTGATGAAATTTCACAAGACTGGTGATTCTGCTTTTGCTTTTCCATTAGCATTGAAAGAGTTTAACAAAGGTTTTTCGCTTGTGATAGTGAATCATATTTCCGTCTTCCTATATTTCGCTCGTAATGTACAGTAAACGATGAGTTGTTTTTTTAAGTGCATTTGATGGCACCCGATCATTGCGACTTAAATCGTCTTTCGACGGACGCGCAGCACGTCATGGTCCATCGAAACCCTGGGACGTATGTGCAGATTTACTATCTATTATAGGTAACTCAGTGTAGTCATATTTCTTCTGGTTCTTGAATGACTCTCCATCTTTTCATATATTTTTATGGAGAAAGACATAATTCGCTTCAAATTGTAGTAATCGATTATCCGCAGCAGAGATCACACGAATAAGATACACACTGCTTCAAATCTCATCACTTAAGAAACGCATTGGGAACTGTATTTCTCTTTCATTATCTTCTCTGATTCCTTTTCTTCACTGGCCTCTCATATGGATACTGTGGCTTCGAACGCTAACAGATCTTTTAGCTGGAGTTGCAGCAAAGATAGAGATAATCACTAACAAGGCGGTGAATTGCTTTCATGTAGTGGGCTCCGTTGACAACGCTAACTAGTGCAGCTTTCGACTGTAGAGAGAATTTCTCGCATCTCCATCGTGCATCCGTAGTTTTATGACCTCACTTTCGTCATATTCTGCTTCGTAAAATTCCAGTCTGAGGTCCTCCAGCTCACGTGCCATGAGTAGCTTGGGATTCCGTAAGCACAATGTGAGGTCTGTTAACTTTCTACTTTCTTTGACCAAAAACTTCCGGGTTGACCACAAACGCAGAGACTCAATGTAACGGGTTGCGAGGGATTCAAGATTTGGGCATACAGCAGACGTCCACATCAATACCACCACGTGCATTTCCAACTCATCCCATTTAAAAAGTGTAAATTCTGTTTTTCTTCCCATCCCATTGCCTTTAACCTTTGTCGCACGATGGTTTCGGTAACTTGTGCAACCTGCTCCAGGTATTTGCTGGTCGGAAACTATTCCACAGACGTATATATTCCATTTCTGGATAGTTGTGAAATTAGCTCCGCAAACGCATTGCTGTCCACCACCGCAAGGATTGTGAATAACTCGATTGCGTCTCGGGTCAGTTTCAGTTTTATCTTCTAGATGAAGAAGTAAATGATTTCATTTTGTGGATACACTGGGGTAGGAAGATGCCAATCGAACACCACTTCCATTTCACATTCAGAAGCTGTCGGTTTACTTGGGATAATACAAGTGCGTAAGGCAGCATACCAATGATTGAGGAACATCCAGACGGTCATTCTAGAGAAAATTGCGGAATGAAGCATTTTGCTAGATGTTGACCCTCAAATTAGGAAGAAATCGTTGTTTCTTGAGTGATGGATAGAATCCTTTCGTTTAAATGATAGATTTTATCCGAAAGTTTCCACTCCACACGGTTGCCATTTCCAGGTTTCCTCCGTAATGGCTACCGATTGGACATTCCTAGAGCCGTGGCGTGATGCCTTGTCTGATCGTATTATCCGAGGAGGGTCTCCAAGTTCAGCGAGTGGAATGCAAGTGTTCTTTTGGTGGCCGTATCTAGGCCACCCACATCACCAAGAAACCCTTATGCTTCACTTGGAAGAAGGGAATCCACAGAATGTGAGTCAGCTGAACCAGATTCGAGAAGCAATCGAATTGTTTATTGTTCTTTCGATAGTTGATAACAAAGCGTTTACGGAGCAGTTTGCACACCTTACGCAGTCAATCGACCAAGGCGGACAGAGTTGGTATCCACAATGGAAGTTGCTCGTCATTGGATCTTCTACAGTTCAGCAAGATACTTGGAGTAGATTACGGGGGCTTTCTACCCCATCATCGCAATTTCAACGGGCGATACAGACGCTGGAGGGAATAAAAGTGGACGAAAGGGGCAGGGAAGACACTCTTGCTTGCTCAATTATGACATGGCGATGCGTGTTCAATGGTGGTAGCATCCCAAAAATTTGATGAAGGCAACCGAATTGGAACAGACCTTCGAGGTATGTTTGACGCGAGTGCTGCAATGCTGATGCAACTCATTATTGCCCCTGACAGCACCACTTTGGCAAGTATCTGGCAGCACCAGCACGTGCCTACAAGAGTAAATGTTGTCGTTACTATACAGGATTTAACGTCGCGATTTTGCCGAGATTTAGCTGCTGGGTTGGTATATACACCAATAAACTCCCTCACCATTTACCTTGAACAAGAAGATCCAACCAGCAACGAACAGGCTGCGATCAACGCTGGAGTTCTACTGACCCGCGTCTATCAGTGGTCTTAAGTCGTCAGTCGAAAGGTGTCGATTTCGTGTTACCAGCTGTCCAAAAGCGCGTTTGCTGTGATTTGTTCGGTTGTATCCGCGGGATTTACCACAACTCCAATCAAGATCGATTTCAAGGCTGTGCGCACTGAGTCGTGGGCATGGTTAGTGTATGCTATAAGCCGTTCACCTTCTACCGACATTTCGCTAATAATATGGGATGCGCATTTGACAAAACCCGATTTATCACGAATTGCGGGTGTATTGCGCTGTAATTATCCTCGTTCGAACGAGCCGAGAGAGGTTGTTTCTACGGCTTTGTAGACATTGCCGAAGGAACAACAGTGTGGGGCTTGGATCTGGAAGGTTCGCCACTTATTGTGCCGAATTTGGTCCGCTGTCGGGCCTGGTTCAAGGGAAGGCGATGACGTTGAAGTGGTCATTCCAGGTGTCGGTCGTTGTCGATGTCGAATTGGTGATGGCGTCGCAGTGGTTTCTCGCGATATCAAGGAGCAAACCTACACAGTGCTTCATCCGAGGGTCACATTAACAGTGAAGCGAGTGGGCCCCACTACTGTGCGGAACCCAAAGGGGATCTGATTCTCCCGCCTTCCCCCGCTGGGATTAAGAGCACTTCGAGCTTTGTATGTGTCCTTTACACCATTCTGAATCCGTTTCGTTGATGATGAGCTTGCTGGAGTTGATCGGTGGTAATTTACGTTTTATTATCACAGAGGATACCTCGGACAGCAGTGACCGTACTCTTGACCTGAGTGTTTTGTCTGCTGTATGTCCAAATCTTGAATCTCTCGACTTACGATCTCGATGTGGTTGTCTCGATTCATAACGAGGCTCTGGTTTGTGGCCAGTTAAGATGTTGAGTATTACAGACAGTCGCAAGATTGGCAGACATCCCAGTGTGTTTACCGGAACTTCAGTCTACGGATGGCGCGTGAGCTTCAGAAGCTCACAATAAAATTTGATGAACAAGAATTCGACGAGAAGGAGGTGACGGACATTATGACTCACAATGGGGAATTTCTTCCTGTTGTGAAGGAGAAATTGCCGATACAGTCGAAAGTTGCTATGATCAGTGCCATCGACAGTGCACGCAGTTGGAACGCAGTCCGTCGACCGCCCGTTGATATCTTACGCACACTTTTTTGTGTTGGCTTCGACGCCTGCTCAGCGGTCAGTGCACTTTTGGGATAGTCGGAATCACTGAAGCCAGATTTTTAAGAACTATGTCTTGTAAAAACATGACGTTTTAAATGCCTGATCTTTACATAGCGTACTAAGGAAGCCTTACCGACCTAGAACCACCGTTTGTAGCCACTTCGGACCTTGCAAGATTCTTCGCCCGTAAGATAATTCTTCCGTTCGTATTTTACGTACAGCTCACCGGAGGGCAAATGTTCGTAATAAATCCCTCCAAAGTTGATCTTTACAGTTTTGCTATCAGGTTGGTCGGCCTCTTTCCGCACTTGTTGGTTGAAACAGTCCTCATGAGGCAACACGCCCAGCACCTTCACAGTGTGACAACCACTGATGGCGCAACCTGGTTGCGTATACGTCCCCAACTTGACGACTGCTGAGAGTTTAGGGGGACGATCGGCCACTTGCATGACGAGCTGTGCGTCCATCGAAATGTTCACAGGCTCCACATGTCGCGCACCTCCCCGGCTGGGTCGGTACCTGTGGCTGTTTGGGTGAGTACAGTCCTGAGTGGGGCCTCGGAGTTCGTCGAAGTAGAGTCTTGTAGAACGCTTTTAGTAATATAAAAATACATAAATTTGTTCTTGTCTTCTCTCGACCAGGGAAATTCGCAACTAAACGAAATAGGGAGAGCGATAGCACTACGCTCCTAGGGACGACACCTCGTCCACTTCACACACCGGGGCCTATGACCTGCCATCCGTCCTTGCAGTAGGCACCTGTCGCCCAACGAGAGTAGCACCTTCCCACCTTCCGGGGCGTCCATTGGTCCGAGCAGCTCTGCGGACCTCCACTCTTCCGGATCACGAACGTCTAGCGCCATCTTTCCAAAGGGCACCTCCCTCTAGGGGTACGGTACCACAGGAATGGTACCGTGAGTGTAGCCTCTGGGAGGTGTAGCCATCCTGCGGGTCCTAAATCGGGTCCTCATCCTAGCTTGGCTCGAGTCCACCACCGCTGGAATGGGTCCTGCAATCCCGGGTACGGGACATTCCCCCCGACTAGACGTTCGCCGTCCTCGGCGAACACGGTGTTAGAACTCGTCAGCCAAGCCCCGTAGCGATTCGACCATGTAGGCGTCGGCCGTCGTGAAGTGTTCCGGCATCGAAGCGCGACGAGCAGGAACTCTATCGGCAGGGGAAGGTCCTTCTTCAGGCTCGTCCTCTGACGAGGCTGACTCTTCATTTCCTTCGTGATCACTCTCCTCGCTAGACACCTCTTCCTTGGGCATCACTTCCGGCCCACGCAGACGTTGCAGGCTAGCTTCCTCCGCACGGTAACGCTCGTCAGCATTCCTCTGCACGCTGTCCAAAGCTTCTTCAATGATTCCTCGGGGAGCAATCTTGCGCAGGCGACCTCCACGGTCTCCCAGGCGCCATCCATGTGTTACTAGACCGACAACGGCTACGACTCGGTGATATTATACCCCAAGAAGTCCATCTCTCACCGTAGTTCAGCACATTCAGGACAGCCAACACCACGACCACACCTGTGCTTCCGCACAGCACAAACTCCAGTAGATCGTAGAGCATCATTGACAGATGTATAGCCATCGAAAGCGTTAGAAGCGTTATCCAGCACAGTCCTTGCACGCCAGCATACACGCGTCTCCAAGCGTTCACGCTTCCCTCCCTCCAGGCTTGGTAGTAGCGTCTAGCTGACTCAGTAGTTTCCAGCAAAAGGTCGGGACCGTACTCTCCGAACGTGATCTGTCCCGCAACCCACCAACTTCGGTGCATTTGTCCATAGCGACCGTACTCGAGAGCGTTCTGCTCCAACACTTGAACAGGGACAGCAAAGAGAGCGCTCCACAGAGCAAAACCGTAGGCTAAACCGTTCAACTGGCGCAAAGCAGGGTTCCGCATCACTTCCTGGTATCGCGCTGTGAAGTCAAGCCACATACCACCGTTCAAACGAGTCACTCTCCGCCTCGGCACCAAACGTCCAGAACACGTTCCTCAGGGGCGTGGTCACAATCAGACGAGAACCGTTCCCAAGATGACGTCCACATGCAGCTTGTCGATGACCACGAACGGTCTTGTCATCTCACGAGACAAGGCGCATGGGTAGATCGACCATCCCGCGCACTCGCAGCGAGTGTCCTGAAACACCCTTCAATCCTTGCGGATACGGGGACATCGGAGCGTCCGCCCTTCCCAACCGTTTCAGCACACGGTAGTCGATCAGACTCGCGACAGCACCCGAGTCGATCAGCATAGCCGTCGGCAGGCAGTCAATGTAACCCACAGAGAGAGCCTCCACCCCTCCGACGGAGCCGATGATTCGTTTACCTTCCAGGACTACCTCGTCCTCATCCTCGGAGTCGTCAGCCCCCGGTCCTAAAACCTCTCGGAGTCCACCCTTCTGGGGTTTAACCGTTCGGTCGTCCGAAACTGCATGAGCGTACTCGTACACTCCGTTCGCTTGGTCTTCCTTCGAACTGAGCGTTCCCAACGCTTCAGAACGGTTAGCGAACAACGCCGAGCAGTCGAACGACACGCTCCGTAGATACGGTCCTCTTTCAGGGTTCCTCACGAGTGAGCGACACTGTTCACAAGTCGGGGTCCTCTCAAGCATCTTACACCGGATGGTGTCGGCGAAGCGTAAGTATTTGTTCTTGATCTCTTGAACAAGCATCCTCTTGAACGGTTCACTCAAGTGAGGGTCCGCCGGCTGGAGGAACGGTTCGATCTTCCTGTTTATGGACTGCAACTGGAAGTCGAGCCAGCGGTCTCGAACGCCATTCAGGTCTTTCCTTCCACGAATCTTCACTTGGCAGGACCCACAGGAACGCTCCTTGACCATCAATTCCTGGCCAATGAGTTGATAAACCGTTTTCCGGATTAGTCGTCTCCATTGAGGATCAGCGTCGATCTTGTCCAGCACGGGAACGGTCGACAAAGGCGACGATTGCGTTCCCGGTACGGGTTCCCTCAAGGGAATCCCGATGTTCTCGGCCACGGTTTCAGTCTCGACGGGGTCGCTCTTAGGCGCCAACTTCCTATTCTTCCTCTCCTTCTCCCTCTTGTACGACCTTCGATGAAGTTTGCGTCCACCGCCGACGTCGCGTTGGTCTGAATCCCGGCCATCCTCGACGACAACGCTCGCCACGGCGTCTTCGTCAGGCGGTTTCTTGCTGAAGTTACGGTTAGCACGCTTCGCAGCCTCGGAGGCAGCGAGAGTGGAAGCGTACCACTTAACCCAGTACTCTGGCGTCGACAGCTCACCAGGCGACGACTCCTTCGTTCTCTTCAGCGTCTCTTCGGGGATGCTGAGGATGCAGCTCAGCTCCGCGAGAGTCAATTCCTTCTTTCCTTCTTTGTTTTTCTTAACACGCCTCCTCAGTTCTACCTCATTCAGAGGGAACAGGCGATCCTCGAGCTCCTTCTCGAACTCCTCCTTCTCTTCTCCAACCGCAGACGCGAGGCCTCCTTCCAATGCGTCTAACTCCTCGGTTGTGAAGAACTTAGCCCTGGGTTGTCTCCCTCTAGGAGTCACTTTCCCAGCTTGGGACCCGGGCTCACCGGCGACAGGGTTTACCCCTTCGCTACCCTTCTCCATTATATCCTCCGACGCTAAGGTAGCCGTTCCTCCAGATTCTACGTAGCGTTCTTCGCCAGACTCTTTCATCCTTGTCCGGATACGAAGCGTCACTCCAAATGGAGCGTTTCAGTGTCAGGTTTTCGTCCAGAAACCTCAGGGCCCTTAGTCGTCGCCTCATCCGCTACCGCAGCGGTTTTGTCTTCTCGTGGGCTAACGGACTCCCCGACTTGGTCCTTGTTTTCTCCTGCACCTTCTCTCTCCTCTGTTTCACGCTCTCGTTCCTCCGCTTGACTTAGAGTCCGCCAAAAAGCGTACGTAGATCCTCTCCGCGTCCTTATTGTGTTTGCACGCGGGTCCCTGGAACAGTACTCCGAACAGCACTCACATCGCTGTCAAACCGTTCCGTCGACTCCTTAGACATCTCCAACTTGGGTGACTTAGAACCTGGCGGCACTCTGTACCGTTCTTCTTCAGCGTTCCGCTTGATGTCACCCTCCACAACTCCTCCTACTTCAGGAACAGTCTCGCCATCATTATCTTTTCAGCTTCCTCAGGAACATTCTCGTCCCATTGAACGCTACCAGCGACTCCTAGTTGCGCGGTCAACTCAACAGGTAATCCTTCTTCCAGACTAGCGATCTCTTTGTAGTCTGCATAGTAATCGCAAAAGTAATCCTCTTCTCCTTCGGACACCACCGCGGCCTCGTACTCTGCTGGTAGTAGCGTTCCTTCTCTAGTTTCTTCGGGTAGTTCCGAAGCCTCTCGATAATCGTAGATGAACTCTCTTCCGGGAGCGCTAGCCTCTGCTTGGATCCTCTGACCCGCACGCTCCCAACGTTCCTCCGAACGTCCTTCGCCGTAGTTGCTTTCTTCTTCGGGAACGCTTGCCCCTGCTAGGATCCTCTGACCCTGGCGTTCCCAACGTTCCTCTGAACGCTCTCCTCTTTCTTCAGTAACAGTCTCGTTCACAGCAATTTCAGTCGTTTCACTCCCAAATCCTACGGCGGTAACCGCATATTCTCCCCCTCCGAACGCTCTACTCCCTCCTTCTTCAAAGGAAGAAGCGTTCTCGGACATGTCGCTCGTCAGACAAGAGGAAGGGTCGACACCCCCTTCCCCTCCCTCCTGTCCTCTTCATTGTCGCCTAGACGCTGGTCCCTGCCCGGACGAGCCTCCAGCCTTGCTTTGAGCCGACAGTTGAGTAAGTATTTTCTTCGTTGGGCAATTGGCCACTCGATGGTCAGTGCCGTCGCAGAGGAAGCATCCAGGGTTCCTGTAATAACCGTTCGTCTGCCTGTTTGAAGCGGGTTGCGAGTTGGAACGGTTCTGCTGCTGTTGTTGTCCTCTTAGTTGTTCACATTCCATATACACATGGCCCTTAACCTTGCAATTCGAGCAAGTAGCACCAGCCCGACGACAGTTAATGCGGTTGCACCCCAAGGTGTGGCATCGACCGCAAACTATCTTCCCTTCCTGCGTGTACATGTCCGGACCTTGCCGTATTCCTCTGACCGGGCCCTCAGGAGCAACTACATTCACGGTGGGCGGAGCGTTCTCGAACGCAGGATCCTCGTAGTGAGCCACAGCAATGGTAGGAGCAGTTTGCGGAACGCTCGAGTGAGCGTACTGCTGCTGTTGCTGCTGCTGTTGTTGAGCCAACATGTTCTGCGTTTGCTGCATCAAGTTCAGCATCTGCTGCATCATCGTATTCTCTGAACCCTTGGAGGACGTCGCGTCTTCGAAGTCCGCGTCGTTCTCGACCGGGAGATGCATGTTCTTGTATAGCAGAACGGTCACGGCTTGAGGAATGGAGTCGACCATAGCGTTCGAAAGCGTGGCCTTCCATTCACGGTTCCTCAACCCAGACAGGAAGTACTGGTAACGCATATCCGGATCATAACAGCGTGCGTCGTCACACAACCGAGAGGTCAGGTCACCCCACACTTCCGGTGACATTCCCCTCGACCGGGTCGTCTTCTTCAGCAACTCGATGCGCTGTTGAGGTGTCTGACAAATGAACTGGTTGTAGAACCGCGTATTCAGCGTGTCGAAGTCATCGATGCGCGAGTGCACCCACCACTGGTCACCAGCCTTGCCCTTGAGGCACTCACGGAACGCACTCAACCGTAATACATCATCCAGACCCACGGTAGCACGCTCAAACGACTCCCAGAAGCTCCCAGCTCTCTCAGCAGTGGAGTCATCCGAATAGAACGGTTGTAGCATCCTGATAGCGTTCCTGATACTCGTCGGCATACCGATCACAGGCTGAGCAGGTTGCGAGGGCTGCACGGCCGGGAACGGCTGCTGAGCAGGAACGGTAGGAGGAGGCTGAAATGCGTGCCCAAGAGCAGGCGGGTGAGCGTACCCAAGCCACGCTCCAGTAGGCGCTCCAACTTGCGAAGGCCCAGGGTACATCCCGGGGTAGCCAATGGGGGCCGACGACGGGATCTGTCCCGGAGGACCGCTCGGGGCACCACCTCCCCGAGGGTAATACGACCCTCGATTCATCACCGACATCTTCCGTGGCCCGGGTGCATCACTGGGGCGGCCGTCGAGACTGGAGCCGATGCCTGGAACGGTTGTTGACGATACTGTAGCTGCTGCCGCGGCAACGGTTGTTGAGGGTACATCCCTATATGCTGCGTCGAGCGCTCAGGGTACCCGGTCGTTCCCGGATAGGTCGAGACGTCCACTGGAGCAGGGGTCTGGTGCGAAGAAGCCGAGATCATCGTCGACGGCTTCGGATCGACAGGCACCCGGCTGGCCGGCGGGTGGAACAGACCGTGAAGTCCATAATCTCCAGGACTCGAAGGGTTCTTCATGGTTACGTTACGGTAACTTGCTATCGCACCCCTGGTCTGAGGCGTCTTCGAGGCCGACGAAGCGTTCTTCACAGGGTCGCTTACTCCCTCCCACGCTGGGATCGACGGTCGGGACGACTCAGCGAAAGCAGGATATCCTGGAGCACTCTCACTAGCGTACTCTTGCGTCCAGGTTACTGGGGCCTGAACGGTTTCTCCGGTAGAACTCCACGTTCCCGGAGGCATCGAGGCGGAAGGCTCTACTCGCCAGTAGCGTTCCGGGTCTCTACCAGTACGGCCGTAGTACTCTTCTCGGTAGGCGAGCTCCGCGGCGCTCGGCTTCTCCTCCAGCGGCTCAGGGGGGTTCATGCCGAAGGGATCTTCACCGTAGGGTGTATGCTGTCGGGGCGCTCCCCGAGCATACTCACTTGGGTTGGTTCCTTCCCCTGAAGGTACCGTTCTTCTCGAAGCGTCGCCCGCACTCGGGACCTCGGACCTCCCAAATCCCACTCTGGGAGCCACGCTTCTTCCTGGTTGTTCAGTCGACGTTCTGCCTCCTCCGGCCACCCACTGAAGAACGGTAGACCTCACTGCACTGAGGCCTGCCGTAGTCGTCACATCCGGAGCGTCACCTTTCAGCACGCTCCCTGCCCGATAGTAACGGTCTGCTGAGCCCAGCGACCTGTGTCCCTCACTTCCGTTCTCAGATCCGCCTGAGAACGCTCCCTCCCCTTCTGGGGCTGCACCGTAGGGGTTGCTTCCTTGCCCGAGAGTCTCCATCGTCACCTTCACGATGTAGTCCTCCGGGACTTCCTCCTTGCTGCTCGCGTAAAGTCGAGGTCCACCCAGGGAATCAACTCCAAAATAAAGCGCACAGCACTTGGCTTCTAGTAGCGACGGCTACTGTCTCCTTCGAACGGTCCGCTTGGACTCTTCGGTCGCTCTCGACTTCGGCAGAACAATTCCGCGCCTCCGTAGTCTCTCGTCGGTGAGTGTTCCCGGCGACGTTCACTCCACGCGTTGGCTTGTAAATGGCCCTCCGGCTTGCCAAGCCTATTAACGACCCGTTCCTGACTCGATTACCCCGAGACCTTGCTACTTCGCGGCCACTTCTGTGGTTGTTCTGGAACTCCAAGTGCGCCAAACGGAACCTTCTCCAGCTAACAGGTACCCTGCTTCTCCACCAAAATGTCGCGCACCTCCCCGGCTGGGTTGGTACCTGTGGCTGTTTGGGTGAGTACAGTCCTGAGTGGGGCCTCGGAGTTCGTCGAAGTAGAGTCTTGTAGAACGCCTTTAGTAATATAAAAATACGTAAATTTGTTCTTGTCTTCTCTCGACCAGGGAAATTCGCAACTAAACGAAATAGGGAGAGCGATAGCACTACGCTCCTAGGGACGACACCTCGTCCACTTCACACACCGGGGCCTATGACCTGCCATCCGTCCTTGCAGTAGGCACCTGTCGCCCAACGAGAGTAGCACCTTCCCACCTTCCGGGGCGTCCATTGGTCCGAGCAGCTCTGCGGACCTCCACTCTTCCGGATCACGAACGTCTAGCGCCATCTTTCCAAAGGGCACCTCCCTCTAGGGGTACGGTACCACAGGAATGGTACCGTGAGTGTAGCCTCTGGGAGGTGTAGCCATCCTGCGGGTCCTAGATCGGGTCCTCATCCTAGCTTGGCTCGAGTCCACCACCGCTGGAATGGGTCCTGCAATACCGGGTACGGGACACACAGTGTAGCCATATTTCACATGGTTCACACAGCCTACAGACCCGTTGGCACAGCGCTCGGCTGCGTGTGGGTCTAAGACCGACTGGAAAGAGGACTTTTGGGTCAGTTGGCGCACGTTGGAGCCACTGCAGACAGCGACAAGCGACGATAGGAAGAGCAGGAGCACCAACATTCTTTCGGATTCGAAAGAAACAATTTTGTCAACAAAATTATGTTCGACAAAATTGTTTCTTGTTTGTGTTTAATTTTAAGCGAGCTGATTGGCTCACCGCACCATGTTCCCAAATGTCACGTTCTAATGTTATACTCTGGCCGTGAGTGTCGTACACGTGCGGACTCGCGTTATGATGGTTTCTTTGCCCTGTGTCAAGCGGTCTTGCATGTGTGTGCCAAGTGTCATTCGATCGGGGTGGCGCGTAGTCAAGCGGAGCGAAATTCACCCAACGTAAATTTCCACTTGCTGATATCATTGTAATAAGCCTAACTTGCAGACGGGTTTGCACCTGGGTACAAACATCCCACAGCAGCCAACGAGTGACAAAGATCCCAACGGAGACCTTGAAGTGGATCGCGGGACCACCAATGGGGAAGACGCTCATGAAGATGTGAGGGGACAGGCCCATGTTGAAGATACGACTGACTGGGATGCCAGACGAACGTGAAGGACTGGACAGTCAGTTCTGAATTCGCCGGGTGAAGCGGAGAATCGGAAAAGGGCAGTGTTGACTGTTGAGAGACGAAGGGCAGTGTTGACTGTTGAAGGGCAGCGTAAGCTGTTGAAGGGCAGTATTGACTGTTGAGGGGCTGGACGACCAAGGCGGAACAGAGGGACCAGTTGGGTTCTCAGGCGGGGGCGTCTGTGGCAGCCAATAGCGGACAATGGTTCGGTTGGTTTGGCCCGAAGCAGGTGTCACGGGATCTGAGGGACAACGGGAGGAGCTGTTTGCGCGTGGGAGTACAGGTTGTCTGTGAGGACCAGGGATAGGAAAAATACAATATCATACGGATTGGAGGCCTTCATCCAAGCCAATAAATAATTGAGTTATTGCCAATTTTTTCGACAATGTCAACCAAGTCAGTAGGTCACATGAATATGTGACACTATGTCGTCTTTTCTCATGAGTTTTTGAACGAGTTGGTTGCTGTCGATGCGCCTGGATTCAGGAGGGGTTACCTCGAGAACCCTCCCACCGCGTCCAACCTCTCCAACCAACACACACAAGTCATAGTCCGAATTCCTCGACATCATACATACAACACACAAATCAACTGATATAATATATTTCAGTTAGGAAATGACAAGCAACTGTAATAACCCGTGTGCCCTGTGTGCAAACATGGCCACACCACCCGTTTGGCGATAGTTCTCGCTACCATCCATTGCCAAAACAACCACACATGTCAACGACATTTGGCTATAGCCAAGATTGACCTGTGTAAAAAATTGCATGTTATTGGGGTTGAGGAGCAATAAATTATGGCAATATGATATTGCCAATATCGGCAATAGTTACGGAAAATTACCAAACCCTGGTGAGGACACAGACGAGAAAGAGAAAGAGGAACGTAGTTATATTCATACGTTAATAAAAGTAGGCGAGTTCTTCGTTGACGAACGACGAATAAGCCGGCGCGGTAAACGGAGCCTGGAGACGACTAGTTGAGGTGAAAGCGTGTCGCTGACACCCGATCCTTGGGGCACACCAGCCAGCGCGGCACACGAGCAACGACCCACTGACTGGTAGTGAGAGGATAAACCTGTTACATCATATACCGGAGGGAGACTTTACAGCATAGCTACCATGGCGAGTGTGTGCAATGCAGAGCGAGGGAGAGCTGCGATGCCCAGCGGGGTATGAAACATCAAGTGGTTGTTGTAGAAACGCATTAATATGTAGGAGGCAAAGAAACTTAGATGCCTTGCCAATTCCGGTAGGTTCCTCGCGACAGAGTTTGAGTTCAACAGACACGTCCAGGTCTGGTGAGGCTAGACGCGTCCAGGTGTCGATACCAATCCCGCACACAGATCTCGACAAAATGGTGTCGCTAAATCCAGTATTGTAACTATTCATCGAAGCGATTCTGAGTTTCGACGAAAGTGACGGAGTTCAGATCGACCTGCGAAGATTATTTACCGCTGGTGTTTCTATCATCAATCAACTCAGTCTTGGGCTGGGCAGTGCGAATCTTGTTGACATCTTTCTGGATCAAAGGCAGCAAGTGCCGATACAGGCACCATCACTCTTGCATTTCCATGTCATACTGGGACGTTTACAAGTCGTTTCCTTGTTTGTTTCTTCCTGTTTCATCGCCTTCAGCGTCTGTATCGCTTCTTGGAATTGAGGCGAGGGGTCTGACCATTCAAGTAACCTGCTCCAAGTAGCTTGCTAGTAGCTCCATAGACGGACACAATCAATCGTGGAAGATACTGAAGTTCACGTTTCATCGTTGTCTGCATCAGGTTCGAGTATTGGTCCATGAACACTTCTTGGTTTACCTCTGCAAGCACTGTGAATATCTCAATCGCCTCTCGAATCTGCTTGAGTTGGTTCACGTTTTCCGCATTTTCTTTTTCCAGACGAAGCATTAAATAATTCTGCTACTCTGAAATACCAAACATCCACTCGAATTGTACGTGCATCCCGCCCTGTGGCTGTTATCCTGAAGCACATACCGGTGTAACGTAATCGGTTGGCATTATATCTTGGTCTTTGGATGCAGGCGAAAAGGTATTTTTCACAAGAGAGCCGAGGTCAGAATCGGCATCAATTCTTATCGGCGTCGACAGCTCTAAAGTTAGACCAGGCAAGCAGCTCACAGTCTCAGTCTCAACAGCCCATTTCCAGTTCTCCACTCGCCAGAACACAAGCCTCCCAGCGTCGCCACAATCTTTTCGGAGCGACTTTTGCCGAGGGCCCTTCCATCCGCCCAGCACAACTCCCACAATCGACACGCGGCCGTCAACGAACATCGGCAATCCATCGACGAGTTTCGCTAGTGTCAACACAGCGCAGCAGACCAACCCCATCACAGACCAACGCTAGTACCGTAGTAGCTCGGAGTCCTCCGCCAGAACATCAAGTCACATACGTAGCATCGTATTCCGGGGAGGAGGATAACGATGATGTTGACCCTGTGAGTTCTCGTTTCACGGATCTGCTTAACGCAATAAGCGACGACACACCAGCCCCAAAACGCCGCCGAACAGCAGAGATGCGTTCGTCAAAGGTGGTGGAAACAAATACCGCAACGATCACACAGGCTCCTGTCACCGCCAACCCTTCCTCATCCGACCCAGTCCAAGCGCTACTTGTTAGCCCCGTTAGCCGACGTACACACAGCAACGACTACAATGCTCAGCTCCTCAAGGCGAACCAACCACACACACAGAAGAAAACACAGCACGGACAGCGCCACCGATCTTGACGAGCCCGTCTGAACTGATTCCAGTGAATGATTCTGCTGGAAGGCAGAATCAATTCTTTCGCCCGTCTCCACCTCAACAAGATGTACACGACGCGATATCGGCTCCAGCATTTATAGGTAAGGACACTGACGTTTATATGGACTATGTAAGGACCTCAAAAGCGACCAAGTTCCTGGCGCACCCAGCAACACAGAGTTCGGCATCTGCGACTTATCCGTTCTGCACTTCCCCAGATTTGACCTCGACACGCAACTCGACCGTAAGAAGGCGAAAGCAACTAGCATGCGAAATTTCTCTTCAAAATCCGAGCTTCCAGAACTTCCGTACCGACCAGAATATCGTGACCTAGTGGAGTCACTTGCAGTATTGTACGCCTTCGCGAAAAAAATTATCAACTACAACACACGAGACCTCTTTGCAGCGGCGAAAGATTTTGGAGAACAACTGGAAGATTTTGCACCGTGGAGCTCCTACGAGTACTCTCGAACGGGCTTGGCTCTTACCGTTTAGCTGTTATCAACGACATACGGGCGGGAACGAACACTGAAAACTTGATTAGCGCACGTTTCAATATGCAAGATCCAGAACTCGCCGGGATACTCTTCAAGGCCTCACAAATTCGTCCTCAACAACAGACACCAGTGACGGAGAGGAGACAACACGCCGGGACTATAGGATCAGGGAGAACCTACAGCACAGCACCAGTTGGGGCCAAGTCAAATCGAAAAGAGCACAAAGTACCCGAGGCCGTCTACAAACTCATTCCGAAGCATGAAGGACGTCAACTATGTTTACGGTACGCATCGACACAAGGATGTCCGTCAGGCGGCGAACGGTGCTACGTAAGCTATTTAGCTCATTTCGATCCCCCGTCATTACCTGAGGTCGCCGCAAACTACGTTCGAGAGAAATACGGTGGTGTTCGAGACTTCTCCAAACAGGAATGAAGTTTAAGAGTGCCGTCGACACGAGGTCAAACTCGTGGTGTCGGCACGAGGGCAGCTGTATGCCAAGTAATCGAGATCATAGTAAATCAACTACAGGCAACAGAGATCGAACGTCAACAAGTGTTGAGTAAGGCCTTCCAAATGGCGGGCATCAAGCCTCTGACGTCTGTAATTATGGCGTTTATCAAGAACAACAAGCAAACATTCTTACTGGATCACGAAACCATAACAGCTATGTCGCTGCTTGTGCAGAAAGAAAATCTCACGTTGGCTGAGACGATACGGTTGTGGCGAGGTCAAACTACCGCATCTCCGACCCCCAACAAGGCCCTGAACCGCAGTCATTACTCGTGGTTACTTCACGGGTATGAACATCTTGATCTACTCATAAGCACAGCAACAGTCGGTGTCAGACACGAATTCCAAGTCGATGCATTCCACACAACAAACCGGTACCAAACCACAAGTCCGCATCAGCCATGCATAATGCACTAATAAAAGCATCCGAGATGGTCAGTGCAGCGGCGCGTTCCTGGTCGTATCAAGAGAAGCAGCAGAACGATGGAAACTACACTATAGTCCGTTCGGGTGCGTCGAAAAAGCCGATACGGATCCGGCAATTGAGGCGAGAGTGATTCACGATCTCTCGTCGCCAACAGGTAGCTAACCAATGTATGGTCCGACAAAGAAGACATTCCGAAACTCTTCTACGAGGTGGTCAGCGTCATCGCAAACAGGATCGTCATCCTAAGAAAGCAAATCCATCGTTACTGATTAAACTAATGAAAGGATATGTCAAGTCAGCATACAAAAACCTGCACGTTCACGAAGCCATTAGAGCGTACTTTGCAGGCTCGATCCCCGAAGAAGACGCAGTGGTAATTGATTTGGCGTTGCCATTCGGGTGGACCGGTTCCGCCGCACACTACGGAGTTTTCGGAAAAGCGATTTCGTTTCTCGTCCGCCGTGAAAGTCCAAATTCCCTCAGTCCCGACAGCAAAGACACCGCACATTTCTTCTGCTACGACTGGGTGGACGACCACGTACTTGTAGAACACGACATTGGTGACAGACTTGAAGCTTGCGACAGCGCGCTCCGCTTAGCAATGGTGGCGGTATTGGGGCCCCGGTCCATCAACAACAAGAAATTTACCGAGTGGTCCACGACTCTCGTCGCGCTCGGGTTAGAATGGAACTCAACCGCTATGACTGTTTCCATGCCAGTCGCAAAGATCCAGAAAGCTCACGATCGAATAGCAGCAATATTGGCGTCAACTTTCACTACAAGGACATCCCTATCGAAGCTTCTCGGCATCTTCGGCACGTATGTTCGTGCATCCGACCAGCAAAAGCGTTCTTCCAAAGGTTGGCAACACTGTGGAAACGGTCGACAAGGCACAAGTCCATCGAAGTTACCAGAGAAGCACGGCTTGATCTCGAGTGGTTTGCCCATATATTGCTTCATGGTCGGTTGCGAGGGGTACCTCTCGAATTCTTCACCAGTTTACCTGATCCGGTGGTTCACTTTTACATGGATGCAAGCAACATCGGCCTGTGCGTTTTGGGCCCATCTCGCCGCGAATTCATACGGCTCCAGTTTGACACCACAGATATACATCTAATCGAGCAAAACAAGTTCAGCATGAACGTCCGAGAACAACTCAGTGCACTATTAGCAATACTTACCTGGGGGAAGCATTGGCGAGCAGTGAACAATCTCTCACTTACCCATGTCCGGTTCTGGATCGACAACACAACGGCAGTATCGTGGTGCAACAACCTGTCCAGTACAAACCCATTTGGACAAGAGATGATCGGAATTATTGGCGCTGCGGAAGCCGAGTGGGGAAACAGGGTGTCCGCGGAACACCTCCCGGGGTCTACTAACTTTCTGGTCGACCTGGGGTCTCGAGCGTGGTCTGAACCTCAACTCACCCAATGGAACAAACTAACAGCTAATTGGTTGCAGGTACAGGTTTCAGAGAAGATGAGGAAGGTCTACGACGGAAGCTGGTCGCCCATCAACAGCGCTCCCTTGCCGACACCTCGAAACGGCAGTACGAACGAACGTGGAAGCGATGGACGGAGTTCTGCTGCCGACTCAGACGTTCACCCTGGCTACCAGAACGGGATCCAGCCACACAGTCTCTTCAACTGTTTTTTTGCCATCGATCGCTAGTCAGCCTCAAACTCAAACAACAAGCCAAACTCTTTCAAACCCGGCTTAGCCACGTTAAGTGGTATCACAAGGTCTACGCCGGTTTTGAACCCATCATCAGCTCTAGCCATGCCACAGCATTCGGAGTAATGCGGCGAAACAGTCCTCCCCCTCGGCCAAGAACCCCTGTCTCATTCACCATGCTCGAGTGGATGGCAGACAGAGTCGACTACAAACAACCCAACCATCGCCTCATTTTTGGGGCCGCGCTCGTGGGTTTCTTTTATCGCCTAAGAAGTTCCGAGTACCTGGCAGTCAAGCGTGGCAGGCATAAATACGCATTGGAAGTTCGCGACGTCGATGTATTCAATGCTGACGAAAACCCCGCTCTTACGTTCTCCGACGCTACGCACGCAGTAGTGACACTCCTCGCCAGCAAAACCGACCAACAAGGAAAAGGAACATCACGGCATTTATGCCGGTCCTGACACCCCCGGGTGTGCCCAGTTTTCGAGGCGGCACTGCTACTGGATGTGGCTAAGCGCAACAAACTACGATCTACAGACCCGATATGCTCATTCAGTCAAACACGAATGCTTAAGGCAGAAGAACTTTCCAAGATACTGAAAGCAGCAGGCGGCTATTTATTATCTGTTGTTTTAGCACTGCTCACCTGTTCAGTACTCCTGGTCACTGATCACCTGTTGTTAGTACCGCAAACCTGTTGCGTTTCAACAGGTATTCATCCCTGCTTTGCTGTTAATATGAATAGCTGTTGGTGACGAGCGTTCACCAGATATTGAAAACCGTTCCTTCCTAAGACTGGCCTTACTCAACTATGGAGGCGCTTAAGTCATATAGAAGCTCCTGTAAGGTTATATCAAGTCCATGTTCCTGATCTATGTTCTACCGACAGCACAAGAATCGAGGAAAATTTCTTAAGGATATGTCCACCACGGTGGATGCTTCAGCATCTTATCTACTCAAGAGCGTGAACTGCACGCTGTGAGCAAAACAAAAGCATCTATATTTTCCTTTTTACCCAGTGAGTGCGCGTGTGACCCGACCATGGAGAGTGGCGAAGCAGTCTCTCCCCAGTCTTCTCATTGCAGTAGTCCTCATGATGCGGGACCGCAATGGATTATCGTTTCAAGGCGGTAACCTATGAAATAGAATGCTAATGCATTTGGCAGGATAACAGGTTGGCGGTACTAACAACAGGTGGATAGGGGCCTGGAAGTACTTAACAGGTGGGTAGTGCTAGAACAACAGATATTAATTATTTTCCAAAGCAGCAGCGTCAGGCACAGGCATCAACCCCAGTCGTGTATCATGTCACTCTCTCCGTAGTGGCGGGGCTTCGGCTCTAATTGCACGTGGAGTGGATTCTACTACTATCAAGCTCCACGGAAGGTGGAAGTCGAGCGCCTTTCAGCGTTACACACACTACTCAAAGTGTGATGCCTGGGCTGTAGAGTGTTGGTAGTAGAGAATGTAGGTCGTAGAGAGTGTAGGTCGCTTGGTGTTGGTCTCGAGGATGTGGGGGGTAGTTGGTATATTTAAGAGTGCTCCTAGGCGAGCATAGGGGCTTTTTTCTTATCTACTTGTTTTTGTATCCCTACCCTCGTGTCTTTTTGTTTTCTTCTTTTTTCTGTTTCTGTTTCTTTTGCTTTTCTTTTCTCTTATATGCATGTTCATTGCTACTAAATGCATCGTCACTGCTGCTGTTGGCCTTGAAGGCAACGGTAGCAGCGACGTTGCGAGCAAGCAAGCCAGAGCCTTTGCACCCAAGCTCTCTGGTTTGCTTGCTCAGCAAGCCGGAGGCGGGTATGACACAAACGATGTGGGGGCACCTCCGTTCCAGTTGCGCGCACTGTCGATGGCACTGATCATAGCAACTTTCGACTGTATCGGCAATTTCTCCTTCATAACAGGTAGAAAATCTCCATTGTGAGTCATAATGTCCGTCACCTCCTTCTCGTCGAATTCTTGTTTATCATAGTTTATTGTGAGCTCCTCAAGCTCACGCGCCATCCGTAGACTGAAGTTCCGTAAACACACTGGGATGTCTGCCAACTTGCGACTGTCTGTAATACTCAACATCTTAACTGGCCACAAACCAGAGCCTCGTTATGAATCGAGACAACCACATCGAGATCGTAAGTCGTGAGAGATTCAAGATTTGGACATACAGCAGACAAAACACTCAGGTCAAGAGTACGGTCACTGCTGTCCGGAGGTATCCTCTGTGATAATAAACGTAAATTACCACCGATCAACTCCAGCAAGCTCATCATCAACGAAACGGATTCGAATGGTGTAAAGGACACATACAAAGCTCGAAGTGCTCTTAATCCCATCGAGGTTTGCTCCTTGATGTCGCGAGAAACCACTGCAACGCCATCACCAATTCGACATCGACAACGACCGACACCTGGAATGACCACTTCAACGTCATCGCCTTCCTTGAACCAGGCCCGACAGCGGACCAAATTCGGCACAATAAGTGGCGAACCTTCCAGATCCAAGCCCCACACTGTTGTTCCTTCGGCAATGTCTACTAATCCGTAGAAACAACCTCTCGGCTCGTTCGAACGAGGATAATTACAGCGCAATACACCCGCAATTCGTGATAAATCGGTTTTTGTCAAATGCGCATCCCATATCATTAGCGAAATGTCGGTAGAAGGTGAACGGCTTATAGCATACACTAACCATGCCCACGACTCAGTGCGCACAGCCTTGAAATCGATCTTGATTGGAGTTGTGGTAAATCCCACCGATACAATGTGTATTTTCCGCGTGCAGTGAGCTATGCGTAGCGAAGCGAATGGAACAAGCGGAAAAAGGTTTTTCCTGATGAAGGAAGGCTCTAATTCGGGATCCAACCGCTCTTCTCGGACAAGACTCAAGTGGATGCAACTGCCGGAGTTTTGGCCAGCCTCGCGTCCTCGCAGGCAGAGTTCTCCGTGCAGTCGTGGTTCATTTCGGTTCAAGCTTCGCAGCGAGCAGGCCACGCTCAGCCCTCGCCCGACGTCTCCTGCGACAGCTCAGCGCCGACCGTCAAGCACAAGTGCTTCACAGCAATGCTTACGGCGCGCGCCAGTTTTTCAACCCGCCCACCATCCCATGGGGGTTGCCACTCGGCACCTTGCTCACGCAAAGCCCCTCATGACAATGGACCTTAACCGAAATGAATCACTTTGCCCCAAAGCCTGTATGATTGATATGGAAACCGAACAAATCACAGCAAACGCGCTTTTGGACAGCTGGTAACACGAAATCGACACCTTTCGACTGACGACTTAAGACCACTGATAGACGCGGGTCAGTAGAACTCCAGCGTTGATCGCAGCCTGTTCGTTGCTTGTTGGATCTTCTTGTTCAAGGTAAATGGTGAGGGAGTTTATTGGTGTATATACCAACCCAGCAGCTAAATCTCGGCAAAATCGCGACGTTAAATCCTGTATAGTAACGACAACATTTACTCTTGTAGGCACGTGCTGGTGCTGCCAGATACTTGCCAAAGTGGTGCTGTCAGGGGCAATAATGAGTTGCATCAACATTGCAGCACTCGCGTCAAACATACCTCGAAGGTCTGTTCCAATTCGGTTGCCTTCATCAAATTTTTGGGATGCTACCACCATTGAACACGCATCGCCATGTCATAATTGAGCAAGCAAGAGTGTCTTCCCTGCCCCTTTCGTCCACTTTCATTCCCTCCAGCGTCTGTATCGCCCGTTGAAATTGCGATGATGGGGTAGAAAGCCCCCGTAATCTACTCCAAGTATCTTGCTGAACTGTAGAAGATCCAATGACGAGCAACTTCCATTGTGGATACCAACTCTGTCCGCCTTGGTCGATTGACTGCGTAAGGTGTGCAAACTGCTCCGTAAACGCTTTGTTATCAACTATCGAAAGAACAATAAACAATTCGATTGCTTCTCGAATCTGGTTCAGCTGACTCACATTCTGTGGATTCCCTTCTTCCAAGTGAAGCATAAGGGTTTCTTGGTGATGTGGGTGGCCTAGATACGGCCACCAAAAGAACACTTGCATTCCACTCGCTGAACTTGGAGACCCTCCTCGGATAATACGATCAGACAAGGCATCACGCCACGGCTCTAGGAATGTCCAATCGGTAGCCATTACGGAGGAAACACTGGAAATGGCAACCGTGTGGAGTGGAAACTTTCGGATAAAATCTATCATTTAAACGAGAGGATTCTATCCATCACTCAAGAAACAACGATTTCTTCCTAATTTGAGGGTCAACATCTAGCAAAATGCTTCATTCCGCAATTTTCTCTAGAATGACCGTCTGGATGTTCCTCAATCATTGGTATGCTGCCTTACGCACTTGTTTTATCCCAAGTAAACCGACAGCTTCTGAATGTGAAATGGAAGTGGTGTTCGATTGGCATCTTCCCACCCCATTGTACCCACAAAATGAAATCATTTACTTCTTCATCTAGAAGATAAAACTGAAACTGACCCGAGACGCAATCGAGTTATTCACAATCCTTGCGGTGGTGGACAGCAATGCGTTTGCGGAGCTAATTTCACAACTATCCAGAAATGGAATATATACGTCTGTGGAATAGTTTCCGACCAGCAAATACCTGGAGCAGGTTGCACGAGTTACCGAAACCATCGTGCGACAAAGGTTAAAGGCAATGGGATGGGAAGAAAAACAGAATTTACACTTTTTAAATGGGATGAGTTGGAAATGCACGTGGTGGTATTGATGTGGACGTCTGCTGTATGCCCAAACCTTGAATCCCTCGCAACCCGTTACATTGAGTCTCTGCGTTTGTGGTCAACCCGGAAGTTTTGGTCAAAGAAAGTAGAAAGTTAACAGACCTCACATTGTGCTTACGGAATTCCAAGCTACTCATGGCACGTGAGTTAAAGGACCTCAGACTGGAATTTTACGAAGCAGAATATGACGAAAGTGAGGTCATAGAACTACGGATGCACGATGGAGATGCGAGAAATTCCCTCTACAGTCGAAAGCTGCACTAGTTAGCGTTGTCAACGGAGCCCACTACATGAAAGCAATTCACGGCCTTGTTAGTGATTATCTCTATCTTTGCTGTAACTCCAGCTAAAAGATCTGTTAGCGTTCGAAGCCACAGTATCCATATGAGAGGCCAGTGAAGAAAAGGAATCAGAGAAGATAATGAAAGAGAAATACAGTTCCCAATGCGTTTCTTAAGTGATGAGATTTGAAGCAGTGTGTATCTTATTCGTGTGATCTCTGCTGCGGATAATCGATTACTACAATTTGAAGCGAATTATGTCTTTCTCTCCAGAAAAAAAAATAAAAAAGATGGAGAGTCATTCAAGAACCAGAAGAAATATGACTACACTGAGTTACCTATAATAGATAGTAAATCTGCATCGAGAGTTCATACGTGCTATACGTCTCCAGGGTTTCGATGGACCATGACGTGCTGCGCGTCCGTCGAAAGACGGAAGGGGATTAATTCCGAGTACCAGTGGCCGGATCCCGAGTACACCAACCGACTTTGAGAGGTTTTGCAAAACGAATTGAGGTCAGTTCGTACCGGTACTTTTGCGGTTTTACTAGCTCACAACGACTCGAGAACAAGCGCGGTGGAGCACGCGGGCTTAGCAACGCTGTCGACGGATCAAGCGCAGGCGAAGCCGGAGCGGGCTTAGGGTCTGTACTCGCGAGCATAGCGAGCCGCTAGGGGTGGCTGGGATCGCGCGGAGCGCGTAGCTGGGCAGTAAAGGACAGCAGGGAGAGGACAAGCGCGGTGGAGAACGCTGGCTGGTGGTTTAATGCTCCGTGTGCGAAGCACACGGGCTTAAACCCCAGCGCTGTCGACGGATCAAGCGAAGGCGAAGCCGGAGCGGGCTTAGGCTGGCGGTTTAACGCTCCGTGTGCGGAGCACGCGGGCTTAAACCCCAGTAATACGGACAATAAATGAGTTAAATTAATGAATGCTTCGTTATGGCTGACTAACGTTAGTTCTTTGCGGCAAACCCGCCCTGCACTCGCCATTCTGCCAGGTTTCCCTTGTACTTTTTTCCCGCCAATTTTTTGCACTCGGAATTCTGCCATTGTACTTGGAATTCTACCGATGTGAACTCGGGTTTCGGCCGGCGCTGGCGGTATTGTCGGTAACCGGTATGTGTACTCGATTTCCGGCTTCCAGTACTCGGGATTAGTCCTCACCCACTTAAATCGTCTTTCGACGATTTAAGTCGCAATGATCGGGTGCCATCAAATGCACTTAAAAAACAACTCATCGTTTACTGTACATTACGAGCGAAATATAGGAAGACGGAAATATGATTCACTATCACAAGCGAAAAACCTTTGTTAAACTCTTTCAATGCTAATGGAAAAGCAAAAGCAGAATCACCAGTCTTGTGAAATTTCATCGCACGACTTCTCCTTCTACACAGTCATCCTCGTCTAACACGCACTGATCGTCGGGCAGGGGTCGAAGCGAAAACAAAAATTATACATAAAATCAGCAGGTAGTCGATGAATCGGCTTCGAGTAGTGCACGTAGTTAATGACGCTGATCAATGCAGCTTTCGACTGAATCGGAAATTTCTCCTTCGTAACACAGAGAAAATCTCCATCGTGCGAAGTAAACTCTTGGATTTCCGTCTCTTCACAGTGCACATCATAGAAGTCGAGCCGAGTTAGCTCTCGAGCCATCCGGAGGCTGCGATTCCGTAGACACAATGTGAAATCCGACAACTTCGGATTATTTCCGACTGTCAACTCCGCGATTGGCCACCGACCCAGCGATTCATTGTGAGTCGTGACAACTACAGCGAAATTACAGGTTTTCAGATATTGGAGGTTCGGGCATATACCAGACAAGACACTCAGATCAAGAGTCGTACTGTTGCTGCACATCGGTGCATCCATTGTTAATGAGCGAAGATTTCGACCAACCACTCTAGCAACTTAACCGCCGAAGAAACGGAATCAATTGACGCAAATCTCAAGGAAAGTTTGCTCAAAGTTGGTACGTTCTGCTCCACCAAATCTCGAGAAACGTCGGAAACGCCATTTCCAACTCTAGTTCGACAACGACCGAAGCCTGGAACGACAACTTCCACCTGATCTCCCCCCTTGAACCAGGCTCGACAGCGGGTAGAACTCGGCATCTCAAATGCTGCGATTTCGCCACCTACAGTATCGATTGGCCATACAGTTATGCCTTTGGCAATATCCACAAATCCGAATTCACAAGTATTGTAAGTTCTTGGCTGAAGCTCCTTGTCGCAATCTTCTCGCTCACTTGTGAGCTAGAAGATAGTTTGGTAGCACTTGTACAGAGAAAGTCTTAATTCAGTTTTGTAGTGCCCGAGATTTCCTCTCGAGGTCACCTGGGTTGAAGCCCACGTCTGCTTGGCCAGAGCAGTAGTCGACTTTATTCTTTAGATTCCAGAATGAGCGTGCTCGCTCATTCTCTAGCACTAGCCGCTATTTTCCGTTAACATGCATTCCTGACATACACTTTGATTATTGCCGTTGCTCGAGCCTTGTTGACATGCTACAAGTTGTTTCTTGCAACACTTTGACTTCCTTAGCTCACGAGGTTCTTGAATAATCTCGTGACATGCCGTCCGCTAAGAGAAAGCCTCCGTAGATTTTGCCTGTTTGTGGTATCGAGTGATCAAGTCGCCCACATACTTCAAATTCTCGAGAGGTTCCCAAGTACGTTTAGCCTGTCCGAGCCATTTAACCTTGTACATGTCCTTGCCCTTAACACATTTGTAGCCCTCAATGTCTTCCACCAGCTCACCCTCAGTGTTGTCAGGAAGAAGTACCTTAAATGTTTTCTGCTCCCTTTTCTTGCTGCTAATGTATGGCTTCAGATAGCTGGTATGGAACACAGGATGGAACTTCACACCTTTCGGTAGTCGTAGTTCGTAATAGTCATGACCAAGTCGCTTCTCAATGCGATATGGCCCAATCCATCGAGCTCCCAGCTTTGCTTTTGTGGTGCCAGCATGGTAGTTCGCTAGGTTTTCAGTCGACAGCAACACTTCCTCCCCGACTTCGAATGTTTGCTCCGCTCTGTTCTTGTCATAGTACGTGCTCATTCGATCGGACGCCTTCTGCAACTCACGTCGAACGGTAGCGAGTCGATCGGCCTGAAGCTCAAGGAACGTCTTCCCTGTAGCTTGGCGTTGGCTCTCTTTCTCCTTCGCTTGAGGTTGGCTTAAAAGTGTTGCTGGTGTTGAAGGCAAATAGCCTAAGTCAGCTTCGAACGGTGCCATCTTAATAGACTGCTGGTATCTCGAGTTGTACGCGAATTCAGCTAGAGATAGATAGGAATCCCAGTCAGTAGATGCTCCGTTTGAAAATGCTCGTAAATAATTTTCAATCGTCTGATTCAGCCTCTCAGTTATTCCATTTGCCTGATGACGAAAAGCGCTTGTCAGCTTTTGTCTGGTTCCCAACATTTCGCACAACGTTCTCCATACAGTTGCCGTAAATTTGGGGTCTCGGTCGGAAAGGATTTCCCGCAGGAACACCATGCAAAACGAATATGTGGTCTCGGTAGATCTCCGCGACTTCCTTTGCCTTCACCCTACTATTGCACGCGACAAAATGTGCTCGCTTTGTCAGCTGGTCCACGACCACGAGTATCGAGTCATTCTTCGAGTGTGTTGTAGGTAGTGCAACGATAAAATCCATTGCTACATGCGTCCATCGTCCATGAGGAATCGGTTGGCTTTGGAGTAGCCCTGGTGGCTTCGCATTCCTTGCTTTTGTTCTTTGGCAGGTCTCACACGATTTCACGTAGGCTCTAACACTCCTCGGCATGTGTCGCCAATAGTAATGTTGTTCTACCAGTCGTAGTGTTCGTTCAATACCAGGATGCCCGTAACATTCCACATCGTGAAACTCGAACAAAATTCCGTTTATCAGATCCTCAACAACCGGAATTACAAGCCGAGGTACCACATCGTTAGGTCCTGTGTAGATCAGTTTCTTTTCTTCAAGTGTATATCGATGAAAATGTCGAATTCGAGGTGCATTGTCTGGTGCTTCACTTAACAGAGCTTGTCGGATGGCCTGTGTCTGCGGGTCTTCGTCGTATCTCGAAATTGCTTCTTTGACGACAGCCGAGAGACCGATCTCCACATTTTTCTTAATGATGCTTGCCGCTACAACTTGCTCTAGTGTTTGTTCATCACGAAAGTCAGCTCGTCTCGAGATACCATCAGCCACGGTGTTATGTCCTCCAGGTATGTACTTAAACGTCACCGGATATTCACTGAGCTCGTCATACCATCGTGCTATTCGCCGCGAAATACTCTTCTGCGCGAATACACTCTCAAGTGATTTATGGTCAGTCTCGACGACAAACGGTTTATCCAGCAGGTAAACTCGCCATACTCGAAGGCCGAACAAAATAGCAAGCAATTCTTTCTCCCGGATCGAGTAATTCTTCTCTGCTCCTTTATATTTGCGGCCTTGAAATGCTACAGGTCGCCCTCTTTCTTCTATCTGGTAAAGGACGCCTCCAATCGCAAAGTCGCTCGCGTCCATCCTGAGGAAGAAAGGTTTATTGAAATCTGCTACAGCTAACACGGGTGTGCTTGAAATCCGTTGCTTCAGGCTCTCAAAGTGCTGAATTTGCTCCTGGCTCCAATCCAATTTCTTCTTAGACTTTGGAGTATCCTTCGCTTTCAACATCTCAAACAGTGGACCCGCATCCTTAGCAAATCCGTCGCAAAAGCGCTGCACGTATGTGGCTGTCCCCAAGAAAGATTGCAGTTCACTCTTTGTCTTTGGTAGGGGCCACGTTTGTAGGACTTCTACTTTCTTCGGGTCGATTCTTACTCCATCCCTACCGATATAATCACCAAGACACGGAATCTCCGGAGAACAGAACACACATTTGCTCAACTTCACGAAAAAGTCATTTTTCTCCAGCCGTTCCAGCACCTTACCCAACGCTTCGAGGTGAGAATCGAGATCCTTCGCTCTAGTGAACACATAAATGTCATCAAAGTACGAAAGACAGAAATCAGCCAGATCACTAAGTAATTTGCGTATTCCTGCGTTGAAAGTCGCTGGCGCATTAGACAACCCCATCGGTATCACTAAATATTCAAAGGAGCCATCCGCGGTTTGAAATGCAGTGTACTTTATATCCGAATCTTCCATCCGAAACTGATAATATCCACTCAGTAGATCCATGCAGCTATACCAATAAGCTCCTGCATGCGCTCGAAAATACAATCCTTTCGCGGCATTGGCAACGTCCGTCGAACTGTGTGGTTATTCATCGCCCTATAATCATGTACAATTCGCCAACCTACAGGTTTCTTGACGCAAAATGTAGGAGCCCCATGTGGAGAAGAAGATGGCCTGATCAATCCAGCTTTCAACATTTCATCGACCCAAGCTCGAATTTCCTGCTCCTGGGCTGGTGATTGTCGCCATTGTTGCCTGAAAATGGGTTCTTTCGTATCAACTTCCATCTTATGTACTCCATGGCTCCGAGGAGGTAATCGTTTTGGGAGTTTCTGCCTGAAAACTTCTTTATGGCGCTCTAACACGGAGTATATAGGATGTCCTTTATAGTCCTCCACAGTTGTCAATGCCTTTGCCGTTTCCGTTTGCTCTTTCTCGATAACTGGTCTCACAACAAACACGCACTCAATGTCTTGGGGCTTTCGCATAAGTCTTTTGAACTGTTTGCGTGTTATGTATTTTGTTTCCCCACTCGTAACCGAGAAATATCCATGTTGGAAATATCTACTTCGTCCCCGGGTTGAATTTTCCCCCACTGCAACACGTTTCCCTCCGACTCGAGTCGCCGGCTGAGACGGGATCGTCGTTGTCTTCGGTTTTATTGTTTTCTTCTTACTTCCCTGCCGCTTCTTCGGACTGCTGTTTGGCTCAAATCCAGGACGAGGCTTGACAGTCTCGTTAATCCAATCAATGTCTGGGTTGGTAGCCTTGAGCCACGGCATACCAAGAAGTAAATCCTGTTCTTCAGGCACTGGAAGTACCAAAAGTCATCCACGTACGTCGGAAAAGAATCAATGTACAAGTTCATCCGCAAAGTCCTCTTCCTAATCTTCATCTCTTGTTTGTTTGCTAAAGTAATCGGAATATCTACTCCATGGTCTTCAATTTTGTTTTCCAATCCTGCTCGCTGACAGAAAGCAGGACTCACAGCATTAATCGTAGCACCACTATCGATAAAATTCGAGTTTGTCACGAATAAATCATCTCGAGTGCATTGCACGGTACTGTTAGTATGCAATAAGCAGTAATAATCACTTTCCAAGTCGCTAGAATGATTTGGAGTATTTAGAGAAGTAAGAGTGTCGGAAAAATCCACTTTCTCCACTTTCTCCACTTGATTCTGCACTGCCACGAACATCGTCAATTCTTTTATTGTTTTCAATTTGGAGATGTACATTGTGAATGTCGTCACAGACTTCAGTCGATTTTGTCTGATCGCCGAAATTGTCGGACCTTTCCTGAGTCTTTAGACGACTGAGCTTCCGAGTATGCCCACTTAATCGCTCAACATCGAGCGGGCTTACTCGTTTAACTGCTCTTCTTCACTTTGTGACTGATTCTCCGCCACTACTAGTCGTTCCAGCATCGCGAATATTTTCTTGTTCAGGTTGCTGGTTGTGGGGCGCTTTTCCGGGTGTTTGAACCAGCAATCTTCAACTCGATGTGGTCCACGGCCGCAATGACTGCAATTCTTCTCTGTCTTAGCCGAATTAAATCCACCACGGCCTCCAAATCCGGCTTTACGAGCTGCAGGTGCAGTTGGATTTGATTGTCGATTCGGCATCGAATTGTTTCCTCCATTTCTGCCTTTGAACTTGTTTTCCGTCGGTTTATTTCCTGCTGTCTTTTCTTTAAGTTCCCACTCAAGAAACCCTTCTTGAATTGCCGAGTTCAAATCTACCGGCTTCTTCCGCAGTATTTCTCGTTTCATGTTCACGTCCGATAATCCGTTGAGAAACACATTCATTGCCGTGAGAGAATCTACCTGCACGATGCGGTTAAGCTCTCGAAATTTGCCTACATACCCGGTATATCCACCAGTCTGTTTGATAGTCAGCAAACGATTCCGACTTTTTTCCATAAAGTTGGGCTCCATAAATTCCATTGCCATATTCAACTTCATCGCACTCCACAGCTTACTCGATGAATCATCAGTCATGTATCTCTGATACCAGACCAGAGCATTCTTTTGCACACACTGATTTAATTCGAATGTCAGCAAGTCATCATGTTGTAGTAAATCGTATCCTTTCTGCCGGAAATACGATTCGAATTGAAAGATGAAGCTGTTTAGTTTCACTCCATCGATTTCTCCGAGGAAAATCGGTGGTTTCACATCCATTTTCCGCAAGTTTAATCCTCTTTGTCCCTCGAAGATGCCACCAGCTCGGTCACCTGCAGCGACTTGATGGTCATTCATAGCCGGGATAGCTCCCACTGGAGCTGTAGCTGCGGGTATGACGGGTTGTCGTTGTGCCTGGTCATCACGAAGGTTCTGTTGCGTGGCACGAGCCAAACGCTGCGCTTCTTGTGCCATTTGCTGCACTTGAGTAAGACCTTGGGTCAAATTTGTCATTCCTTGTACCAAATTAACCACTGTGTCGTTCAAAGCAGCGATTTCGTCTCGAAGTTCGCGACTCATGTTGTTTATTGTTGTGTTGATGTTAGTGCTAAAAGCCCTAAGATCATCATGGGTTTCGTCCAGCCTTGTCTCAAGGTGATCGATCCTTTCATTCTCGGCATTGCGGAGATTTCAATCCAACTGTTGCCTCACCGGAGCTGTGTCGCTTCTTAACATCCTTCTCACGGTGTTTCTTTCTTGCATCGTTACCAAGTTCTACTATGTCGCAATCTTCTCGCTCACTTGTGAGCTAGAAGATAGTTTGGTAGCACTTGTACAGAGAAAGTCTTAATTCAGTTTTGTAGTGCCCGAGATTTCCTCTCGAGGTCACCTGGGTTGAAGCCCACGTCTGCTTGGCCAGAGCAGTAGTCGACTTTATTCTTTAGATTCCAGAATGAGCGTGCTCGCTCATTCTCTAGCACTAGCCGCTATTTTCCGTTAACATGCATTCCTGACATACACTCTGATTATTGCCGTTGCTCGAGCCTTGTTGACATGCTACAAGTTGTTTCTTGCAACACTTTGACTTCCTTAGCTCACGAGGTTCTTGAATAATCTCGTGACACTCCTCCTGCCTCGTAAGAGGATAATTGCATCGGACAACATCTGCAATACTCAATAGATTGGCTTGTGTCAAAGTCACACCCCTAAGCGTAGCAGTTGAACAGCAGCTGATAGTGTACAATAGCCATGGCCACAACTCAGAAGCCGTACGCTCGATGTCGAACTTGAGGGGCGAAACGCCAGATTGCGCTGCAACAGCGGAACCAATCGCAGGAAAAAAGCTTTCGAAACCTTTCATACAAGAAATTTTAATAGTGCAACCATTCAGACGGAGACACGAGAGGAAATGGTTCAGTAGAATTCCAGTGTTTATCATGTCTTGTGGTAGTCCATAGTTACTCGTGATGTCGAATATAACGGAGATATCGAGAGGGTTTACCACTTTCCATGGTAAAATTGCCGCCAAATTTCGATAATAACTCGTAGTAAAATTACGAATTAGAAGGTCAATTTCGATATCCACTGGCGCTTGTTCCGTAGCAACGACACTTTGGCTATGCTCCAAATCACGCAGAGTAGCGCGGCCCAGCAACAAAACTAAAGGAACACCCGCAATAAACAATCTTTCCAGACCAGTATCAAATATGTCACTTGTGTTGACCTTCAGATTCGCATATACTTTACCGCCGTCGAGGCTGCTCTCCCACCGCATACCGGCGCAATTGGACAAATACGTCTTGTCCTCGTTCATACTTTTCAGTCCCATTGCCTTCAATTTCTGCATCGCCTGTTGAAACTGCGGTGAGGGATCTGAATCTGCACAAAATTGACCCCAAACGAGCTGTTGAACGGTAGCCTCTCCGTAAACGCCCACTACCCAAGATGGACAGCATTTACGCGGATGTTGTCGCGGGAAACGCGGCGGAAATTGGTCCAAGAATGCCTTATTATTCACTAGCGCAAGGACTGTGAATAACACGATTGCTTCCCGAACCTTTTTCAAGCGATTCACATTTTGTGTATCTCCATCGACCAACCCAACATCGAAGCCAAGGTAGTGTTGTGGGCATGACGAGAAGCTTCCATGGGGCCATCGAAATTGCACGTATGTTCCGCTTAGGGAATTCATCAAACTACTACGTAAGGCATTACGCCAAGGTTTCAGGAAAGTCCAATCCGTCGCCATGGAACCGTAAATTTGTGAATGACGTCCACTGGAGGATGTAACATTCACGACGTTTCCGGACTCAAAGGCGTCATCGATCTCTCAAACCACGGACTTCAGTCACAAAACGTCAATCCTTCGTCCTAGATGGATGGAAACTAAAGCGGATTCTGGAGCAGGAGACATAATTATTAGTTATCTTGAGGAATCTGTACGGGTATCACCTACTTCGGATAGCTCTTACAACCCCCACTATTACTCGCTGTGAAACAAAAAGTCGATGGACTAACTCGACTCAACCGAAAATGCGAAAAAAAAATAGTCTTTGCCTCCATTTTGGTTGTCGTAACACGTGTTAGTTCGTGGAATCTCCACTTTTAAAGATAAGGAGCGAACATGAAACAACATTCTGACCTGATGCTGATTTGAGCACTTGACGATCTCTTTAACAAAAATAAAACAAAAAAGAGGTCACAAAAGTGACGCGAGATTTACCACGACTCCAATCGAGATCAATTTCAAGTCTGTGCGCGCTGAGTCGTGGGCATGGTTAGTGTATGCTATAAGCCGTTCACCTTCTTCGCTAAGAATTTGGGATGTGCATTTGACAAAAACTGACAACTTTCGACTGTATCGGCAATTTCTCCTGTATAGCAGGTAGAAAAATCTCCATTGTATGTCTGTCACCTCCGTCTCGCCGAAATCATGTTCGTCATATTTTTATTGTGAGCTCCTCAAGCTCACGCGCCATCCGTAGACTGAAGTTCCGTAAACACACTGGGATGTCTGCCAACTTGCGACTGTCTGTAATACTCAACATCTTAACTGGCCACAAACGCAGAGCCTCGTTATGAATCGAGACAACCACATCGAGATCGTAAGTCGTGAGAGATTCAAGATTTGGACATACAGCAGACAAAACACTCAGGTCAAGAGTACGGTCACTGCTGTCTGGAGGTATCCTCTGTGATAATAAACGTAAATTACCACCGATCAACTCCAGCAAGCTCATGGCCAACGAAACGGATTCGAATGGTGTAAAGGACACATACAAAGCTCGAAGTGCACTTAATCCCAGCGAGGTTTGCTCCTTGATGTCGCGAGAAACCACTGCAACGCCATCACCAATTCGACATCGACAACGACCGACACCTGGAATGACCACTTCAACGTCATCGCCTTCCTTGAACCAGGCCCGACAGCGGACCAAATTCGGCACAATAAGTGGCGAACCTTCCAGATCCAAGCCCCACACTGTTGTTCCTTCGGCAATGTCTACAAAGCCGTAGAAACAACCTCTCGGCTCGTTCGAACGAGGATAATTACAGCGCAATACACCCGCAATTCGTGATAAATCGGGTTTTGTCAAATGCGCATCCCATATTATTAGCGAAATGTCGGTAGAAGGTGAACGGCTTATAGCATACACTAACCATACCCACGACTCAGTGCGCACAGCCTTGAAATCGATCTTGATTGGAGTTGTGGTATATCCCGCGGATACAACCGAACAAATCACAGCAAACACGCTTTTGGACAGCTTGTAACACGAAATCGACACCTTTCGACTGACGACTTGAGACCACTGATAGATTCGGGTCAGTAGAACTCCAGCGTTGATCGCAGCCTGTTCGTTGCTGGTTGTATCTTCTTGTTTAAGGTAAATTCTCAGGGAGTTTATTGGTGTATATACCAACCCAGCAGCTAAATCTCGGCAAAATTCCGACGTTAAATCCCATATAGAAACGGAAACGTCCGCATTGGTTTGACCAGATATCTACCAGGCTCGAGCGGTCCGGCGTCTGAGTGAGTTGCACTATCATAGAAGAACCAGCATCAAACAACCTTTGTAGATCTGATTCAATCTCGTCACTTTTGTCAGTATAGAGGCAGGCTTTTACAACAGCACCATCACACTTGCAGTTCCAATGCATAAGTTCAGCATTGGACATGGGTGTCGTACATTTAACTTCGGATCCCATCGTCTTCAACCTCTGACGCGCATATTGATATTGCGTTGAAGAGTCTGAAAACTCCAGCAGTCTACTCCAGGTAGCTTTCTGGTCTGCAACAGATCCACAGACGTATACACTCCATCGTGAACAGTAGCCTCGACTACTTTCCTCCGTTCTTGGTGAGAGAAGTGACATGTGCTCTGTAAATGCTTCGTTGTTCACTACCGAAAGCAATGTGAATAATTCGATTGCTTCTCGGATCAGTTTCAGTTGTTTCACATTTTCCGGACTTCTCTCTTCTAGATGAAGCAGTAAATGCTGTGAGCATATCGAATTCCCAAACGGCCATTTGAATTTCACCTGCATCCCATTTCCCGCATTTATGGGCTTCCCTGGAATAGCATAAGTGCGTAAGGCTGAATGCCAAGGATTGAGGAAATTCCACTCGGTCGTCATCCGCGAAAGTTAGAAAATAACGACGAGAAAACAAATTCCCGTGACGAAACCTATCACTTTTGAGTTAAGCCTCAAGTGTTCAACCTCGCTGAGTCCAGTAGTCGACCAGATTCACTAAAACTCCAGCATTCATCGGGTCTCCGTTGTTGGATTCAATCTGGTCAAATCTTGATTGATAATTGAACGGATAGTATAGAAAATCGAATACTTCTCTAAAAACCATGTTTCAATCGAATCACATTCTGTTGATCCCTATCACTATCACTTGGACAACTTCTGAGCAAACCGCAATTTTCTCGTAGAATGATGTTCCTCAATCATTGATGTTCTGCCTTATGCACGTGTGTTATCATAAGTAAATCCACAGATTCTGAAAGTGAAATAGAAGTGGCGTTCGATTGGCATCTTCCCAGTGCACTCACAACGTGAAACCGCGTTTACTGGATGAGAGAAATCCAGAAAATGTGGAATAACTGATATTGATCCGAGAAACAATCGAATTATACACAATCCTTGCGATGGTGACAACAATGCGTTTGTGGAGCATCTTACGACGACAACGGAACTTGGCAGCCGAAACTACTATCCAGAATGGACTGTGGAATGGTTCCGACCAGCAAGCTATCTGGAGCACGTTTCTAGAGTTATCAGAACCATCAACTGAATTTCAAAATGTTGTTCGGAGGCTACATGGGATGGGAAGAAAAACACAATCCGGTGGCGTCGAAAACTGCACAGCAGTTCGTCGACTGCCCGTCGATATCTTTCGCACAATTTTTGTGTTGGCTTCGACCCCTACACTAACCACGACCATGGCAATATGTCTGGACTCATAAGCTGAATTCTGAAGTGAAATGGCGTAGTGGTAGGTTATACAGAAAAGATCGTAACCAATAAACGTTTAGACAGCTTGTAACACGAAATCGACACCTTTTGACTGACGACTTGAGACCACTGATAGACCCGGGTCAGTAGAACTCCAGCATTGATCGCAGCTTGTTTGTTGCTGGTTGGATCTTCTTGTTCAAGGTAAATTGAGAGGGAGTTTATGGGTGTATATACCAATCCAGCAGCTAAATCTCGGCAAAAACCCGACATTAAATCCCATATAGAAACAGAAACGTCCGCATTCATCAGTACTTGCTGCCTGTGGTTTGACCAGATATCTACCAGGCTCGAGCGGTCCGGCGTCTGAGTGAGTTGCACTATCATAGAAGAACCAGCATCAAACAACCTTTGTAGATCTGATTCAATCTCGTCACTTTTGTCAGTATAGAGGCAGGCTTTTACAACAGCACCATCACACTTGCAGTTCCAATGCATAAGTTCAGCATTGGACATGGGTGTAGTACATTTAACTTCGGATCCCATCGTCTTCAACCTCTGACGCGCATATTGATATTGCGTTGAAGAGTCTGAAAACTCCAGCAGTCTACTCCAGGTAGTTTTCTGGTCTGCAACAGTTCCACAGACGTATACACTCCATTCTAGATAATATCTTCGACTACTTTGCTCCGTTCTTGGTGTTAGAAGCGACATGTGCTCTGTAAATGCTTCGTTGTTCACTACCGAAAGTAATGTGAATAATTCGATTGCTTCTCGGATCAGTTTCAGTTGGATCACATATACTTAGTTCCGTTCAATCTGGTCAAATCGGCCTTAAACGATTAATAATTGGAATACTTCTCTTAAAACCATGTTTCAATCGAATCACATTCTGTTGATCCCTATCAAGCTGTACATCTATCACGTGGAACAACTTCTGAGCAAAATTCTTCGTGCCGCAATTTTCTCTTAGAATGACCGACTGGATGCTCCTCAATCATTGGTATTCTGCCTTACCCACGTGTGTACCACATATTCTCTCTAAAAGTGACATGGAAGTGGCGTTCGATTAGAATCTTCTCAAACCAGGGTACCCACAACATGAAATCCATTTACTGGATGAAAGAATTCCGGAAAATGTGAAGCAACTGAAATTGATCCAAGAAACGATCGAGTTATTCACAATCCTAGAGATAATGGATAACAATGCGTTTGTGGAGCAAATTTCACATCTACGACGACAACGGAACTTGGCAGCCGAAACTACTATTCAGAATGGAACTGTTTCCGACCAGCAAACTACGGAGTAGGTTGTTGGGGTTATCGGAACCATCAACTGAATTTCAAAATATTGTTCGGAGGGTACATACTTACAATGAGAAAAACACAATCTACCCTTTTCTAATGAGATGAGTTCGAAATGCACGTGTGGTATTGATGTGGAAGCAAACCTACGTCTAGAAACGAAATAGAGGAAGACGGAAATATGATACACTACCACAAGCGAAAAACCTTTGTTAAACTCTTTCAATTCAAAGCGTGGTAACGAAGAGAATCACTAAACTCCATCATCATTCTACGTTGTCATCCTTGTCTAACGCGCACTGATCGTCGGGCAGGGGTCGAAGCGAAAACAAAAATCAGACATAAAACATCGGCAGGTAGTCGATGAATCGGCTTCGAGTAGTGCACGTAGTTAAGGACACTGATCAATGCAGCTTTCGACTGAATCGGAAATTTCTCCTTCGTAACACAGAGAAAATCTCCATCGTGCGAAGTAAACTCTTGGATTTCACTCTCTTCACAACGCACACCATAGAAGTCGAGCCGAGTTAGCTCTCGAGCCATCCGGAGGCTGCGATTCCGTAGACACAATGTGAAATCCGACAACTTCCGATTACTTCCGACTGTCAACTCCGCGATTGGCCACCGACTCAGCGATTCATTGTGAGCTGTGACAACTACAGCGAAATACTGGGTTTCCAGACGTTGGAGGTTCGGGCATATTTCAGACAAGACACTGAGATCAAGAGTCGTGCTGTTGTTGTACATCGGTGCATCCATTGTTAATGAGCGAAGATTTCGACCAACCAACTCGAGGAAATTAACCACCAAAGAAACGGAATCAATTGACGCAAATCTCAAGGAAAGTTTGCTCAAAGTTGGTACGTTCTGCTCCACTAAACCTCGAGAAACGTCGGAAACGCCATTTCCAACTCTAGTTCGACAACGACCGAAGCCTGGAACGACAAATTCCACCGGATCTCCCCCCTTGAACCAGGCTCGACAGCGGGTAGAACTCGGCATCACAAACGCAGAGGTTCCGCCTCCTACAGTATCGATTGGCCATACCGTTATGCCTTCGACAATATCCACAAATCCGAATTCACAAGTATTGTAAGTTCTTGGCTGAAGCTCCTCCTGCCCCGTAAGAGGATAATTGCATCGGACAACATCCGCAATACTCAATAGATTGGCTTGTGTCAAAGTCACACCCCTAAGTGTAGCAGTGGAACAGCAGCTGATAGTGTACAACAGCCATGGCCACAACTCAGAAGCCGTACGCTCGATGTCGAACTTGAGTGGCAAAACGTCAGATTGCGCTGCAATAGCGGAACTAATCGCAGGAAAAAAGCTTTCGAAACCTTTCCTACAAGAAATTTTAATAGTGCAACCATTCAGACGGAGACACGTGAGGAAATGGTTCAGTAGAATCCCAGTGTTTATCATGTCTTGCGGCAGTCCATCGTTACTCGTGATTTCGAATATAACGGATATTTTGAGAGGGTTTACCACTTTCCATGGTAAGCTTGCCGCCAAATTTCGATAATAACTCGTAGTTAAATCACGAATTCGATAATGAATTTCGATATCCACTGGTGCTTGTTCCGTAGCAATGACACTTTGGCTATGCTCCAGATCACGCAGAGTAGCGCGGTCCAGCAGCAAAACTAAAGGAACAGCCGCAATAAACACTCTTTGCAGACCAGTATCGAATATATCACTTGTGTTGACGTTCAAATCTGCATACACTTCAACGCCATCGAGGCTGCTCTCCCACCACATACCGGCGCAATTGGACGGATAGTTCTTGTCCTCGTTCATACTTTCCAGTCCCATTGCCTTCAACTTCTGCATCGCCTGTTGAAACTGCGGTGAGGGATCTGAATCTGCACACAATTGGCCCCAAACGAGCTGTTGAACGGCAGCCTCTCCGTAAACGTCCACTACCCAAAATGGATAGCATTTACGCGCATGGTGTGGCGGGAAACGCGGCGGGAATTGGTCCAAGAATGCCTTATTATTCACTAGCGCAAGGACTGTGAATAACACGATTGCTTCCCGAACCTTTTTCAAGCGATTCACATTTTGTGTGTCTCCATCGACCAACCTAACATGGAAGACAAGGTAATAATGTTGTGGGCATAACGAGAAGCTTCCATGGGGCCAACGAAATTGCACGTATGTTCCACTTTGGGAATGCATCGAACTAGTACGTAAGGCATTACGCCAAGGTTTCAGGAACGTCCAATCCGTCGCCATGGACACCGTAAATTTGAGAATGAAGTCCTGTGGAGGCGTTTCCGGCCTCAAAGAAGCATCATCAATCTCACCACGGACTTCAGTCACAAAACGCCAATTCTGGGTCCTAGATGGATGGAACTAAACCCGTGGTTTGTAGTTTGCGTTTCTGCAAGCAAGATTAATCAACTCGACAATGGTCTTGCGAATGCTCTGGTTGTGGTGGATGCTATGAATTCAGCGCAGATATCTCGACTGGCAGATTCTTGAAAGGAGACACAATTATTGGTTGTCTTGAGGAAGCTGTACGAAACGTTATGCTTCGGATAGCTCTTACAACCTCCACTATTACTCGCTGTTAAACAAAAAATCGGTGGATTCCTGTGACTCAGGCTAAGATGGCATTACAGGTGGTACATGTAGTATCAACAGCATGAACATCAAGTCACAAGACGGCAAACAAAGCCGTTGCAGCAATTATCAAGAAGAAGAAAATGAGTTGATTAACTAGTTAGCGGATTTCTCATCTGTGTGATTCTATCTCAAGATTCTAAAGCTACACTAAACCTGCGGAATCCAGATGTTATTTGTCGTTGATTCAACCCAGTTTTCGGGCTAGCCTCTCCAGAGTAGATCGATCACAATCAAGTTCAACCGCGTGATGGTAGATAAATTGGCAGTGCGTCTTGAAGGAATTTTGCAGGTTGGTTGGGATATTTGGCGTTTGTGCTAATATTTGACGGAAGTAAATGTCATTCCGAAGTCTCCAAACCGCATGAAAAACAATAGCTGTTTGAACTTTCCACAGTATAAGAAGTACTTTTTGGTTGCTCCTCCAGGTGCTTTGAATATCACGAGGCTGCGGAAATAGCAACAACCGCCAAGTCAATGATGACCGAAAGAAACATTTCCATGGAGTCCATATCAGGAGCCATGTTGCAGCCAATGCTGGACACGCAAAAAGGCAATGCTCAACTGTTTCAATCGAGTGGCAGCTTGGACGCTCACATTCTTGAATTGCCGGATTGAGTGATTTCAGGAAATATAATCGCGAGCCCACAATTAAGTCTCCGAAATACAATCGCAACATCACATCATGCACCACAGGAAGAAAGAAACCTCGGAGTGATAGTAAGCTGGACAACGTTTGATGTATTCGTTGCCTAGGACATCCCAAATCCTCTAGTGGGTGATGCATCAGTTCAGGTACCTTTGAAGAAGCATACTCCAATCGTGAGTCCGCAATCCAGGGAAAAACCGAACTGTGTGCTCTGTTGGGTCTGAGGCAGCGACAGCCATCCCGAACACGGGCGGCACAAGTGAATGTTCGATAGCCTGAATTCCACCTTCTCGAGAGTTTGGAAGTACTCGACGAAATACTTGCGTCAATTGTCGATAAAGTAGGAACATGTCATGCGGAACTATTCTGGATCTAACTGTTACCCTCAGCGCTTGCTGAAAAAGGCAGCAGACGTTGGCCAATTGCGGTTTTCGTCCAGAAAAATTTGCAAAGCAGAGAAATTCGTTTTTCGCCAGTGTTCGGCACAGGTTTCGAAGTTTCAGATCCCAAAGGTTTCAAGTCTCTTTCAGTCCCATGTTCATTCAAAACCTGAAACTCTGGCATCGTACTCCACCAAATTGGGCTATACAATGCGAATTGTAGCTCTCGTATTCTATTGAACAGCAACGTTCGATCTGGCCACTGAATTCGTTTCCATTCCCGCAGGGTATGTCTCCACCACAACGGCAGCATCGATGCTTTCCATCCAGCTGGCATCGAAGGATCTTGAAGAAGAAAATCACTTGAGCGAAGACGTGAAAAGCTACCATATCATAGTCTGAAACATTGGGCGATACCACACATTGTCATCTTCCTCAGGCTGTCGACACTACTTCCTCCTTACGCCTTGAAATTCCAACTTGGAGGGAGCCAGTGGTCACGCAAGCAGGAACTAGAGTCATCACGTCACCAGAGAGACCCTGATGGACATTGTCCAGTAGAGACGGCTAGGGAGAAGACGTTTGATAGCAACCACAGCCTTGGGTAGACTAGTAGCTTGTCCTCGTGCTAATCCCAATACAATATACATTATACAAGACGAATGCACCACCACATTGAAGTTGAAGTGGACACCCTTGAGTCGAGACGCTATCAATAAGCACCACAACTGCGCGGTAGCTAGCCGCGATCCCCGCCACACTACGCATGCATCCTCATCTTCGTACCTCAGAACTTCGTGCCTCCTGAACGTATTACCCAGAGGTCCCTGCCGGTCAGTATACCGCAGAACAAGGCCACTCCCCTAGATAACCCCCAAAATGCTGTTGGGTGAAGCCGGCCAGTTGCCGCAGTACTCCACGCGTAAGTCTTAGTTACTTAACTCCTCACAACCGTGCGAAATCGTAACTGAGAGGTTCGACGGCCAGTCCGCACGCCAAAGAGCTCTCCTAACTACCGCCGCCCACTATACTACTCCTAACCTAAGTATGCCGGCTGCCACCGCCAGGATCTTCCTTCGGCGACTCCTTACGCGTCTTCTCCACCGTTCCCCTCCTCGTACTCACGTCGCCCGTCCCAGTACTCCACTTGTGTGCTGCTAGTCCACCGCTGAGTCGTTCCTCCTGCTGCGATCTTCCATCGTAGCCATTGGCCTTGAACTTCAACGTCGTCCAGTATCTTCCGGTCTCCGTAGCCTTGTAGTCACCGTCCAACCTGCTGTCGTCCCCAATTGACTGCAAGTTAACTTCCTTAGCCGTCGCCGTCATCTGTGAGGTCGATAATCTCCGTCTTGTAGTGCTGTCTCTTGAAAAGTTGCTTTTTAGGGGCGTAAATTCCTAATCGTCCACACGCCATCCCCCGCCTTAAGATCGTCCCCGATCTTTCCTTCGTCGAATAGCTGCTCGAACTGTTGGGCAGTGAGCCAGGCTGGTACCACTGGTCCACCTGGTCGATCTTGGTATTCAACTCGATACTGGGTCTCATAGCGTCCTGCCTTGTTCTTGACCTCGCGCTGTCCTCGCTCAATGACAGTTCCAGCGCCTGCTTCGGACATAATAACTTTGGTTGCTGATGGCCAACGTCCTTGTCCATGTCCACGCAAAGCTCGAGCGGCACCACCTTTATTTCCAGGTCCGTTCGCTTCAGTTCGTGCACCTGCTGGGACGTCTGCATTGCTATTCGCCGTGGTGTCATCTCCGTAGGTCGTCGAAGGGCTTGGAACCCCGCGATTCGTAGCTGTACCCATTTCCTTGGCGTTTGTCTCCGTCGGCTGGTTACGTAGAGCACTCCGTCGAGCTGCTCGTGCCTCTCGCGCTTCTGTTTCTGCACGTCGTTTGGCCTGCTGCTCCTGTTGCTCATTTGGTCTTTGAGCTTCAGTGCGCTTTCGCTTTCGTGGCTTCGTCGCCGGTGTTGTTGTGACACCATTGTTCGCCACCGTAATCGCTGCTTGGTCTTCGGTAGACAGCGTAGTAGTTGCATTTGGTACCCGCTGATCTTGTCCGGTGCCTGCTGCCTTATCCGGGTCCTCCGTTTCAACTTCTGCAGACGTCATAGCTATTCTTGAATCTCCTAGCTGGCCTACCGTGTCGTCACGTTCTCTGTGATTCTCCTCCGTTCTCGAACCCGCTGCACTTTTCGGTATTGTGGCCATCTCCGTTGTTCGAGCGTTATCTTGGATACTGACGGTCGTACGTGTCGTATATTCAGGTACAAGTTCACCTTCTGCTACAGATGCTGGTTCTGTCGCCGCTGCAGTGTCGTTCAACCCGTATTCAACGTCATCGCCCCCAAACAGCTCCTCATCCTTGGCCATGTCTTCCAGTATCTGGTCAGCTATCGCTGTCAACTGACTCCTCGGTCTGTAGTACGAGATCAGGAAGCTGCAGTGAGCAACCAACTCCTCGCCTGTGTCTTCTCTTCGGACGATCCAGTTGTCGAAGCCTCCGTCTGCTGTCAATTTCACGGGACCGACCCACTGATGGGCAAGCTTCGTCGCACCAGTTCCTCTAGGAGGCTTAAAGAGCCACGCTGTATCGCCCACCTTGAAGTGTACGCTGTTCCTGACCTTCTGATTGTAATACCGCTCACGCCGTAGCTGATCATGTTGGGAAGTGGATCGGTTAGGCCAGTAGTTTGATTTGTGCACCTCAAAGGAAATGAAAGACTGATAGATTGATTGTTAGCCTTGTTCCTCTCTGTTCTGCTAGCAATCTCAACGAGCTCAGCTCGTTCCTTCAGGTGCTACATGTACGGCCTGTGCTTCATCTTCTCCAGCGTTCTCACCCGTAGCTTCCCCAACGTCCCAGTTGCCGCTCCCGCTGGACACACTGCTGCTGGTTCCGCTGCTGCTGGTCTTCTCTCCGCTGTCGCTGGTCCTTTTACCGCTAGCAACAGCTCCTTACTGTTTTAGGCCAGATCAATACGAATTCCAACACACCCTTCTCGAAGCATAGCTTCGATCACCAAGAGAACTACTACGGTTGCTGTAGGTCCTTCTGGCTGCCAATCCCGATCAAGTGCAACAGGGTCTTTAGCCGAACTTTGTCCAAAGGTTTGGTGAAGAAGTCTGCTGGATTAACATTTCCTTTGATCTTGTGCAAATGGATGGCACCCTTTTCCACTTGCTCTCGCACGAAGTGCCAACGCAGCTCGATGTGCCTTGTGCGCCGACTATAAGTCGGATTTGTAGCCATTATGAGCGCTGCTTGATTGTCGATGCCCAGCTTTAATTCCACAGCTTTCTTCGGTAAAATCTCTTGTAGGATGTTGCTTTCTGCGATAGCCTCCATCGTTGCTTCACATGCTGCGATGTATTCCGCCTCTGCCGTCGACAAGGCCACGATGCTTTGCTTTCTTGACATCCAGGAAACTGCGCCACCGGCAAGTGTGAAGACGAATCCCGTTGTACTCTTGCGAGATTCTTGATCATTGGCCCAGTCGCTGTCACAATAACCGTTAAGCACGACGTCACCGTCGACATGTTCCGCTCTTTCGTAGGAAATTCCATAGTCGACTGTCCCTACCAGGTATCGAAGCACGCGCTTCAAGGTTCCGACGTGCTTCGTTGAGGGTTTTGCCACGAAGCGGCTCAGCTGGCTCACGACAAATGCTAAATCCGGCCTGGTGCTAGTCGCCAGATACATCACCATTCCGATCGCCTCGCGATAGGGAAAACTGGTATCGTTTTCTCCATCATCCTGAACAGGTACTAGTCGCGCGTTAGTTTCCATGGGATTTCCAACTGCATGCGCACCATCGAACCCGAACTTCTGTAGTATCTCGCGTGCATACTTTTCTTGTCGGATAGTAATATGCGTACTTGTCTGACTGACTTCAATTCCCAAGTACTGAGATAGAAGCCCTGGTCCTTGATTCCATACACTTCGTTCAGATCGCTGAAGAGCTTCACCTTGAAGTCTTCATGGTTTGTTGCCACGAGAATATCATCGACGTAAATAAGCACGTAGGCGATTGTATCAGCTTCAAGTAGGAAATACAGGCATGGCTCAGTCAGCGATCTCTGGAATCCGCGATTCAGCATCCACTGATTTAGCTCGAATTCCATTCGCGTCCAGACTGTCTTAGTCCATACAGTGCTCGCATCACCATATACACGTGGCCATCGATATCACACGGAAAACCTGGTATAGATCTCACATATTGAGGAATGTTGAGCCACGCGTTCAGGTAAGCTGTGTTGATGTCTCCACCGAATACCAGCAAATTCAACGCTGCGGCAAGTGCCAGTAACAGCCGAAACGAAGACATTCTCGCTACAGGAGAAAACGTTTCTTGGAAATCAATTCCAGGCCTCTGGTGGTTCCCCAGCGCCACAGTCCGTCCTTTAAACCGGATAATGTACCCCTGGTGGTCGGACTTTAGCGCGTAGACCCACATTGTGTTAATGGCACGAGCATCCTTGGGCATTTCCGAGCCAGGAATTTCTTTGAGGACTCCCTTGGCCTTGAGTGCTGCCATCTCTTCCAATTCTGCAAGTCTCCAGAAATCTGCAAACTTGGATCGCATGGCTTCACGATGGTTGCGTGGGATCTTCACATCGCTTGCTCGAATAGGTTTGCCATTTACATCGAGAACTCGGTTTGTATTCTGCAACGCGTTCACAACGTAGTCGTCCAGGTAACCCGGTCGACGACGCTCGTGCGCTTCTCTGAGTCCAGTGCGGGTTCTTTTTGGTGTCGTTTTATCTGCTGCGCGCTCTACTCGCTCTTCTTCAGAGGGCGTTTCATCGCGGTGAATACGTTTAGTTGTGAGTCTTGGAGTTTCGCCCCCGGTTTCGGTTTCCGACTCCATTTGGCCGGTGCTTGACTCACCCAGATCACCGTCATACTCTGCCACCATGTCCTCCATGATACTGCAGTTTCTTTCACTTACCGGAGCAAATACACTGGCTACTGTGAATGTATCATCTATTTCTGTGTTGAAGTCCTGGTCCTGATCGTTACCTGAGCATGGGTCATCTTGAACACTGTTAAGTTCGGCAGCTTCACTGTAGATCTCTGCATCTTCTTGCTCACTCAGAACAGACCCGTGTACTCCAACTACGGACTCGGTTTCAATTCCACCGGTATCAGCTAAACCAGCCAACATTTCACAGCCTGTCTCCGTATACACTCTCTTGGTGCTAGAGGGTGCATTGTCGTCCACTTCACCGAGACTTGATTCAACTCTTGCGCCTTCTTCGAGTTCACAGGTGTTATCCAACATCATGGTCTCGTTACTAACTGGAGGCTCGAATACGCTTTCTCTGCGCGTAGATTCATGTTCACCCTCACTTATAGCTGTGCCCATTTCTTCATCGTCACTTGTACCACAGATAACATTTCCAGAGATTCTTGTGAAAACTAGCGACTCCAGATCAGGTTCATTCAAATCAACAGTATGACGATCGCGATACATGACGTCCTCGGACACTCGCAAGTCAGGCACGAACTTTGCAGTGTGTTCACCGGGAAATACACCTTGCATCCAACAACATCTTCGGCATAGCCCAGCACGAAACCCAGTTTGACGTTATCGTGATATTTGCGCCTCCCCGGTGCTACGGGGACGTGCACGTACGCCAACGACCCAAATGTCCTGATATGATGAATGTCTGGTTTGCTCCCAAACATTTGTTCGAATGGGATAGCGTTCGTGCCTTTGTTGTATACCCGGTTTTTCACGTAGATAGCGTTTCGAAGGGCTTCAGGCCACAATGAACGTGGGAAACCTGCGTGATGCATCATTGACTTGGTCATTTCCACGATTGACTGGTGCGCGCGCTCACACAAGTTCAACTGAGAGCTTTTCGGCCCCACTTTTACGTGCTCGATGCCTTTGCTCGCGTACCAGCTCGCTATCATCGAGTTTACGAACTCACCGCCTTTGTCCGTTAGAATTTGTCGAACAGGGTACTTGATCTCTGCTTCACCGTCAGTCTGGCTACGTCGAGCTTGACGTTCCGCCCAGGCCACGTACTCCTTGATGCGAGCGTTTACCTCCTCAGCCGTCTTGCTCTTTAGCAGATGCATCGTGACGAACCTTGAGTGTCCGTCCATGATAATCAGTACCGCCTCGTAACGAGTACCATTACCCTCACTTGGTATCAGTAGGTCTGCGTATACAAGTTGATTCGGCACTCGCGTTTTGCGGTTGAGCTTCTTCCTGCGACGGGCTCGCTTCTGCTTGCCAACGTGACAGGCATCACATGCCTGGTTCTGTTGTCTTTGGCTAAGCATCATTCCTTTGACGAGTCCTTGATCAACCATGGTCTTCAGGTACTGAGGACATGTATGGCCTAGTCTCTCATGCCACGTCTTCAACGGAGCAACACCTTCAGCTGCAGTGAAATTGCATATTGGTGGGCCTGAACGTTCCGCCTGCTCCTTTGACGCTGTAAACTCGGCAATGAAGCCCCACGTTGAGTCATGCGGTGTAGCGATCGCCACCTCTTCGCCTCTTAGCAGTACTCGAAAGTTCATTGTCGCATGCTCTTGTTTGAAATCAAATCCTTGTTTAAGTGCAAGTCCAGGTGAAAACAACCCATACTCCGCGTCTGGGACGTAGCATACATCTTCGATGTGGAACACTTTCTCCACACCATCCACCCACGTTTTCACAGCAACAGTTCCAACTCCGGCAATCTTGGATGCTAAGTTCGGTGTGACACCATGCACACTTTGGCTGGTTGTTGTATCTTCAGTGAAACTCACGTATTGAGCGCGATTTCCGGTCACATGGGCGTTCGACGCCGTATCAAAATACCACCAACCAACGGTACTGTCCTCGACAGCTTCGCACTCTTTTTCTGTCACATCCAGAACTTGACCACTTGAATCAACACTAAAAACCGTGTTGGGCTCCGCATCCAGCACGCCAGTCACCACTCCTTGTCCTGATACTTCGTCATGACGTGGGATCTTGGTGATCGCGTTTGTGCGTCGAAGCGTACAGAGACCTCGCTGTTTCTGCTTCTGGTCATTGTCCCCTGCACTGATGGCGTTCTGTTTCGACTTCTGTGGGCAGTTAGCTCTGATATGGTCTCCACTACCACACGCGTAACACTTCCTACCCTCTTTATATCCTTTGGACCCAAGGGTAAGCTTCTGCTGTTGCTGATTTTCGGGCTTTCCTTTAGCACCAGCTTTGTTTCCAGCGCTTTTCTGACTCATATTCTGCCCCGTTCCAGTCCCACGCTTACCGTGAAACTCAGTCTGACGTGATGCTGCTGCTCGTATGAGTTCACGGACCTTGGTGGGTGTGTATACACTAGTATCGGCTCCATAGCGAACTGACGACTTCAAAGTCTCGAACTCCGCTAGCTCAGGCAGACTCTCGAGCAACATTTCGACCATGTCGACATCTTCGAGAGTGTACTGCATATTCACCAGCTCAGTGCGCAAGTTGAACATCTTACAGAGGTGTAGATTTGCATCGCCACCAGGTAAAAGTTTTGTGTTCCACAACTCTGTCACTAGTCGACGGATTGTATGAACCTTTGACTGTCTTGTTCACTTTGTTCTCGAATAAATCACACAGAGCGTCCCACATATCCGATCCGACCTCCGCCGTCCGGATTTGGTGTAAGATCTCTGGTGGCACTGATGTACCGATCATCCTCAAGATCTTTGTCTGCTTCTTGTCAAAGTCAGCCTCAGTCTCTTCGGTGGAGAGCATTGACTTCGTCAGCTGTCGGTCTACGATCTTTAACAAATCTTGTTCCTTGAACACTGTCCTCATGGCCCACTTATACGTCTGCCAGTCCTTCCCATCCCAGTTCTTTGGGATGCCTTCTGACGTGTACTTCATCGGCTTGGACATCTTAGACTCGTTCCGTTGGGCGGGAAAGCCAGGGCTTGGGCTCATAACCCTGTTGGGAAGTGGATCGGTTAGGCCAGTAGTTTGATTTGTGCACCTCAAAGGAAATGAAAGACTGATAGATTGATTGTTAGCCTTGTTCCTCTCTGTTCTGCTAGCAATCTCAACGAGCTCAGCTCGTTCCTTCAGGTGCTACATGTACGGCCTGTGCTTCATCTTCTCCAGCGTTCTCACCCGTAGCTTCCCCAACGTCCCAGTTGCCGCTCCCGCTGGACACACTGCTGCTGGTTCCGCTGCTGCTGGTCTTCTCTCCGCTGTCGCTGGTCCTTTTACCGCTAGCAACAGCTCCTTACTGTTTTAGGCCAGATCAATACGAATTCCAACAGATCACGTTCTAACACCACTTTTGCAATCTTCGCTGCCGATGCCATGTTCTTCACCATCTTTCGGTGATACTCCGGCCAGCCGTCGATCTGTTGTACTTGACTCACCCTCAGTAGTTCATTAGGAGCACGCAGCCGCCTCCCCATCATAAGCTCATTAGGAGAGTATCCTGTAGTTCCATGTCGAGCTCCGTTATAGGCGTACATCGCACACGGGATCCAATCGTCCCAATCGTTTTGCTTCTCATCCACGTACTGTGAGACCATGTCCTTCCAGATCTTGTGATATCTCTCCACGAGTCCTAGCAACATAGGTCGATACGGTACAGGCTTGGTCTGTTTTGCCTGCATTAGCTGGACTAATCTGGTCACCACGAGTCCATTCAACTCTGGAGCTCCGTCCATGATCAACTCACGCATAGGCCCATGTACACTCACGATACGTTCCGTCAGAAACCTTGCGATATCTTCCGCTGTATGACTTGAAGTTGCGATCATTACTGCATACCTGCTAGCGTAGTCGACAGCTGCGATAACGTAGCGATTTCCTCTAGCAGTGATCGGTAGCGGACCTGCTACGTCAAGCGCCCATCTGTCGCCAACTGCACCAACTCCCAAGCTTCGAAGCGGTGGTATAACTGCCTTTGGTCTCGTTTTCCGTGTTGCACAAACTCTACAGCTTCGTACCCAGTACTTGACTTGGTCACGCATTCCGGGCCACCAGTAAATCTTCGCTAGCCGTCCATACGTCTGTGGAGTTCCCAAGTGACATGCGTAGATCGAGTCATGAGCTTCTCGCAGTGCCTTCGCTCGGAGTGGAGCCGGTAAAACCACCCGTAGAGATCCATCCGCCTCACGTAAATGCACCAGTCCGTCTCGAACAACAACTGTTAGTCCTTTATGTAGCTGCTGTCCTCGTAGCCGTTGTGACAACTTGTCCTCTGCCTGGTACCGTCGAATCTCGTTATCTGTGAGCTGTCCTTCACTCAATCCGTCATCGTCATCATCCGAGTCTTGGTTTTCGTCTGCTGTATCTCCAGTCACTCCTCCGTCGTGATGTCCATCCGTCGGTACTGTACCCGTACGAGTCGTGTCGGTCGTTGCGTCCTTGGTTGGTACGGTAGTTTTTGTACTCCCAGTAGGTTGCCCGTTGCCGCCAACTGTACGTTCGTCCTCAGGTGTCATCGCGTTAGCTTGCCGCCGCTTTCCTCGCCTGCTCCTCCGCCGATTCGCCGCCATGGTCCGTACCGGAGCGCGTGTTAGCGCATCTGCCACCACATTTTTAGAACCTGGTCGGTAGGTGATGCGGAAGTCAAACTCCTGCAGTTGTAGAGCCCATCGATATGGCCGCCCGGTAAGGTCCTTCTTCTTCATCAAATATGACAGCGCCGAGTGATCCGTGACTAACTCGAATCTTCTACCGTACAGGTATGGTCGAAAGAGCTTTACGGCCCAAATGACGGCCGCGCACTCCAGGTCTGTGATCCCGTACTTCGCTACAGTAGGCGAATTTACTTTAGATGCGTAGGCTACCGGCTGATCACCAGCACCTTGGTCTTGCATTAGTGCAGCACCTAATCCCACCACTGACGCATCCGTCACTAGCTTGAATGACTTTGTGAAATCTGGATACACCAACAGAGGTCTCTCCGTTAGCTCCGCCTTCAGGACCTCGAACGCCTCCTGTTGTTCAGGCCCCCAGTCCCATGCCGAACTCTTCCTCAGCAACCTCGTCAAAGGCGAGGCCTTTGTCCCGAAATGTGGCACAAACCGCCTGTAATAACCGGCCAAGTGCACGAATCTCCGCACCTCGTCAGGGTTTTCCGGTGTCGGGAACCGCTTCACCGTGTCCACCAATGACTCCAAGGGCCGTATCCCCTGCTCGTCGAGCTCGTGGCCCAGGTACTCCAGTCTCGTCTTGGCGAAACTGCACTTCTTCGGTTTTAGTGTGACAACCGTTCCAACACACAGGCCAGTTCAACCACGTGTCGCGAGACTGATCCCGCAGTAAAGATGATCACGTCGTCCAGATATACCAAACAGCTTCTCCATGTAAGTCCTCAAAGAACTGCATCCATCATCCGCTGGAACGTTCCCGGTGCATTAGCTAAGCCGAAAGGCAACAAACCCGGTCTTAGGCTTATCAGACTCTGCTACAGGCACCTGCCAATAGCCCGCGTGAAGGTCTAGGCTCGAATATCTCCGTGATCCGTGCATAGTATCCAGGGCTTCGTCAATTCTCGGTAACGGGTACACATCCTTCTTGGTGACGTTGTTCAGTAGCCGGTATTCGATGCAGAATCTAACAGTGCCATCTTTCTTCCGAACCAGGACCACCGGAAATACCCATGCTCCCGTGCCCTCTTCTATGACTCCATCGTGCAACATCTTCTGTACTTCAGCGTCGATCACTTCCTGCTCGGCTCTCGAATGTCGTCGGGGTCGAATCTTGATCGGTGGTGCTTCACCGGTGTTGATGTGATGCTCCACACCAAGTGTCGTTGCCGGTAGACATCCCTCCTTCGGTTCCAGCAACTCTGGGTAATTCCTGAGCAGCTTCACCAGAAGTTCCTTGTCCTTATCATCCATCTCACCGAAGTCCAACGTCTCCTCATTGCTAAGCGGCTTCTCCTGTACTCGTATCTGATCTAGCCACTCACGCACACGTTCTCGTTCGAGATCACCTCCAAGATCTAGAATTTCCATCTCGTCATCCAGGGGCGTCCATGTTCCTAGCATTTCCTTGCTCGGTAACTTTGCTGTCTTGCCAACCAGATTTAGGATCGGTACCTTCACTTTACCCGATTTCACAGTCACCAACGTCGGTGCCACAAGTAAGTAAGGCTCCTTACGTTTCTTCGGGATGAAGAGGCCAACTGTTCCGTCCTCCTCAGGTACTGATACCTCCACGTTATGACAGGTTTGTGTATGGATCTTAGTCTTCCTCAGGAGCCGTATCTTAGCCACTCGTTCACGTTTCTCTCGCGATCCAATTCCAGTGAAAGGCACGACCTTCTTTACGTCGTTCTCGTACCATTTCATCTCGCTAGAGACGAAATCTATCTTCACTCCATGGTCGTACATCCAGTCCTCTCCAACCAGGAAATCTTCGGTATCACTGTCTACAATAAGGGCATCCACTGTCATACTCTGCGAATACTGTGCCCAAAGAACGAAACGATAGACTCCGATCACCCGTACTGCTGCTCCACTAAAGCCTTCCATAAAGTCCACAGGAGGAGGTACATTTAGCCGTGTACCGTGTTCACGCCAACTCCTTCCTGCAACACTGTATTGAGACCCTGTGTCCAGTTTCACCGCCATCAGTTTTCCTCGTACAGTCACCGCCGCTGTAGGCAGTTGATCCACCGTCGGTGCTTGTACTGCTCGTAGTTTTCCAGTCGTACAATGTCGTGCTGCCGTCTCATTCCACTGAGTACTTGTACTGTGATAAGTACTGCCGCTGTGATACTCGTAACTTCGGTGCGTCCGGTGTGTCTTACTGGTCTTCACCGTTCTGACAGCTCCAGGTTCCGCGTACTGCACATCCTTGACTGCACTGCTCGGTAAGGTACTTGCTCGTCCGTGGGTGCGTCGATGCTCATCGTACTTGTACAGGCAGTCGTCCGTATACCTCACCTGTGCGTTGCGTTGCTCCAGTTCTCTTCTTTCCTTCGCGCATGCTTTCACTAGACGCTTCTGCTGTCGTCGTCGTGCTCGCGAGGCGCGTACTTGCACGGCATCGCCATCAAGCTGGGCTCTTTCTTCCACAACAGTCGTCTGAGGTTCAGTAATCACTGGAATTGCAGCGTCTTGAGCCGGCGCAGTCGTCGTCACGGTTGCTACCTGTCTCCGGGCTACACGTACAGCTCCTTTCCGTACTCGCCGTGCCTGTAAAGCTAACACCTTCCGGTCCCATCGTCGTTCTGCCTCAGCATTACCAATGTCAAGTCTTCGCTGAGCTGCTTTAAGCTGTAGGACCCTTGCTCGCGGACTGTCCAAGATCGTCAACTCACCGTCTAGTATGCCTGTCAATTGCCGCTGCAGTTGTTCACGGACTCCGCCATCCCCACTTGTCAATATCGTCCGTGATTCTGGGGTGGTGTCATCCGGTCCGGTCTTCTTTTCTTCGTCCAATGGATCTGTATCCGGGGTCTTGGGCTCTGCCAGCCTGTGATGTCGCCCTCTATGCCCGTAAGATTGACCGAGGATCCGCCATCCCCAGTATCAAAACTCCTGATAATTTCAAAATGAACTCGGCGACGCTTCTCCCGCCTGCCGTCACCACTTAGACTCTTCTCGTGAATGTTTTCTGCCAACACTTCTGCTTCTTCGGTGTCAGCACCACGCACGCCTTCTTCACTTGTCTGGTTCGATGTCACCTCGCTGTTCTCTGGTGCCACCGCATCATCCTTACTGTTTCTCGTTTCCAGCTCCACTGGTCCAAGGTCCACTACCCGCCTGGTTGAACCTCGACTCCAGTAAGCCCGTTTCTTCCGTTCCCGTCTTCTCTTCCGCCCAGTCACCCGAATCGCTTCTGGCAACTGCTCTCGTCCAGGTGCTGCTGTCGCTACCGGTCGATGCTGGAACTGCACATGTCGTTCCGGCTCCAGTTGGCTAGCACTTGGCTCACCCGTGCTCTCCGTTCCCCGTTGGTCCTTCGCGTGATGCTGGGCCGGGGCCCCTACACCCGCGAGCCGTTTCCCGTACCGCCAGTCGTGTTCTGGTTGTTGGTCTCACTGTTCTGATTCACCACGGGGCTGGTTTCTTCCGTGTCTTCTTTCTTAAGCGCACACGCGTGAGCGTGGTGCCCAAATCCGTGGCAGTAGAAGCACATGTCATCAGGTTTCGCTGTTGCTGTGCGGTTTGGTTGCTGTTGCTGGGATCTTCTGTTCAAATACTGCTGGTGGTTGCGTAAACGGTCTTCACGCGTCCGAAGCGGCTCATTGTTTCCGTAGTTTCTCCCGTTGCTCCAACGCTGCTGTTGGGGTTGCTGCTGCGACTGCTGCTGAGTACCCCGAGCTTCCATCTGAAGCGTACGTCCCTGCCGCTGGTTCTGTCGAGTATTCGCATCCGTTCTCTGGTTAGAGGTTGTCGTCTGTCGGGTATGGGCTGCCGTCCGTGCCGTAGCTGCTGGACTTGTCGTACTGGCTGCTTGAACCGTCACTTTCTCTTCCGGTACCAGTTTGTATCCAGCTGGGATGACTGCATTCCATTGACCACCACTCTGAAGTGTGGCACCTCCCTGAGGCACCATTAACCGTCCCTCAACGTCATACCGTGGCGGAGGTCCAGTAGCTAAGCCCACGTCGTCATATCCTGACACGACACTTCCCAAGTTTCCACCTGCCACTGAGATCTGCTGAATCCGTGTCAAATCTGGGACCAAGGCTGTTGGGACGGCGCCTGCTGATGCTGCCCGTTCGTCGTGTGCCCGCATAGCTGTAGCGAGATCCACCCCATAACCTTCACCGTACTCTCCAACCTGATCCACAGCCAGGTTCACCGCTTCGTTCAAAGTCGCCGGCCGATGTCCACGAACCAGCGTCGAGCACCAAGTGTTGTTCATACCGGACAGGAACGAGTCAACCAACCACTCCTCGTCGACCGGGTTACTGGAAGCAATCTCACGGAGCTTCTGCGCGTATTCCACTAGAGACTCGCCTCGTTGTTGACGTCGTTGCCGTAGTCTCGCGACTACCTCCGGGTTCGAACGCTTCACCATGTATCTGTCCCGCATCATCCGACTCAAATTACCAAACGTCTGATCTTCTCGTCTGCTAAATGCGTCTTCAACCGTATCGTACCACATGAGGGCTTCACCTTCCAGGCTCGCAACCATTTCAATGAAGATCTCATGTTCTCGCCAATCCGTGCGTAAGATTGCAGTTTGTCGGCGTAATTCATTCTTGACCGCTTTTAACCAGGCCTTCACCGTAACTTTTGGCTCTCCCAGACCCTTGAACTTTGGCAACCGAAGCTTCTTCTCACGACTCGGTGCCTGATACATCCACTGTGGCGCCTGTGGCATTGCAAAGTACTGTGGTGCTATCTGTACTGGAGGCGTTGGTGGTACTGGAGGTGCTGGTGCTTGATCTCCATGGATTCCAAGTCCTGTTCCACCGCCATCTGCTGCGGGTACTGCTGCTGCTGCTGGGCCTTGCCCTCCATTTCCACCATTGCCGTTGTCGCCGCCATCACCATTACCGTTACCATTGCCGCCGATCACTGCTGCTGCCGCATGAGCTGGTGCTACTGGTGCTGCCGGTGGACCCTGTGATCCTCCACTGCTACCAGGAACTTCAACCAGGACAGTGCCTCCGTTTCCACCACTGGCCCTAGGTGTATGGCCTGCTGCCACTCGTACAGTTGCCGCTGCTGGCATGAAACTTCCTCCCGTGCTGTGCAGGTCTGCTTGGGGAACCCTCTTGTCTGCTCCCTGCGCTATTCCCGGATTCGCCACATGCGCCGCCTCAGCTATGGCGTCATGGAAAGAAGACCGCCTTTCGGCCCGTTCGTCTCTCGTTATTTCCCGTCCTCTGTACCATTCCTCTCCGTGAACTTAGTCTTCCGTATCTGTAAAACAAAACCAACCCGTATGTTCAGTGTCTGTGTCATCAGCATCTAACCTCAGTAAACTGTGCTGTGTAGGGATATCAGTAACAGTGCTCATCTGTGTCTGTGTCTACCATAGGCCCGTATTGCCCATTCTTCTTCGGTTGGATAGACCAGTGTTGTCTAGTGCCCGTATTGCACCATCCCCAGTACAGGATGTCCCGTGTAGGATTCTCGCCCTCTGTGACTAGGCTCGCAAAGTTCACCCAGTGAAACATTGCCCAGAAAGCCACTGTAATGACCACCATGTCGGCACTACTTCCTCCTTACGCCTTGAAATTCCAACTTGGAGGGAGCCAGTGGTCACGCAAGCAGGAACTAGAGTCAGCACGTCACCAGAGAGACCCTGATGGACATTGTCCAGTAGAGACGGCTAGGGAGAAGACGTTTGATAGCAACCACAGCCTTGGGTAGACTAGTAGCTTGTCCTCGTGCTAATCCCAATACAATATACATTATACAAGACGAATGCACCACCACATTGAAGTTGAAGTGGACACCCTTGAGTCAAGACGCTATCAATAAGCACCACAACTGCGCGGTAGCTAGCCGCGATCCCCGCCACACTACGCATGCATCCTCATCTTCGTACCTCAGAACTTCGTGCCTCCTGAACGTATTACCCAGAGGTCCCTGCCGGTCAGTATACCGCAGAACAAGGCCACTCCCCTAGATAACCCCCAAATGGGGATTTTCACGGTGGAATGTGAAAATAGCTTTTGAGTCAAGGAGCGGAGATGAAACCAACGCTGGAGCCTTCACGAGAGGTCTCCCGAGTCTGTAGAAGCTGCTGTAGCGTTAGTTTCAGATTTTCTCACTCGTGTTTAAGTCTTTTCTTCCTATCGCAGCTTCTAAGCATTCCAGAATGGTTCGCCTCACATCGCGCTCGTATTTGCATCTACTCCCTGAAGAAGCCGGAGCGCAGTTTGAGCATCCGTTTTACGCTCGGGTCACTCAGGTTGCACAAAACGAAGTGACATTTGCGAGTCTAGAAGGAGGTGAGGGAGCTATCTCGCGGGACATTGCACTGGCAAGCGTGGTGACGGCTAGAGAAGTAAACACTGCAGAACAATTATCGTACCTGCGTCGGCCAGTTTCCATCGAGGTGGGCCGACAGGTTCACTATGGACAAGTCATCGCGGTGGAAGACGAGCTTGCTACAGTCAGCTCGGCGGGTGACCGTTCAACTACTACATTGGACTGTCTATCACTTGTACCACCTGTGGTGGCCTTACTTTTGGATCGCGTTAAATACAGTCGCGACGAATGGAGCTGGTCTGACATCGAACATGTACAGAATACACTCTTAGACCAACGGGGTCGTGACGAACGATATTGCAGAGATGTTCGAAGGATTAATTACCGAGGACAGCTTCCCTGCGCCCGATCAACCGTGTGAATGGGTTGAACCTAGTACCGGTAAGACGGTACAATTCCCACTTCAACATGCAGTCGATTTCACGTATTTCGTAGATGGTGGCCGCCGACCAGTGCCAGACCATGTAGGTCCGTCGTTCTGCATTGTGCCCATTGGCCATTCGAACCAAGATATTACGGCTGACATCCCAGGACCAGAGGAGGGTTTGGAACTATTTGATCCGTTTCTCGACGATGATTCGCGCCCTCAAGACGTAGAAGACACTGTAGCAATTCATTATCGGATCCTCGACCAGGTTCCAAGCGCCAAAGAGATGCCAGTTATCTCGGTACCAGAAAGATATGTTGGAGTACAAGTGGAACAACAGCAACGTCGTCGCGTTCCTCCTCGATCTGCCCTCGATACAGACGCATTGATAGTTGAAAAGCTCGGAGATGATCCGGATCTGCTGGAAAGATTCTTAGATATTCGGAGAAACAATACCCAAACGGGGGTCACGGCAAGCAGAACTTCGGAACAAGCCATAGCAGTAGCGGGAAACCCACCTTCAGGCCGCAGAAAGCCCGAACACGCGTCGAAATACTCATTCACACCGCAACCAGATCAACAGTATGTCCATGAGCAGGTTACGTCGGAGAAGCATAGAGGTAAGACCCCGCATGTATTTATTTCTGGTTTGGTCCGGTCCGATGCTGTGAAGTTCAAAGCACTGCCAGGAATCTGCACTAGAGCTTTCGATATTTGCTTCGGGTCTAAAGGTCTCTCAATTCGGCATTTCGCGAAACTCTCGTCGGAGGAACGGGTGGCATGGCTACAGGGCGGAGGCTCCAACTTTGATAACTTATCCTCTACAGCGGAATTTGCTAAAAAACTACCCCAGCTACGAGCATCGAAGACGTTGTAGACTCAATCAAGGGAATTTTCCTGGTGTATGCCCGAGAATACTGCTGCAGTGAACTGATAGGTCTTACAGAGGCTATTCTACGATTCACGGAGGAAACACTTATGCGAGTGTCTTGGGACGAGACTGAGCTTCCTTCGGTTGTCTACTGGATAAATGATGTACTGGAAGATTTTCGAGAAGCTGTACCCAAGTACAGCTTCGGTGCTCATCAGAAGATCGGTTGCTGCGAGATCTCATGTTCGTCAAACTTCACCGCCAGGTGGATGCACTGAAACAAAGCAGACCGATAGCTGCATCCTACCGGACAGAAGGCAAGCGCTCTACTACGATGCAACCAGCACAGCCAATCCGTGACAATAGCAACCGACATGGGAGAATGCCAAAGAATGTGCTCAAGCGCCTCCCAGCCTACATAGACCCAGCCACTAACGAATCTCGGACATTGTGCATGAGTTTCCTTTCGAAAGCTGGATGTCAGGAGGACGAAGACGGTTGCTGTCCCAGCGATCGTGGTCATTTTGTCCCGAAAGCGTTACCCGAGGTCGTCAAAGCAGAGATTAGGAAGAGTTTTGGAGGACTGAAATCCGAGCACAACCAATTATGACTACTTACAGGTGAATCGGGCGCGTGTTTACCTGCAAAACAAACAACCGCGAGACATGATCAAGAATGTAAGCATCATACCATTCCTAGCAACAATGAAGATTGTGTCCGCATCAATTCGGGTCGAGTCGTCGACCACCAAGGACCAGACATCCGTTTTAGTACGACATGGACGAAGTCACACGTACCAACCGCGAAGGTGCTTGGAAATTCAACCACTGATCGTGTTTCTCGCCGTTCTTCTACCTTAAATCAACTGGGAAAGTTCTTAACATCGAAAACGGACGTTCTAAGGGTCTCCCCCATGTTGAATGATTCTGTCGTCGAAACCTCGACGACAGATAATGTTCAAACTACGGGCCATGCGGACTGCGAGCGTCCCAGTGTCGTTCTCGACAAATGTAACTACGAGGTACGTAAGTGCAACACTAGGGCCTTCCTCCATCAGCACCTACCGGGTTCGATGCCGGATATGGCTGATGCGAGCCATGCGGGTCGTTGCAGATCCAGGTACAACACGTTATGACAGCGGTCAATTTGTCGGACTCAAGGATGTATGTAAGTGCAACACTAGGGCCTTCCTCCATCAGCGCCAACCGGGTTCGATGCCGGATATGGCGTCTGATGCGAGCCATGCGGGTCGTTGCAGATCAGGTACATCACGTTATGACAGCGGTAAATTTGTCGGACTCTCACGACATTCGGCAAACAAGATCCAACAAGCTCTTGAAGAAGAGTTATTACTCGAGGAATGTCGGATATCAGCCTCACAGCGACAGCGAGGTTTCAAACGCGCCTTGGTAAAATCCGCATCAGCAGCTTACTCGATCGATGAACTCGCGTGCAAGTCGTTAACCGAAATCATCCGAACCAACAAAATGAGTGTAGCGGAAGCCACCGAATTTTGGCGTGGTGAGAGTTTACGGGACAGTCGACCAAACAAAGCCATTGATCCCGAGCGTCTGCAGCTAGTCCTCAAGGGATATCCGCACCTAGATCTGCTGGTGCAAATAGCAAAAACTGGAATTGATGTTGGATGGCGAGATGGTCCAGTCCCAAGCGCCCGCCGCCGAAGAATCATGGTTCATGTCGACGGTATCTGCGTGCCCTTACGAAAAGCCTTCGTGATGGACAAGATTCGGGTCAGTATATGATCGTCAGCTCTGATCTTCTCGATGAGTGGCCAAACGTTGTGTGCAGCCTCTCTCGGTGCAGTAGAAAAGAAGGACACGAGTCCGGAAGACGAAGTTCGTACCATTCACGACTTATCGTTTCCCAAGGGAAGCTCTGTAAATGATGCTTTCGTTGTCGATTCCGTACCGAAAGTACGATATGATTCGGTAGTCATAATTGCTCGTCGTATCGAGAACTTGGCGAAACTTGGGTACGTAGGCCGTATTCGCGTGTTAAAAGGTGACGTGAAGGGTGCTTTCCGACATTTAAGAACTCGGTCAAATCAAGTTTTTCGGATGGCGGCATACATACCAGAACTTGGTATTCTCATCATTGACATGGCAGCGCCATTTTGGCTGGTCTGGCTCGCCACCATGCTACGCTTTGTTTGGACGTGCAATTTCGTGGTTGTTGGGGAACAACACACCAGCTTCAGTGTCCGAATCTCTCGATGAAGAACCATTTTTCGCTTACGAATGGGTTGACGACCATATCTTTGGTCGAGCCAGATGTGGACAACAGATTAGAACTAGCAGAATCCACACTTCGACATGCTATGTTGGCCCGTACTTGGACCTCGGTCTATCAATGAGGCAAAATTTTCACCCTGGTGTTCGGAGTTAGTGGCGTTGGGATTGAGCTGGAACACTGTTCGAAGGACAGTTTCAATACCACAGGATAAGATCAACAAGGCTCGAGAGCGCGTTGTCACAATGGCAAAAACAGGGCACAGCCACAAAATCTGAGCTTTATAAGCTGTTGGGGTCACTTCGGCATGTGTCGAATTGTTTGCGTACGGCTAAGCCATTTTACCAGAGGCTACAGTCTCAATGTACGGCGGCACCAAGGTTTGGTAGAGTGGAGCTATCAGATGGAGCCAAGAGAGATCTCATTTGGTTCCAGCAAATTTTGAACCATGGTTGTCTTGCGGAATTACCTCTCTCCATGTTTGGGGACCTTCCATCTCCACAAGTCGAGTTGTACATGGACGCATCTAACTTAGGGCTAGCTGTGCTGGATCCAGCGTGTGACTCATTTCTTCAAATTAAATTTGACGCAGAAGAAGCAGAACTCTTTGACCAGGTTTGCTCGGATGGTGCTGAATTTTCGATAAATGTTCGTGAACACTTGAGTATGGCTGTTGCTCTCTGGACATGGGGTGGAAAATGGCATCGGCAAGCTTTTGGTAGGGCCATCCACGTAAGATGCTGGACGGATAACGTGTCTGCTGCATCGTGGTGCAATAGACTACACTCACGCAATACCTTCAGTCAGGAGATTAATCGAGCTATTGGTCTGGCCGAAGCGTACTTCAACTTACGCGTGTCGGCGGAGCATCTACCGGGACTAACTAATCGGATGGCGGACGCAGCTTCACGAGCATGGACTGAACCAGAATTAACACGGTGGACTAACTTTTCTACATGTTGGACACAGACACAAGTGCCGTGTCGGCTTGCAGAAAACTCTACACCAACTTTTCGAGTCACTTCAGTCCAATTCACTGGCCACTTCGTCGTCCAAACAATACGCGAGCACGTGGGCACAGTGGTCGAAGTGGTGCGAATGGTTGCGATTTTCTACGTGGTTGCCGGAAGAGCCGAAAAGACATTCCTACCAACTTGCTCTCTTTGCTACCTACTGCTGGCGATACGGGTGGGGAAACACTAGAAGCGGAAATTCTGCCTCAACCGTGCTCTCGAAAATTAGCCATATCTCGTGGCATCATCGGCGATTGCTCGGTTACGGAGTCGGTCTTTTACCAGGACACCAGCTTGCAATCACCGGAATGCAGCGTTCCGGCTCACCAAGCAATCCAAAGTCCCCAATTACGCCGGAAATTCTCAAATCACTCACACAACTATCTCAACTTCGAAGATAACCAACACCGAGTCATCTGGGGGCTACGGTACTGGGTTTCTTCTTTCTTCCTAAGGAGATCTGAATACTTAGCACAGGGTTCAACCGTGCAAAAGTACGCGATCCGCAGATCAGATGTGAAATTTATCGATCCTAGTGGACGCCACGCTGTGCTACTTCAGAATGTTGCCGCGGTCGTGATACAATTCCGTGGAAGTAAGTCAGACCAATTTGGTGTTGGAGCTAGTCGAACAATGGCGAGGTCCGGCTGTAGCTGGTGCTGCCCTGTGTTAGCAGCTTGGTTCCTGACAAGCCACCACAAGTCTCTCGGGTCCGGGCCTAATACCTTACTGTGCAAGGTCGATGCAAGCTGCAATCTGCAAGTTCGAGACTTGGTCAATGCGATTAAGCAGGCGGCTAAATTGGCAGGTCACGATCCGGCAAATTACAGTTCGCACTCTCTTCGGAGCGGCGGTGCGTCAGCGCACTTTTCAACGCTGGATTCGATAGTTTAGCAGTAAAGCTGTTTGGGCGATGGCGATCCGATGCAGTGGAGCGTTACACACGCATTAGTGGTGAATTGACTACCAGGATGGCACCAGCAATGATTCCGAAGTATACTATGCAGCCAAGGCAATGGGCATCCCCCACGCCACACCCTGGTCGTGGTGGGGCTACAATGTAAACTTCTTCATTGTGCCAGTTACGGCACGCCCCCACATCGAAAAGCGACAAGGACTGAAATGGGGATTTTCACGGTGGAATGTGAAAATAGCTTTTGAGTCAAGGAGCGTAGATGAAACCAACGCTGGAGCCTTCACGAGAGGTCTCCCGAGTCTGTAGAAGCTGCTGTAGCGTTAGTTTCAGATTTTCTCACTCGTGTTTAACCCGCCACGCCACACCCTGGTCGTGGTGGGGCTACAATGTAAACTTCTTCATTGTGCCAGTTACGGCACGCCCCCACATCGAAAAGCGACAAGGACTGAAAATGCTGTTGGGTGAAGCCGGCCAGTTGCCGCAGTACTCCACGCGTAAGTCTTAGTTACTTAACTCCTCACAACCGTGCGAAATCGTAACTGAGAGGTTCGACGGCCAGTCCGCACGCCAAAGAGCTCTCCTAACTACCGCCGCCCACTATACTACTCCTAACCTAAGTATGCCGGCTGCCACCGCCAGGATCTTCCTTCGGCGACTCCTTACGCGTCTTCTCCACCGTTCCCCTCCTCGTACTCACGTCGCCCGTCCCAGTACTCCACTTGTGTGCTGCTAGTCCACCGCTGAGTCGTTCCTCCTGCTGCGATCTTCCATCGTAGCCATTGGCCTTGAACTTCCAACGTCGTCAGTATCTTCCGGTCTCCGTAGCCTTGTAGTCACCGTCCAACCTGCTGTCGTCCCCAATTGACTGCAAGTTAACTTCCTTAGCCGTCGCCGTCATCTGTGAGGTCGATAATCTCCGTCTTGTAGTGCTGTCTCTTGAAAAGTTGCTTTTTAGGGGCGTAAATTCCTAATCGTCCACAAGGCTGTGCGCTTACAAAATTTTGTAAAACTTGGAAATGTTGACGCTGGATAATCATTTTCACGTCTGGCACTCCTATCCCATCGGCTTCCTTTGGTCGCACTGCAAGGCCTTTCTGGACGATACTGACTCCAGTTTTCCCCGCACTCACTCGATTGTACAGCACGTAACGGTTCACAATTCCTTGCCACCGAACAAGAAAGCGAGGCGGGATTGTCACATTTGCTGTGAAATACCATAGTAGCGAAAGTATTAAGTCCTGTACAACTTGTCGACGTCCAAGTAACGTTCGAGCTCGTCCTTGCCATAATTGAAGTTGTGTAAGCAGCTTTTTATCCAGTTGGGTCGCGAGCGAAGAGGAGGTAGTTTTGGGGCCGATCACCTGTTATTCAAGCTCATTATCACGCTTTTAGAATGGTTCAGCTGAGCACCCGATCCTTCACAGTAGCAGTTCACTAGCTGCAATTGTCTTCTAGCTGCGACTTTCCCTTCGAAAACAAAACTGTGTCATCCGCAAAAAACGCTACCGGAATGGTCAGTGAGGGATCTATCGGAATTCCCAGACTCCTGTGTGATCTCAACAGGTTTCCAAGGAGTTCTAACGAGAGTGCAAAAAGATATGGAGACAATGGGTCTCCCTGCTCAACGCCTCGGGTAGGCGTCAGTGCAGCTTGTGCACAGCCATTAATCATCAGCGAGCACTTCGATTCTTTGTACATCAGCCGTACCCACGACAGAAATCTTGGGCTAACTTTCCTCCGTCATGACGGCCAATTTGACGTTCCTAGAGCCATGGTTCGATGCTTTATCTGCTAGTATTACCCAAGGAACACCACCATATATTACGGGCGGAATGCAGATGTCTCTCCAGTGGCCATTGTATATATATTATCCACACCACCAATTCACCCTGTCGCTTCACTTGAACGAAGAGAACCCACAGAATACGAGTCAGCTGAGCCAGATTCGAGAAACTATTGAATTATTTACGACTCGTCAACAACAAGGTGTTTACAGAGCAATTTCCACACATTACGCAGTCAATGGACCAAAGCGAACGTGGTTGGTATCCACAGTGGAATTTACAGGTCCATGGATCTCCTACAGCTCAACAAGCCGCTTGGAGTAGATTACTGAAGCGTTCAACCCCCTCATTACAATTTCAACAAGCTATACAGACATTGGAGGCAATGGATGGGGAAGAAATAGACAAGGAAAATTTTTCTATTGATTCACGTATGACGTGGAAATGCAAGTTCGATGGCGGTGGTGCAAACGTGATCATAGAATATGACAAAAGCAACGGGATTGGAACAAACATAGGGATGATGATGCAACTCATTATTGCACCTAACAGCACAACGTCAGTGAGTATCTGGCAGAACCAGCACGTGCCAGTAAGTCTAAGTGTTGTCATTTCTATACGAGATTTAGCGACGATATTTTCCCGAGATTTGGCTGCTGGAGTGGTATACACCCCAGTAGATTCGCTCAGGATAGACCTCAGACAAAATCTACGGAGGCTTTCTCTTAGCGGACGGCATGTCACGAGATTATTCAAGAACCTCGTGAGCTAAGGAAGTCAAAGTGTTGCGAGAAACTACACTGCATGTAGCATGTGAACAAGGCTCGAACAACAGCAAGAAACAAGAGTGAATGTTAGGAATGCATGTTAACGGAAAATAGCGGCTAGTGCTAGAGAATGAGCGAGCACGCTCATTCTGGAATCTAAAGAATAAAGTCGACTACTGCTCTGGCCAAGCAGACGTGGGCTTCAACCCAGGTGACCTCGAGAGGAAATCTCGGGCACTACAAAACTGAATTAAGACTTTCTCTGTACAAGTGCTACCAAACTATCTTCTAGCTCACAAGTGAGCGAGAAGATTGCGACATAGTAGAACTTGGTAACGATGCAAGAAAGAAACACCGTGAGAAGGATGTAAAGAAGCGACACAGCTCCGGTGAGGCAACAGTTGGATGGAAATCTCCACAATGCCGAGGATGAAAGGATCGATCGCCTTGAGACAAGGCTGGACGATACCCATGATGATCTTAGGGCTTTTAGCACTAACATCAACACAACAATAAACAACATGAGTCGCGAACTTCGAGACGAAATCGCCGCTTTGAACGACACAGTGGTTAATTTGGTACAAGGAATGACAAATTTGACCCAAGGTCTTACTCAAGTGCAGCAAATGGCACAAGAAGCGCAGCGTTTGGCTCGTGCCACGCAACAGAACCTTCGTGATGCCCAGGCACAACGACAACCCGTCATATCCGCAGCTACAGCTCAAGTGGGAGCTATCCCGGCTATGAATGACCTTCAAGTCGCTGCAGGTGACCGAGCTGGTGGCATCTTCGAGGGACAAAGAGGATTAAACTTGCGGAAAATGGATGTGAAACCACCGATTTTCCTCGGAGAAATCGATGGAGTGAAACTAAACAGCTTCATCTTCCAATTCGAATCGTATTTCCGGCAGAAAGGATACGATTTACTACAACATGATGACTTGCTGACATTCGAACTAAATCAGTGTGTGCAAAAGAATGCTCTGGTCTGGTATCAGAGATACATGACTGATGATTCATCGAGTAAGCTGTGGAGTGCGATGAAGTTGAATATGGCAATGGAATTTATGGAGCCCAACTTTATGGAAAAAAGTCGGAATCGTTTGCTGACTATCAAACAGACTGGTGGATATACCGGGTATGTAGGCAAATTTCGAGAGCTTAACCGCATCGTTCAGGTAGATTCTCTCACGGCAATGAATGTGTTTCTCAACGGATTATCGGACGTGAACATGAAACGAGAAATACTGAGGAAGAAGCCGGTAGATTTGAACTCGGCAATTCAAGAAGGGTTTCTTGAGTGGGAACTTAAAGAAAAGACAGCAGGAAATAAACCGACGGAAAACAAGTTCAAAGGCAGAAATGGAGGAAACAATTCGATGCCGAATCGACAATCAAATCCAACCGCACCTGCAGCTCGTAAATCCGGATTTGGAGGCCGTGGTGGATTTAATTCGGCTAAGACAAAGAAGAATTGCAGTCATTGCGGCCGTGGACCACATCGAGTTGAAGATTGCTGGTTCAAACACCCGGAAAAGCGCCCCACAACCAGCAACCTGAACAAGAAAATATTCGCGATGCTGGAACGACTAGTAGTGGCGGAGAATCAGTCCCAAAGTGAAGAAGAGCAGTTAAACGAGTAAGCCCGCTCGATGTTGAGCGATTAAGTGGGCATACTCGGAAGCTCAGTCGTCTAAAGACTCAGGAAAGGTCCGACAATTTCGGCGATCAGATAAAATCGACTGAAGTCTGTGATGACATTCACAATGTACATCTCCAAAGTGAAAACAATAAAAACGAATTGACGATGTTCGTGGCAGTGCAGAATCAAGTGGAGAAAGTGGAGAAAGTGGATTTTTTCGACACTATTACTTCTCTAAAGACTCCAAATAATTCTAGCGGCTTGGAACGTGATTATTACTGCTTATTGCATACTAACAGTACCGTGTAATGCACCCGAGATGATTTATTCGTGACAAACTCGAATTTTATCGATAGTGGTGCTACGATTAATGCTGTGAGTCCTGCTTTCTGTCAGCGAGCAGGATTGGAAAATAAAATTGAAGACCATGGAGTAGATATTCCGATTACTTTAGCAAACAAACAAGAGATGAAGATTAGGAAGAGGACTTTGCGGATGAACTTGTACATTGATTCTTTTCCGACGTACGTGGATGACTTTTTGGTACTTCCAGTGCCTGAAGAACAGGATTTACTTCTTGGTATGCCGTGGCTCAAGGCTACCAACCCAGACATTGATTGGATTAACGAGACTGTCAAGCCTCGTCCTGGATTTGAGCCAAACAGCAGTCCGAAGAAGCGGCAGGGAAGTAAGAAGAAAACAATAAAACCGAAGACAACGACGATCCCGTCTCAGCCGGCGACTCGAGTCGGAGGGAAACGTGTTGCAGTGAGGGAAAATTCAACCCGGGGACGAAGTAGATATTTCCAACATGGATATTTCTCGGTTACGAGTGGGGAAACAAAATACATAACACGCAAACAGTTCAAAAGACTTATGCGAAATCCCCAAGACATTGAGTGCGTGTTTGTTGTGAGATCAGTTATCGAGAAAGAGCAAACGGAAACGGCAAAAGCATTGACAACTGTGGAGGACTATAAAGGACATCCTGTATAATCCGTGTTAGAGCGCCATAAAGAAGTTTTCAGGCAGAAACTTCCAAAACGATTACCTCCTCGGAGCCATGGAGTACATAAGATGGAAGTTGATACGAAAGAACCCATTTTCAGGCAACAATGGTGACAATCACCAGCCCAGGAGCAGGAAATTCGAGCTTGGGTCGATGAAATGTTGAAAGCTGGATTGATCAGGCCGTCTTCTTCTCCACATGGGGCTCCTACATTTTGCGTCAAGAAACCTGTTAGTCTATGAATTGTACATGAATTATATAGGGCGATGAATAACCCACACAGTTCGGGATTTGGACGTTGCCAATGCCGGGCGAAAGGATTGTATTTTTGAGCGCATGCAGGGGAGGCTTACTGAGTATAGCTGGCATGGATCTACTGAGTGGATATTATCAGTTTCGGATGGAAGATTCGGATATAAAGCACACTTGCATTTCAAACCGCGGATGGCTCCTTTGAATATTTAGTGATACCGATGGGTTAGTCTAATGCGCCAGGCCGACTTTCGAACTGCATAGGGAATGGCCGCAAATTACTTAAGGATCTACGGCTGCTTGATTTCTGTCTTTCGTACTTTGACATGACATTTTATGTGTTCTACTAGAGCCGAAGAGGATCTCGATTCTCACCTCGAAGCGTTGGATAAGGTGCTGGAGCGGCTTGGAGAAAAATGAATTTTTCGTGAAGTTGGTAAATGTGTAAAAGTTCTGTTCTCCGGAGATTCCAGGTGTCTTAGTGATTATATCGGTAGGGATGGAGTAAGAATCGACCCGAAGAAAGTAAAGTCCTACAAACGTGGCTCCCTACCAAAGACAAAGAGTGAACTGCAATCTTTCTTGGAGGACAGCCACATACGATGCCAGCGCTTTATGCGACGGATTTGCTAAGTATGATGCGGGTCCACTGTTTGAGATGTTAGCCCGGAAAGCGAAGCTGATACTCCAAAGTCTAAGAAGAAATTGGGATTGGAGCCAGAGCAAATTCCAGCGCACTTTGAGAGCCTGAAGCAACGGATTTCAAGCCACATTCCCGTGTTAGCTGTAAAGCAGATTTCAATAAACCTTTCTTTCCTCAGGATGGACTGCGCGAAGCGACTTTGCGAGCTTGGAGGCGTCCTTTACCAGATAGGAAGAAAGAGGGAGCGACCTGCTTGGCATTTCAAGATGCCGCAAATATAAAGGAGCAGAGAAGAATTACTCGATCCGGGAGAAGAATTAAGCTTGCTATTTTGTTCGGCCTTCGAGTATGGCGTTAGCGAGTTTACCTGCTGGATAAAACCGTTTGTCGTCGAGACTGACCATAAATCACTTGAGAGTGTATTCGCGCAGAAGAGTATTTCGCGGCGGAATAGCACGATGGGTATGACGAGCTCAGTGAAATATCCGGTGACGTTTAAGTACATACCTGGAGGACGCCAACACCGTGGTTGATGGCGTTATCTCGAGACGAGCTGGACTTTCTCGTGATGAACAAAC